>CM058040.1:61676611-62241140 GCA_030169165.1 Centaurea solstitialis
ATATTGAAATGCAGACATTGGCCTACGCATGAGCCTCTAGTTGATGTATTTTTCTTCTCCACAATGATCTTCAAGAATCTCAACAACTCAATATATCAGTCAGCTAAACAAACGAACTTTCTGTTGTAAATTGTTCATTGTCTACTGCAGACCTCAATGTCTACATCCTTTCAAATCTTAAGGTTGAATCAACTGACTTGGTCACCACCATTTTTCCTCATGTCTAACCTCCCTCATTCATGGAACTTCATAGATATACTTGTTCATGACAAGTTCTTTCATAAATCATTTATTGCATCACCACACCACATACACATACATACAGGCTACAATCAATCGGTCTAACACCTAAAGCTCCTCAAATGGTCGTAGTTTCTTCCATAGAAAAACCCTTTAGTTTGCTTGTGAAAAACCCAACAGTTTGGCTGCTGCTTTCTTTGGTTGTTCCTTTTGGATAAAGTCAATATGCACAATGCATTTCTAATGGTCAATTGTTGAAAGAAGTGTATATGACCACACCTCCCAAAGGCTTATCTTGTGTTCTTGGGCTGTAATGTAACATTAGGTATTGGCCATCTCAAAGCTTCCACTCTATCCAGAGTTGTCAAAAGCAGCAATAATGGTGGCACCACATATATAGAAGTGTTTAGCTCAAAATCATTTCAGGCTTTCATTCATCTCTACTCAAGATCAAATAGCAAAAATCTCTATAAATTACTTAACACAACAAAGAAGTAAAATAAAATTACAAAGATGAACTGAAGCTAGTGTTGAATTCAGAAAGTGATTACTGACATGTAATGATGGAAAGCGTGGTCTCTCATCTTGAGTCCTTTGGGGTCCTGAATGAAATCAATTAAGTGTATATAATATGAGAACAAGAAACAAACAGTTTAATAAAGGTTCAAGTTAGAGAGAAAAGAGAAAGAAGAAGAATGAAAGAAGAAGCTTACAGGGCCCTGAGCCCTAATCATGACGGAGAGATTCCGAGCAACTTCGACGATCTCCGGTAAACCCATACTCAGATTTTGCCTTTCTTATTAGGAATTGGAGTCAGTCAGTCCCTTTGGAGGATGGAACAAGAATCTCAACGGGTTACGAGGTGACTTGTTGATGGGGGCAAACCGGTCTAAAATCCATTTCCGGATAACCTTTCTTGGTTAATCCACAAATAGAATAAACTAGCATTTTCGCTTTTACCATGCTTAAGCCATCCTTAATCGTACCCTCAATACCTGCCATCACGTCAGCTTTTCACTATCTTACCATTACCCTATCAACACCATATTTTTCCATTCTTAACCGTATCCCTCGTCTCATACCATTTTTTTTATTTCTAAAATCTATTAAAATAATTTACTTTAAATCAAAATAACTAACTTTAAAATTAAAAATAAAATTAAAATTAAAAAATAAAATAATTAAAATTAAAACTAAAAAAATACAATATAATTAATTATTGGCATTCACCATAGAGTCCCACACGTGTTGAGATAAATCGGCACAAAGGTTGGCGTGCTTCTCTCGGTTTTTTACTAGGCTGACGTTTATTGCTCGGTCTTGTTTGGAGATATTTGTTTAAATATATTCCGGTAAAACCTCTGTTGGATCAAAAGGATAATGTGAAAAGTCTTCGTCTTCACGAATCATGTTGTGTGAAATTATACACGTGTACATGATTTCTTGTAATTTCCTTTGTGATCATACCAGCGCCGGTCTTTTTACAACGTGTCATTTATCTTTAAGCATGGCGAATGTCCGTTCGTTGTCTTTCCTAGCCGATTCTTGACGTTTCTTGAACTCAACCCATCTCTCGTCTGATGGGTACCTAAATGCTTTGACGAAAGTCGTCCACTCCGGATATATCCCGTCGACGAGATAATACCCGTGTTTGTAGTGTGTGTCATTCACTACAAACGAACTATCGGGTGCTTTATCTTCGAATATATCGTTGAAAACCGGTGATTGGTTTACGACGATTATGTCGTTCGTCGCACCCGGAACCCCGAAGAATGCGTGCCAGATCCATTGATCTTGCAATGTGACCGCTTCTAGAATTACGTCGGTCCAGAATGATCACCTCTATGAAATTGACCCCTCCATGCGAGGGGACAATTTTTCCAGTCCCAATGCATACAATCGATGCTACCAAGCATGCCGGGTAAACCGTGTGTTTGTTCGTGCAATGCGTATATAGCCTGAATATCGTTAGCAGTTGGCTTGTGTAAATATTGTCACATATAGAAGTGAATAATACCTTGGCAAAAATTCTCAAGGCAATCCCTTGACGTCGTTTCGCTCATCCTCAAGTATTCGTCGAAAGCATCCGCAGCAGACCCGTACGCCAATTGTCGGATAGCGGACGTACACTTTTGAAGCGGAGAAAACCCCTTCACGCCTTTTGCATCCGAATGTTGCTTGAAATAATCAAGCTCTCTTTCAAGATCTGCCACTATCCTTAAGAATAGTCGATGACTAATACGAAACCGCCGACTAAAGTCGTCGTCGTCGTATACCGGTTATCATAAAAGTAGTCGGCGACAAGTTTATCGTGTCCCTCTTCCCGACCTCTATCTTTAGTCGGCCCTCTCGGTCTTTTATTCGACGGTTCTGCAACCTCGTTTTGCATAATCTCGTTTTCGACAAATTCACGAACCAACTCCATCGCTTTAATGTTGTTCATAATAATCTGATTTACGATGAGATCTATATCATCGTTCGCAGAATCCGGCATTTTTTGGAGAATAAGAGTAGGATAAGAGGTGAATAAGAGGAAGTGTAAGGAGAATAAGAGGAAGTGTAAGAGAATAAGATGAGAATGAGATATTAAAAATGTTGAGATAAAGATGTATATATATAGATAAATGAAAAAAAACTAGCTGTTGGGGTAGCCGTTGGGGGGTAGGGGGTAGGATGGTGTGTTTTTCAATCGGTGTGGGGGTACCGAAGGCCCGGGTACCGGCTGCCTACCGATCACCCGCGGCGGTGTTACCGTCGGTGCCGGTGGCGGTACCGGCCCGGTGTCGTTGCCTTTAAGGATGGCCTTACAATAGAGATTATAAAAAACATTAATAATAAGATAAATATAATATTTGAATATTTAACTTTATATATATATATGTATATAGAGGAAAGTTCAAATGTGAACCACTTTTCCATTTTGAACTTAAGGACAGCCGAGAGCACGACACGTGACGGAGACTAGTCAATAAAGGCGGCTTTGAGTGTGTTCTCCCCCCCCCCCTTTAATTCTATGCCCTCCCATGAATCGCGTCTATTCATCCGCGTGGACCTGACGTGGCGCTTAATCATCCGCCACGTGTCGCGCTCTAGGTTGGCTTCACGTTCACAACCAAAAAGTGGTTCACATTTGAACCCACCTCTATGTATATATATATATATATATTATAACGGGTAATGGATAACGAAAAGAAATCATTTATTCATATCCTACCTACTAAAAATTCGGATAATGGGTAAGTGGATAAATGGATAAGTTATTCTATATCCACAACCTTATCCAACAGTCGAAACATAACAAGTAACACGTGTACGCTTATCCATTGTCAGCCCTACTTACGAGATATGGTGAGGGTTTTTTTAGGCGTGAACCAAGGCGGAAAACAAATACATTATATATATATTATTATACATGTATATATTATTATTGCAAATACATTATATATATATATATATATATTATTGCAAATACATTATATATACATGTTTTCTTTTTAAAGCCAACAAAAAATGATGTATAAGGCATTAAGGCTATAAGCAAATATAGACATACAAACAAAATGTTGCATACTTTCGATGGCTTTTAATATTTCACCCCATAACAATTGCAAATATAAAAAATATAAATTTTTCAAAAAAATAGCAATGTCTTAGAAAAAACAGATGACATATCGCAATATATCGCGCCTCAAGCCGTCATGGCATGAGCCATGCCTTACACAAACGCTATGGTCTATTTTGTAACGGCGGAGACATGCCTCACGCCATATTGCGACATATCACATGCCATGGCTCGATTTTTCGAACACTGATAAATACCTTCCCTTTTGGTCTTTGAAGCTGTATTTTTAGTCACTATGATTTGTGTCTCGCTTCGTCTCTTAAACTAAAGGGTCGTTTACCGCCAATAGTTGGTAAACGTTGTCTGAAATAAAAGGTTTGATAAGAGTAAATGACTCTGCCTAAATAAGTGTTGTTTCAAAATAGGTTTTTGAAAATAGTTGTTTACCAAATATTCTAGATTTAGTGACGACAGACAAAAAAATGATCATTATAGCCTTATATAAAGTGAAGTGCTAAATAGAATACAACTATTTTTCAAATATTATGTTTTAATGATTGTTGAATGAACAAAATTTATAAATTTCATATGTGAAATATTTTTATAAAAGAAAATAAATTGAACTTTAACAGTTTGTGTGCAAATCTTAATTTGAATGATTGGACAATAATTGATTTGCAATATAATTACACAAATTTGTCATATATTTACTATCTTGATGAACAAATTCTTAAACCTTTTATTCAAAAAGATTAAACACATACAACAGTGAAGAACAATAAAAAAAATAATCATACAGATAAGATGAAAATAACTTTCTCTCAAAACAAATTTCAATATCATTATTTCTCTCTCAAGAACTTTGAAACCCTAAATGTATTACTTTATAAACGTGAAAACTCAAATATGCATCTCAATTAGCTGAATGAGGCCTTTTATATTCTAAATCAGAAACTTTCACTTTAGCCCTCCTTCTTTAGCTTTATTGCTCCGCTACCCTTGAAGTTCCACGACTTAGGTTGTGTTTGATCCGCACAATGTTTTTAGATGGAATGAAATTTGTCAAAGGAATTTGACTTTGAAGGAATTGGAATGGAATGTTGTCATGTTTACCACCTGTTTGGTTGGCAGAATTAGAATGGAATCTGTTAAAGAAAATGGAATCTGTCTGTTTGGTTTACAAAATGTAGCTTTAAAATTGGAATGAAATTTTGGTAAATGACCAAAATACCTTCTTTGATAATTTTAATTTTTATTAATAAAAAAAATCTTAAATCAGAATATCATTAAATACCATATTCTTTTAACTAAAAATACTTTAATAAATTTATTATTACATACTTTAGTATATACTAGCCGGGTTGCCCGCACAATGCGCCGGGATGATAAACGTATATGTTAGTAAATGGCATATTTATGATTATTATAATCATCATGTGTCAAAAAAAAGTTGAAACACAAAAAAGAGAAACAAGCACCAAGCACCTACACGAACTTTACATGCTCAATATACATACCTCGAAAGTATGTTTCAATTTATACATACATACACACTTTCTTTTCTACAAAGGCCCACAACATATGAGAGAACATTTAACTTGATTTGCTTTTACTTCAAGGCAGTAGGAGGCACAACACTACAAGGAACAGTGTTTTCTAACATACTCTCGAACCAACTTCATAAGAATCTCCAGAGCCAGCCCTTTAAATCTACAAAAGTACATGTGCTTTTCAATATATATGTTAAGACAAAGGTTCAAATGAGAAGTGCTAAAAAAATGAAAAGTAAAGAAGTGATCTCCATCACTCATCTGGTCAATAAAGACGGCTTTGACCGGTTACAATGGACACGATCACGGAGGATTGACGCGATTCATGGAGGGTGAAGACGATTAAAGGAGGGTGACTCAGTCAAAGCCGCCTTTATTGACCAAATGAGTGGTGGAGATCACTTCTACTTGTCATCTTTTAGCACTTCTCATTTGAACCTAATACTATATATATAGGTGGGTTCATACGAGAACAATGTCAATTTAAAAAAACGCGAGTACGATTCTTAGCCACACATTTTCGGTTACGGTGGATGCGATCGCGATGGATTGACGCGATTCATGGAGGATGAAGATGATTAAAGAAGGGTGACCCGGTCAAAACTGCCTTTATTGACCGCATGAGTGGTTGAGATCCATCCTCGCGTTTTCTTAAAAAGTTATGTTTCTCGCATGAACCTTTCTCTCTCTCTCTCTCTCTATATATATATATATATATCATATATAACATAGACTAAACATATGCAAACAACAAGTTACCACCAACTCATTTACCATGAAGGTTGAAATTGAAAAGTGGTTAAAGAAACTGCACATTTCTATACCTCATAGATGCAACATATAGAGCTAGCTAATTTGCAACTGCACACACACCAGGAGCCACATTTCTACCTAATATCTCAACAGTATCGATACTTTTAGCATAGATGCAACAAATTGAGGTAGCCAACATTCAACACATGGAAATGAACAAAAGAAAATAAAAGAAGAAATCCATATTTCTCTTTATAGTACTCACAAGTGCTTTAAAGATTTGGGGAGTGCTGCAAGTACCTTGATGACATGAAACAGCAACCGAAAACGGGTTGTGGCATGCAACTGCATCTATAATGACCAACAACAAACATCAACATCCAAGGGTTCCCCTATTAGCAAATATACCGGGCTAAACCAAAAGCCAACAACTTGGGAGTTTTTTCTTTTTTAAATGTGACTGTTAATTTAAACAAACTACATATTTGGTGTGTAAACTCACATTTTTTGAAGTTGTGTACCAAGAACACCAAACTAACTACGAGGTATACTTGGTTTTGGTATCTAAATTTATCAAGCATAACAAATTGAGCAAATTAATTAAGAGGTATATTTGGTTTTTGTATGGAGGTGATCCTTACACAACACAATTTAACCATCCACAACAATATTAAGTAAATAGACAATATTACCCTTCCTCTTTTTAGTTTATTTTTCAATTAGCACCCTCCCCTATCACGATCAACAACATGTCAACACCCATAAAATCTCCAGCCACCACCAAAACTCATTCTTATACTCAACCACCGTCGGCCACCACCAATCTCCGGCCATGGCCTACGCTACTCCGATCCGTTCAAAGCCGGCGTAGTGGACGTCGTCGGAGGAGAAGACACTGCCGGATACCAGTTGTCGAACCTCGACCACCATCACAAGACTCGCTTTGGGTTTGTGGATTTCAATTGCGAACCTCAACCACCACCACTAAAGCTCGATTGACTCCACAACGGAGAGTTCCACATGGCAACCGACCTCAATTGGGCTCTACCCTACCTCAATTGGGCTCCACCGCCGGCGTCGGATCATCCGATACTACCGGAGGAGAAGAAGTTGAAGCCTTCGGAGGTGGAGAAATGCCGCCCGTCGACGTGATCACCAGAAATCATTTTGACCCTTCGCCGGCACTCTCCACCATCGAGCGATGCACCACCGCCGTACCACTAACGTGACCTCACCCGGAGGAGTTCACTCGCAGCGGAGAAAGCCGATAGAATCCACATCGTTGTTTAGCAGCCTGACTCGTCGAAAATCCCGCACAAATCTGCTCTCCAGTTTTCCGGCTCTAATCCTCGAAGCTTCACCGGTGCCGAAGCTTCTGGACACCGGAAACATGAAAATTAAGGATTGTGTTGGTTTCTTGGTTCCTCCTGATGTTTCTCTTTTGAATCTTTTCTGGGTCGTAGGATGTGTCGGTGTTGTTCATGTGTATTTGGTTGGTTTTCTACTGTGTTTGTATTTGTTTGTGGCTTAGTTGTGTTGCTTTCAATAAATGGCTCTTCCAAAAAGAAGAAATGGTAAAATAAAAAAGGAAGGATAATATTGTCTATTTACTTAAGATTGTTGTGAATGGTTAAATTATGTTGTGTAGGGATCACCTCCTTTTTTTGTATTTAATTTTTTCATGCATAACAAATTGAGCAAATTAATTGAGAGGTATATTTGGTTTTGGTTTCTAAAATTTACATACATAACAAATTCATAGTAAATACTGAATCACTTTCCAATACATGAAAATTTAAGGCATCAAGCTTCTCCTATTTTCTCCTCTACTGCAGTAGCTACCTTCGTATAACCAGTCATATTGCTTAGAGATATAGCTATTTTATCAAGATGCGAAAGCTATTTACAAATTACAAGAATGATTTAACACCCATTTTCCTTTTAATGATATTAAACCTAACATTTTTTGGCCTCCATTTTAATTAGATAATAGAAGGTCAATCAAAAGACACTGCTAGGTTGATATGGTTGTTGATCGTGAATGCCACATAAACCAGAGTTGAAGTCTAAACATACAATAGAGCAAAACCAAAATCTGTATGATAGATAGCGTTAGAAGCCAAAAAAAAGTCGGCTGAAGGACGCATCCATGAAATTCCAAAACCAACCAGGCCAGTAAGTGATACCAGAAGCAAATCAACAACACACTAAATAGGGCAATTAATATACCCAAAGGACATGGCAAAAATATAAACCAGATGCAACAACTCACTGTAAATGTTTAAACACCTTAGTACACAAACGTAGTATACCAAAAAAGATTATGGAACATGGTTTGTCAAATACTAAGTGTAAAAAAATGAACAAATATAAATGCAAGCCCAACCTCTTTTCAGTTGTTGCTTTATGTCATCAAATGAATTAATACAATAGGAGTTGGAAGGAGTTAGATGCATGATTCAAATATAATACTTTCTTCTTAAAAGCACAAAACAACCCAATAAACATTGCACATTTACATACTAACATATCTGTTAAGCTTGGTTGAGAAACCATACTTGAGAAGAAAACTAAAATCAAACCCTAAGATGATGAATTCATTAAGAACCTGAGCCAAAAAATCAATCATAATTCATTAAGAACCAAAACCTAATGAATCCCAAATGAAAATTGATTTCAAAATCAAAATCCATTGTTCAAATCGATTTCAATATCGAAAACCCAAATCAAAATCCATTTCAAAATCGAAACCCAAATGAATATTACAGTAACCAAATCGATTGCAAATACACTAAACAAATATGTTAAAAGGACGTACCTGAATGAAAAAGATGAAAGTGATTGAAATTAGGAGGTTCAAATTAAGAGCCTAAATCCTTTGCATATGAGAAAACTTCAATAGCCGGATTGAAGGAGTGTGTTAATTTGCCAAATTTTATTGGAGCTTCAAGCGGCAGAGAGGGAAATCAAGGGTTAAGTGTTGAAATTTTAAGAAATTTAAGATATAATTAATGCTTAAAACAGCAGTACCATATGCAATAAGAATTCTTTTTAAGAGTTAGGTAGTCAAATGCTTTATAATATAGTAAAGATATATATATATATATATATATAGAGAGAGAGAGAGAGAAAGGTTCAAACAAGAAACATAACTTTTAAGAAAAACTTTATTGTAAGAAAAACTTTTTTCATGTACAAAATCATATATGATTAAGTATTGACAAAAAAAAAGATGATGCGAGCGACTTACACGCGACTTAAAGTCGCGGGCAAGTCGCGCACGTTAATTATGTATGATTAACTTCATGAATCATATGTGATTTTCTATATGAATCATATATGTTTTTGTACATGTTTTTTGTACCTGGATTTTCCTTTGCTAATCATATATGATTTTGTACATAAAAAAAGTTTTTCTTAAGTTAACATGTTTCTCGTATGAACATATAATACACACCTTGGTTTTAAAAAACATGATGCGTTCCCAGGCGGTAAGGGTCCCAAAAGCCGAGACGTGAGGTGTGAGGCGGGAGGCGGAGGTGCTCGCATCATGCTTATAAATTATATCAACATATCAATTTATACCTCAATGATAGTTACCTATCAAAATACTTCATTTATAACATAAAGTAGTTCAAAAGGTGGCATTAACATCTTAAAAAGTTTGACAAAACACACAATAGTCAAAAAGTAGTTCAACAAAACACAAAACACATAATAGTTCTCTAAAGTCTAAACAAATGACCAACAAGTGACCACCTAATACTCCCAACACTATCATCATCAAACCCCAACACGGGTGCATCTCTTTTATCGCTATCAAAGTCTGCAATATCTGCTTCCACCTCAACTTCATCCTGAAGAGCAAATCCTTTTCCTTTAGCACTTCTAGTTCTTGATGGACCTGACCATCATCATTTACTCTCCCTCTTGATGTTCTAGTGAAATGAGGAATCTCATACGCCCTGGAAGCTCTACTTACGTCACCCCACGTAAGATCACCATCAAGAAACACCAAATCATCATCTTCATCACCATCATTATTGTCCATCATCCCCATCAACCACTCATTACTTTCATCTATGTCTTCTAGAATGATATGATCACCACTTCCCTCTTTTTTATATCGATGTTGCAAGGCACGATTGAATTTCACATAGACCATATCATTCAATCTTTCTTGTGCTAACCTATTCCGCTTCTTGGTGTGAAGTTGTCAAAAGTTAGTTTGGATATTAGTTAATAACTGATATATTTAAAATCATATAACGAATTTATAGTCAAACTTATACACACACAACACTTACATGTTGAAACACACCCCAGTTTCTCTCGCAACTTGTAGCACTACAAGTAAGACTAAGAACTTGTATAGCAAACTTTTGCAAGTTGGAAGATGAAGATCCAAATATTGACCACCACTCCGCTATAAGAAACAAATATTTAAAAAGTAGTAAGTAACTAAGTAAGTACGTATAAAAAGATATTTTCAATTAAGATGATTACCCAATGTCATTATCTTCATTTGCCTAATAGCCACACTTTTACCAAATAGCCCTTCCACATTTTGATACTTGCCTAACTTTGTTAAGAGGCGGTCTTCTATTTGAGTACGTAGAGCCAACCTTTCGATACAACAATGTAAACCGTCCATGACTTCTTCACAACTTACAATCCTTTGTGTATTTTCGTTAAAAATAGACGGGTTTAGGTAATGGCTTGTGACATGCAATGGTCGATGTAGTTGACATTCCCACCGATGATCTATTATTTCAAAAACTTTCTTGTAGTGGTCCTCTTAATTGGGAGAACTTCTATTAATAGCCTCCTTAGCCTTATTCATGGGTTCATAAATATAACCCATGGCCGACTTTCTTTCCCCGTCAACTAACTTAAGGACTTTAATAAGAGGGTCCATCAACTTGAGAGCATACACAATATTCCTCCAAAATCCCTCTTGTAAGATGGTAGATTGCAACGTTCTTCCTTTGCTTTCTTTTGACCATTTGCAATCCGTCCATTCTTGAGAAGTAACCATCTTTCTCAAGTTATTCTTTTGTTTGTGAAATTGAAGAAGAGTGATATGTAGAAAATCTTGTGATTGAGGGCCTATACAAATTCTTTTGATTCATGAACTTTCGCATCAAGTTTACTAGACCAACAAACTTGTATATGTATCCATTAATGGATATTGCCTTCTTCAAACAACTCTTGACCTGAGGAATTTGTTTCCCGATATCCTCTAACATATGATCTATGCAATGGGCGGCACATGGAGTCCAATAAAGGTTCTTGCTAGTGGCTTCCAACATCTTCCCTTTAAAGTTTAAAAGAAATATATTAGATGACAATGTGGCATTAACTATAATATATATAGACTAAAATAGTAATTGTTACATGCTTTAACGTAAGCAGATGCATTATCGGTGACCACTTGGACTACATTTTCTTCTCCAACTTCATCGACCATTTTATCAACAATCCCAAACAAAAAGTTTGCGTCTTTAGAGACATCCAAAACATCCATAAACTTCAAAAATATAGAACCCCTTGGAGAGTTCACCATAAAGTTGATTACGTCTTTTTGGACAACCGAGTCTCGCCATTCATCCGAAAAATAGAGCAACCTTTTTGAGCCTATTCATTTCTATTTTCCTTTACATCTTCTTCAATGGTTTTTACTTCTTTGTTGAGTAAAGGGACTCTTAGCTCATACATGCTTGGTGGTTTCATTACAAGGCCAAATTGTGACACCCATAATCTCATGTTATCACTTACAAAAGTAGTCATAAATCATACATCAAAAACTTAAGGTTATGATCGTAATACATTGTAACATACATACTATTTAGCTATCTTAATACTAGGGACCAAAACACATTCCTTACCCTTAGAGCTTCCTACGATATCTGATCCTGATATATATACATGAGATTTATAAAAGAATTTGGTTAGCTAAAGGCTTAGTGAGTTTATAAAGTAAAAGTGAAATATTCATAACAACCTCATTATAGAAAAATATTCATCATTTATGAATATCAAATAATAATGTTGAACAAACATTATCGTTTTTCTTTACTGGAGATCTCCCTTCTTTTTGTTGTCTTCACCAAGTGGATTCTTTGATAGTGATTATAAAATCACCTGTTACATTTTCAGTGTAAGAACAAATCACATACACTGAAATCTTTTTTCGTTGCGGTTCCCTGCCCTTTCATTTTGACCTCAGCGTCCCGAGCATATTCACACGTGGACAACAAAACTTTCATGTACTTTAGTGTAATAATCGGAATTTCGGGAATATAATTATTTTAAGAGTAATTACATATTTGGTCTCTGTGGTTTGGGTGAAATTACGATGGAGGTCCTTGAACCCTAATTTTCATGCCTACGGTCCCTGTGGTTTCTATTTCGTTACGACCATGGTCCCTGGGACTAACTTTCGTCAAAAAGTGCCGTTAAGGCCTCTCACGTGCCCTCCACGTGAGGGTATTTTGGTCTTTTCCATTTTCCCTCTCATTTAATTCCCTAAAGAAGCTACATATCCCTCTCATTTAATCGTCTTCTTCCCAAACCAGAATCAATCTTTAGACCTCCATACCTTCATCTTCTCCACCCCAATTTTTTCTTCCCAACCCAAAATCGAAGTTCTTCTGGTGCAATTCTCAAGTTAGGAAGAATGGTGCGTACTTCCTGGATGTTGCGATCAAACGTTGATGAAGGCGCAATGTTAGAAGTATATGGTAAGTTTTATATGAACTTATAAAACAGGGGTAAAACAGGGGTTTCTCAAGGTGTTCTAAAATTTTTGAAATTTTCAGTTAAACCATAAATGAACCTAATCTTGTCTTGTATGCATGCTATTTCTGTTTTGTCACTGAGTAAGGGTTTTATTTTGCTTAAAACAGATGTATATCCTACCATGATTTCTTTGAAGATCTATCACAGGGGTGTTTTCAGTCCGCGTCCAGGTAGGAAGTATTTGTTGGGTAAATGTCAGTTTGTCGATTTAGTACACTGATGAGTTTTCAGTGTATGAGTTGAATGCTATGATGAAAGAAATCGGATACATAGATAATGATGTAGCTACATTTTACCATTTCAAATACCTGGTTCAGACCTAGATTATGGGCTTCGAGCATTAGGCAATGATATGGATGTTTTGAACTTGTTAAAGTATGCACCAAAAAAGGAATGCAAAGTTATTGAGGTTTACACTGAGTTTTTTAGGAGTAGAGTGGAAACCTATCTATCATCACCAGGGATTAGTAAAGTGGTGATAGAGGAAATGCCAACACTAGAGGGGAGTCCAAAGCTTAGTGGGAGTAAGAAACAAGTAGGTCAGAGTTCACATTGTAAGAAAAGATTAATGCTTGACTGGGTTGATCCTAAAGAATCATCTATGGTCAATGAATTAGGCACGGTTGTTTGTGGGGTTAATGAACAACAACACACAGCTACGGATGATTTTGATGACTTCATTAATGAAGATGAGTTTGATACCTTGTTTAATGGGATTGATGCTACATTTAATGAACAACAACAACCACCTAGGGATGATAGGGATGAAGGTAGTGATGATGATCTTCAAGATCCACCTAGGGATGATAGGGATGAAGGTAGTGATGATGATCTTCAAGATGATAATGGAAAGGATAACGTGGAAGTTGAAATGGGGGATTTTGATGATAATGTTGGGTGTATGCAACATGATGTTTTGTATAATGAGATGGAAGATTATTACAGCAATATAGATGAAAAAGGTATGGAGGAAAGGGTTGAGTATTTGAAGAAGCTATGAGTAGAAAGGGGATCTAATGCAAAAAAAGATTGTGCTATCAACTTCTATGTTGGGCAGGTCTTTGGTAGCAAAGAAGGAATTAAGAAAATGATTGACACCCTTGCCATTGAGACTAGGAGACAAATAGTCTTAGTAAAGAATGATGCTTTTAGAATAAGGACAGTTTGTTGGGGAACAATACCAGAGCTTGGTGGGCAAGCAAGGTGAAAAAAAGGATGGTTAGAAGAAAGGGTGTTGGGCCAAGCAACAACAGCCCAGATGTAGGTGGGCCAAGCAAGAGCAGCCCAGTTGTGGGTGGGCCAAGCAAGTCTAAAGCAGGGCCCAAGTGTGAAGTAACATGTCCATGGGTCTTACACATCTCTAAAGGAAAACATGACCACTCATAGATGGTCAAAACCTATGTAGACACACATAAATGTCTCCAGACTAGAGATGTTAGAGCCTGCACTGCTACCTTTCTCTCCCAACAGATTGAAGAAACCCTACCAGCTAACCCAGAAATCCTTATCAAGAGTTTGCAGGTAACCCTGGAGCAGAAGTACGAAAATAATATTTCACATATGAAGTCTTTTAGAGCAAAAAAGATTGCAATGGAGAAGCTTATGGGAGACTACACAGAACAATATAATGTTCTAAGGGATTACATAATTGAGTTACTGATAACTCCAAAATTATACATGTTTTGGTCATTCTGGTTTTCACTGTTTTATCCCATTTTGACCCGTTTCTCGTATGTTTTACTCACGAAAGCTACTAAATCTGAGTTTTGTAGGATTTGGAGGCCATTGAATGGAAAAGTACGAAAAGAGACAAAAAAGCATGGAAAATGCATAAAGTGGACTCAGAGAGCCCTTCGCGAACACGAAGATTCAAGTCTCGCGCCGCTAAGTGGATTTATTCTAGAATGTTCCTGTTTTTGCTTGTTTCACGTTGAAGATGAAAAGTTTGGCATCGCGAAGTTAATGAAGACCCTCTACAGAAGATTCCAGATTGAGCAGAAAAGGAAAGATAAGGCTTCTTTAGTGTTTCGCGCCGCAAAGGTACAGCCTCGTGAACGCGAAACGGGTCGATCACAACTTTATAAATACAGGTCTCCTCCCATTAATTCAGATCATCCAAAAATCCAGTATTCAATTATCATATAGAGTCAGTAGTAGTCAGAAGTGAGGAAGAGAGTAGTTTATGAGCCTTGAGCGTGAGCCGATTCTTACCCGGAGTCGTTTTTTCCGGTGTTCGATCATCTCGCATTGCATGGTCGGTATAATGTCTCTCTTTATAGCTTTGTTTTCTGTTTTAGTTATGATTGGTGAGTAGTTCGTTATTAGTACTTATTGTGGTTTGATGAACCTTGATTGGATGATGTTTTATTTTAATATATTATTAGTTTTGGTTTGGTTTATTGAATGTTTATCTTTGATTCCGAAATTAATGTCTTAATTGTGGCTACTTGAACTTGTTGGTTGGGTGTATCTGTTTTTCTGACAATAAAATAGATAAACTCCGTTAGGTTAATCAACCTCCCTTACCTTTCACTCTGGTGACGCGGAGATACGTGGTAAGTAGTTCGCTCGGACCGAGAGTAGACTAAATAGTAGGGTCCCACGACTTGGCATTAATTAGGGCGACTTTTACTAGACTGCCTGACAACCAGTCCCTGTAATTGGGCCGGGAGACCAACCTGGTTTATAATCTCAGATAATACATGCTAGGGTGCCTTTGGCTTAAATTCTTACAATAACCAACTAAACTATACTTTTGGCTTAATTAAATCATCCACAAGGGGAATCTCCATAACCATAATAAGTACTATATTTTCTTTTATTTATTTAGATCATCTTTTATTCTTGAGTCGTAGTTTAATTAAGTGCTTTTTAATCTTTTTAGTTAATTAAAATCATTTTCCTAAACCCCCCCCCCCCTTTTAGATTAATTAAACTTTAAATGATTTATTTTGAATAACTTGACCGTTCCCAGTGGTAAGAACGATACCTGGACTTTCCTACACTATATTACTCGCGATCAGGTACGCTTGCCTGTGAATGTGGTAATAGTGGTTAGGCAATTTTGAGGTTAAAACTTGGTTACGATTTTATATACACAATTTACCGCATCAGTTACAAAGAACAAATCCAGGCACAATAGTGAAATTAGATGTTGAGACTGATGGTCAACTAAGCAATGAAACAAGGCAGTTCAAGAGGATTTATGTATGTCTAGGAGCTTTGAAAAAGGGATTTGCAGAAGGCAAAAGGGAGATACTTGGGCTTGATGGGGCATTCATGAAGGGGCCTTTTCCAGGTCAGGTCTTGACTGCTGTTGGGATGGATTCAAATAATGGTACATATCCACTGGCATATGCTATTGTTGAGGCTGAAACTAAGCAATCTTGGAGTTGGTTCTTGGAGTGTCTTAGTGATGATCTTAATTTGGTTGCTAACTCAAATTTCACATTTATCTTTGATAGACAAAAGGTATGTCACTATTACACTTGTGTTATTGGTAATTGTTTTTGTGTTAAACATCTGTAACCTATTATGTCATTTTTTGGTATAAATAAGGAATCATTCCAACATTAGCAAAGGTATTCCCTTGTGCTGAACACAGGCATTGTGTCAGACACATCCAACAAAACATGAAACAAAAATGGAAGGGAAAGGTGTATAGTGACTACCTTTGGAAATGTGCTGCAGCCTGTACAGTTGAAGAGTTTACAGATTACATGGAGGAATTCAAAGCCTTTGATGCTGATGCACATAAATGGTTGAAACAGATCCAACCAAAACATTGGTCAAAATCTCACTTCACAGGTAATATTGGTTAGTGGCTTAATACATATGTTTATGGCTTAACATATTGGTTAGTGTCTTAACATATTGGTTAGTGGCTTAATTGATTGATTAGTGGCTTAATACATATGTTTCTGGCTTAACAAATTGGTTAGTGGCTTAATTGATGGGTTAGTGGCTTAATACATATGTTAGTGGCTTAATTGATTGGTTAGTGTCTTAATTGATTGGTTAGTGGCTTAATACATATGTTAGTGGCTTAATTGATTAGTTTATCTTGCAGGAAGATGCCACAATCATGTCTAACTGAACAACATGTGTGAGGTGTTCAACAGTCAGTTGGTGGATGGGAGGGATAAGCCAATCATCACTGCATTGGAGTACATTGGGCAATATCTAATGAAAAGAATTGTTAGTGTCCAGAAGCTGATTGAGAATTCTGATGGACCTCTTACACCAAATGTAGTAGATAAGCTGAAGGAAATAAAGGCAGAAGCAACCAAGTACCAAGTTTTGTGGAATGGTGCTGATGAATGCCAGGTTACTGGTCCATATAGAGACTAATGTGTGGTAAATATGAGAAAGAAAACATGTGCATGTAAAAGTTGGGAGTTGACTGGTATCCCTTGTAAACATGTTGTATCAGCCATTTGGAACATGACAGTCAATGGGTTAGATGTTGGTATAGTAGAGAATTGGGTTGATCCTGTGTATTGGTTACAAACATGGAAGGCCATGTATTCTTTCAAGATTTCACCTATCAATGGAAGGAAATTGTGGCCCAAATCTGGTTGTCCAACCATAATCACTGCACCAAAACACCACACCTAAGTGGGCAGGCCTAAGAAAAAGAGGAAGAAAAGTATGGATAAGGCCTGTCAAGCAACTTGTACAGGCATAAAAAATAAGCTAAGAAGGATTGGGAAGACAGTCACTTATGGAAAATGCAAGAAGAAAGGTCACAATTCAAGATCATGCAAGGGACAATGAGTTGGTGGTTTAGGTGGTTTGTTGTCTTTTGGATATTTTGAATGTAATTGTCTACTTGAAACTAAGTTAGGGTATTTTGAATATTTTGTTGTAATTTCCTTTTGGATAGGTTGTTGTCTTTTGGTTTAATGGTGATGTGTTAAAAAAACTCAGATTGTATGGTATTTTGAATGTAATTGCTCTTTTTATGGTATTTTGGTGATGCCTTTAGTGGCTTAACAGATTGGTTGGTTAGTGGCTTAATTGCTTTATTCATTTACCAATGCATATAGGTTCATCATAGGCTGTAAGGAATCTCTTTCCAAGGAAAATTTTGGTCAAAAAGGGAATCAACTTTTCCAGCTTTTAATGTTATTGTTTGCATTTACTTGGATATTGTTTTGGTTGCATTTAAGCAACTGTTTTGGATATTGTTTTTAGTTGCATTAAAGAAAATGGTTTTGGTTACATTTGGTTGCATTAAAGCAAATGGTTTTGGTTACATTAACTATACCTCATATGGGGCTTTTATTATGCACCCATTCAAATTGTTGCACACCTTTCACCCCTAATCTCCACCCTCCAAAAACTAATCTATGACCATTATGAATTAAGAGCATTTAATTATTTATTATTTACCTTTTACCTACATAAATAGACGCCAACTAAATAAAGAAGGGTAAATTTGTCAAAGTCAAAAGGATTCGAAATTTTTTGAAAAACAAAGAAGATAACTATGGTAGTTATTGCCAATTAACTATGAGATAATATCTCTTCATCAATCATCACTATCAGACGATTCAACCAACAACTAATTCAAAACCCCATATCCAGAAATCTGATTCACTTTAAATTATAATATGGATGGTGAAATTATTACAAATGCATCGAAAACTAAATACATCATATATTCATTGTAATGATTTGTTATATTTACTAAAATGAATGGCAAGAAAATTGAATACATCATAGATTCATCATAATAATTTTGGATATTCATCGGATATACATCGTCTCATCTTCATTGGATATTCAATATTGTATTCATCAGATACGCATCGTCTTCATCGTATATTCATCGGAAATGTAACACATTCATCGAAAAACTTAAACATTCGTCGGAAAACGTATACATTCGTCGGAAAACGTATACATTCGTCGGAAAACGTATACATTCGTCGGAAAACGTAAACATTCATCGAAAATGTATATATTCATCAAAACTTTCGGGAAACTTATACATTCATCGAAAAACCTAAACACTTATCGAAAAACTTAGAGATTCATCGAAAATGTATTCAAACCTTAATACGTTCATTGAAGAATTTATACATTCATGGAAACTTCGTTGGAAAACTAATACATTCATCGGAAATGTATACAAAGACTAATGCATGAACTCAACACATGAAAAAAATGAAATCCAGCAGAACATGGAGTTTTGGAGTTATGGCTGGATATGACGAAGATACAACATGCATCTGAAATAATCTAAAAGATTCATCGGACAGGCTGAAATATTATAAGACATTCAATAGACATGCATTTGAAATATCCATACATTCATCGAAAAACTCATACATTCATCGAATCATCATCAGAAAATTCATATATTCATCGGACATGCATCTGAAATATCAATACATTCATCGAAAAATTGATACATTCATCGGATGTTTATCGAAGATTTTATACATATTATCGGACCTTCATTTAAAATATTAATTGCAAAATTTATGCATTCATCGGACCATCGTCGCATCTTCGACGATGATGGTTTCCCCTTCAACTTTCCAACAGGCGACTACAGGACAGTTTTTCCTACAACTTTTTAGTGGCCGACGACGCACCGTTGCTATATGCATCATCTTCATTGAACAATTTCTCCTTCAACTTTCCCGTGGCCGACGACGTACCGCCGCTATATGCATTGTCTTCATCAGACAGTCTCTCCTTCAACTCTCCAGTGGCTGACGACGTATCGCCACTATATGCATCGTCTTCTTCGGATATTCATCGTCTTCATCAGATATTCAACGTCTTAAACCATCGCCTATAACAGATTGATATTCTTCAACATCAGCCTCACCATCAACCAATGAATCAAATACTTTGACAATATTAGTTAATAACTACACGAACATGAAACTAGTATAATTGTTGAAGATGATGAATATCTTTTCTAAAAAAATGATTAAAATCAAAATGGATGGATGTGCACCAAAAATAACCGGCAATAATAAAGGCAATTGAATGCAAAATTTAAGGATATAATAATAGATAATTAACTAAAAAAATAATTTAGAAAATACCCGCATTACCCTTGTAGACGTTTAAAAATAAAAAACAAAAAAAATCATTTAAAACTCATCTAAGGCAATGGACGGTTAAGATCTTGGGTGTAAGGGATGTAACCTTATGATGGGGTGTATTTTAACCTTCCCAATACCTCATATGCTTATATATAGGAGACCAATTGCATACCAATTCTTCACACCATTGCTTTTTCCTTAACCACAAAGCAAATTCAGTAGCACTTCCTTTGTCAACACCTCCCACTTCACACCATGGCAGCACATCCCACTTCCTTTGTCATCCAGTTTGAGAAGCACATCAGAAGGAATGGCCATTTGGTAAGCTTTCTGATTCACTATTTAAGTTGATTCACCTTTCTGATTCACTTTTTAACCTTTCTGATTTACTTTTTCATTTTTTGTAGACAATTCCAGCCTACTTTGTGAGACATTGGGACCTAATGTTTCATCATCAATGCTTGCTAAGGATTGAAAACACCAACTATCACATGGACATGCACACCCATGATGATGAAAGAAGGCAACTAATGGCTCCAGAACATGTCACAATTAAAGGTGATTTTGAGTATTTGATGACCAAACACAGGTTTAGGCCAAACTGTTGGTTGGAGTTCACCCTAGTTCAAGATGCACCAACTAATGGGCTGCTGAGTTACTAACAAGTGATCTTTGATGTCAAAGAGGTGTGATTGGATGGGTTATGACTGATATGGAGTGGTATGTGGTTTATGAGTGTTATGTGAGTGTTAGTGTGTTATGTGAGGGTTATGACTGTTATGAGTATAAGTATGTCATGTATGTCTTGTTGTGGTTATTCCATGTTCTATTAAATAAATGTTTGTGGTTATGTGTGATTTAGCATCCCCTGTTTTATATACCAAGTTATTAAGCCACAAATCATTTTATTAAGCCATATACCAAGTTATTAAGCCAGAAATCATTTTATTAAGCCATAAACCATCTTATTAAGCCATATACCAACTTATTAAGCCATATACCAAGCTATTAAGCCACAAATCATTTTATTAAGCCATATACCAACTTATTAAGCCACAAACATATTTATTAAGCCACAAACCAAATTATTAAGCCATATACCAACTTATTAAGGCACAAACCAAATTATTAAGCCATAAACCAACTTATTAAGTCAAAAACCAATAACTTTTTTCATTTCAAAAGGTAACTGCAACAACTTCTTCTTCATTTTACAATCTCCAAAATACAACAACAGCTACTCTGGGAATTACTAAAACATGAAAAAAGTAGATCCAACTTAAACATAACAAAATCTTCAAAATAAAAAGTTGCTTTTTTGTGCTTTCATGGAGGCTTCAACTTCTTTCAAGGTTGCTTCAACTTCTAACTTGGATGCTTCAAGATCATTCTTTGACCTCAAGATTCCTGGAATAACATCCATACATCGTCTGCAAAGTGGTGGATCAATCCAATCAATGAATCCACACATCGATCCCTGTTACATTTTTTCAACCAAAGAATTAGGGCTTCATTTTGTTACATTTAAAATTGAAATAAAGCATACCCTTTTAGGGCAACAGTAAAACCGGCGACCTGGGTTTCTTTATGTCCATGAGGTACGGATGATAGCTGGTAGTCTACACGCACAATTTACCATGGTGAAGAAGCTGATTTTGGGTGGAGAAGAAGGAGTCGGGGTGGAGAAGATGAAGTTGGGGGCCTGAAAGTTTGATTCTGGTTTTGGGGAAGAAGACGATGGATGGGGTGTTATGTAGCTTCTTTAGGGAATTAAATGAGAAAGAAAATGGAAAATACCAAAATACCCTCACGTGGAGGGCACGTGAGAGGCCTTAACGGCACTTTTTGACGGAAGTTAGTCCCAAGGACCATGGTCGTAATGAAATAGAAACCACAGGGACCGTAGGCATGAAAATTTGGGCTCCATCGTAATTTCACCCAAACCACAGGGACCAAATATGTAATTTACTCTTATTTTAATGACTGCGACTTATTTGAGAATCTTTTGAAATTCAGGGACCAAACTAGAAGTGCGTTATAAGGCCGTTATAATGGCGTTAACGCCGTTATGCAGCGTTATAACGCACTTCTAGTTTGGCAGTTAACGCCAAGGTTTCAACGTCGTTAGGAATGCATAAGTGCGTTATAACGCACATATAACGGTTCGTTATGTGTGCATTATAACGCACTTGTGCTTATCCAATCTGATTAGGTTTTTGACCAACATAACGCGTTTGAAAACATAACGCAGCATTATGCTTCTGCGTTATAACGGCGTAAGGGAAATTAGAAGACCCGTGAGGCGTCTTTTCTCAAAGGCATCGAATCTCATCCCGTCTTTTCTTCTCTCTTCGCATAGAATCTCAGTCTAGGAAAGGGAAAATGAATCTTTTGGCCTCTCTTGTCTTCTCTCTTCTCTCCTTTTCTCCCCTCTTGTCTTCTCTCTTCTGCACCCAAGGAATCTTTCTCCTCTCTTGTCTTCTTATCACCAACACAATCTTTCTCCTCTCTTGTCTTCTTATCACCAACAGCCACATTCACACAACCCTCTATTCTTATTAAAATCAAGTGTAAAGAAAGAGGCAAGGGATCAACACATTCACACAACCCTCTATTCTCTTCTCTCATCTCTTGTTATAATATCTTGCGAATCTTGAAAAATCTCTTTCACGTGTCTAGATCGAATCTGGAACAATCCTTTCACGTGCCTAAATTGAAAGGACTACTCCTCACGTGCTATAGAGATGGGTGAGGTAAGTTTTTCTTTAACTCGACCTTTTAGTTCATCACGTTTATTGTTATCGTTTTGATGCAAAGAACGTTGATAGGTTTGAATGGTTTGAACGTTGATAGGTTTGAATGTTTTAATTTGTAATTAATACTTATAAATGTAATGATATTGTTTTTATGTTTGTATAGTTTTAGAAATCTATCAACGTTAGTTTGTATTTATATATTTGTATAAAATAGTGTTTACACACACATCACAGTTAGTTGTTAACAATTAAATTTAATTATGTGTATAGGCGGGAAGAATTACGTTAAAAAACCACATCCAGCTTATTGATGAACTAAAAGAACGATTGAACGAAAATCAACTGCAGTTGTTTCGAAACACGGTATTTGGACCGTGGTTAGAAAATAAAGAAAAAAGTACGGACCCATTCTTTGCCAAGTTATTTTGGAGAAGCAGATTCCTCCACCGAATAACGAAGATAATGAGATGTGGTTCCATGTCAACGATTATAGTCTTAATTTCACCCAGCGAGATTTTTGTTTGATAACTGGGTTGAAATTTGGACCACAACCACCAATCGAGAACCGTAACTATGAATTTGTGAGACGTGTTTTCGGATCATCGTCAATTGATATAGATGATATTAAAAGGGAGTTTGACAAAATAAAAGAACTGAACACATTTACGGAGGACGACGTGCTCCGTATTTCTTTATTGAACATGATTGAGCGATTTTTTCTTGGACATCAAAATCGCCAAAAAGTACCGAAAGATATTTTGGCGCTCTTAGATGATCTTGATGCATGGAACTCTTTTCCATGGGGTTCTTATATTTGGGACTACACTTTCGCTCAAATGAATATGACGCTTGGAAGAAAACGAAAGTCCTTACTTGGATTAAAAACGAAAACGACGTTTACTGGATTTTTATTTGCCTTGAAGGTTAGTTAGCAATTTTTTAAATTAAAATCAACTAATATGATTTTATTTGCATTGTATGTTAGTTTTCAACATATACTGATTTTAATGACAGATATAGGTCGTGAAGACATTTCCTGTCGTGAGAAATGCTTATGCACGCTATGATGGGATGCCGAGGGGGGTTTGTTGGTTTAGAGAGGGCACTTGGAAAAGGACAAGTGCAGAACTCCTGTTAACACTTGATGAGGAAGTAAGTTACTTTAGCATAATAGTATTTTATATATTTACTGTATATATATATAGAGGGAACCTTCATGAGTTCAAAATGTTTTGATGGCGCTGCACTTTAATTACACACAATGAAAGAGAAAACTAAACATTCTTAGTGGTTTGATGGCCATAAATATTATTGAAAATATTTATGAATGACCGAATTACACCAAATTTATTTTAGACCGAATTACCCCTATGCATACGTGTTTAGACCAAATTTATTTTAGTTAGTTATTAAAAGTCCTATTTTAATGCAAAATGATATCATCCATTTATTTATTTTAATCTAGGGTGGAAAATGGTTAACACGGTTAACACATATTTACTAGTTAACAAAATAACTCAACCCTATATATATATATATTTGTAAAAAATCGTAATAGCAATTTATTGTCTATGTTTACATTAAATATATATATATATATATAGCAATTTATATATTTAGCTTATATATATACGTATTAACGTAATAACAATATATTAATCGTAATAGCGTAATAGCAATTTATTTGATTGAACAGAGGCTGCCAGTTCGTATGTCTCCGACTGTCGCTGAACGACAACAGTGTTGGTTTATAGATAGTCAACCGTGGTGGGGAAACAATTACGATGACGAGGGCTCGGGCGATGGTGTGGATGGTGACAATGATGGTGACGATGATGGTGACGATGATGGTGACGATGGCGATGACGATGATGACTATCGGATACCTAGTCCTCAGAGGTACACGAATGCGGGAAGGATTACCATGGATGTCGGGCCTAGTCATCGAAGGTACACGGATGCGGGAAGGTTTTCCGTGGATGCCGGGTCTAGTCGTCGGTCGAGTGGTTCTTACCGAGCAACTAGTGTGCCTCTTCCACATATGGATGAGCAGGGCTTCCCTCGTTATGCGGCCCCCATGCAGCCTACAAGTTGGAATGCTTGGAATGCTTGGGAAACTCAACAGCAAGAAATTAATGCTCTTAAGGAGTGACAGCGGGAATCTGATTTAACACAGCAGCGGCATAATTTGTGGTGGCAAAAATTTAAAGATTTTAAGGTAAGAATTTTACTTTCTTGAGCGGCAAAAATTTAAAGAATTTTACTTTCTAGAGCAACAACATAATATTTCATATTTTGTATGTAGATTTCAGCGTCGCAAAGTGATGAGCCATATGTTGGATTTGGTTCACTTATGAGTGGTATATTTGGAGACCCTAGCAGCAACGTCCCCCAGCATCAAACGACCGACGCCCCGTCGTATGCCCACCCACAGGTGACCGAGCATCAAACGACCGAGCCACAGTACCACCACGAGGCCCCGTCGTATGCTGGTGCATCGGTCACCCAACCTCAAACCACCGAGACACAGTACTCCGAGCATCAATCGACACTGGCTAATGACTTGGTGGACACTTTTTTCAGGAATACCAACTGGGTACGTAACAATTTATTGCCGATATATATATATATATATATTTATATATAAATGCTAGTTAGCGTAATAGCGTAATATAATGTTATATAAATATATATATATATATATATTTATGTTTGCCTCTATTTATCTATTTATCGTAATAGAGTTATAACAATTTATTGTTTCTTAAATGCAGGTCAACCCCTCCCCGGGTATTGGGTTCCATACTCCTGTACAGACAGCTGTACAGTCTGTACAGGAAGTACAGCCCACGATGGGAAGGGGTATGCGGCAAAAATTTCCAAGCATATATGGAGACTGCCATATACCCATCCGGGCAGCACAACTCCAAGGGACCGGGCAAAGGAGTTAAAGGACAAATGGAAGGCAAATTATCGGAAGAGAAAAGTTAAGCCCTTTAGGGAGTCGCGTGCCGCTGGCTTATATTGGAATGATGGTTTAGACGCGATGGATAATCTTCGGTCTCTCACATGCTTGATAGACGCTGTCTGGTGGGCTCAACTCCTTGGGTTAGATGGGCAGGGCTGGTTCGACAGTTCGGTTAGTAGCGCAACTTTACTATGTTATATATTTACTATTTATACGTTTCTAAGTATCGTGTTGTCATTTTTGTAGCATATCGAACTATGGGTTAAAATCATTATGGAATGGCGTACCCATGGTCGATGGACTTGCGTGGTACCAGACATCTGGAGCTCGATGACCAACACTGCATTAACCGATCCAGTTGGACTAGTGATTAGAACAATCCATGGAGACGAGCCAGATACCATAGCATGGACATCCGTGGACCGGGTATATAAGTAGTTTATCGTATATATATAATATATATACATAAATATATAGCGGAAAGTTCAAATCTGAACCACTTTTTGGTTGTGAACGTGAGGACAACCGAGAGCGCAACATGTGGCGCCTTTGAGTGTGGTCCCCCTCTTTAATTCAATGCCCTCCCATGAATCGCGCCTAGTCATCCGCCGTGGATCTGACGTGGCGCCTAGTCATCCGCCACATGTCGAGCTCTCGGTTGTCCTCACGTTCACAACTGAAAAGTGGTTCACATTTGAACCCACCCCTAAATATATATATATATATATATATACATAAGAGTCAAGTTCATTTAGAAACCAAAAAAAGAGTAAAAACCGTAGAAACTCATGGTTTCATAACTTAAATCAACGAAAACTTTTCGTAGAGTTGTTTAATATGATGCAAAGGTTTCATATAATTCATTTTTCGATGTTCTTTTTTGTAAAAATAACAAGGTTTCATAGGATTAAAGAAAATACATAGAACAGTTTCATAAGCATAGAAAAATGTATGAAACCTTTTCATTTTTATATAAAAAACACCAAAATATGAAACAATTTCATCAACAAATAAATAATATGAAACATTTGCATCATAATAAATAACTTTACAAAGAGTTTTCGTTGATTTAAACCAAAAAACCATTGGTTTGTAAGTTTTTACTCTTTTTTTGGTTTCTAAATGAACTTCCCTCATATACATAAATATATATATTTAGTAACTAAATATATATTTATGTATATATTAATCATAATAGAGTAAAATTTAATAGTTGTATATGTTTTTTTTGAAGGTTTACATTCCAATATGCATAGATCTTCGACATTGGGTATTGGGGGTTTTGGAGACCAATACCTTTCGTTTGACAATATATGACACGTTGAAAAATGAGGGCCTAACGGTTAAACTGTTGGAAGCGTGGAATCTGTTCCAGGAGAACATGAAGAAGTGCGTTGAACAAATGAATGAACATGCAGATATTGTTGTGGCTGAGAATATTCCACTACAGAAGGTACCTACAGGAGACTGTGGTCCTTGGGTTTGTAGGTTTATGGCTGAGTTAACCGGCTTTATGAGCTTTACGACCTGGAGCACAGATCCAGAACAGCTTATTGCTGACTGTCGTCATCATATGGCGGACATGTATTTAACACGATTGTAATTCAGATTTTACTTCATATGACTACTTATTCGAATATAAGACGAATATGATTTTGTCCCAAAAGGCATGACTACTTATCTTGTATTTGTTTTTGTAAATTTAATAATGTTATTTTTTAAATTTAATAATGTTATTTTTGAAATTAGTCAAAGAGGCATGCATATTTCAATATCAATAGTAAAGCATGCCTAAAGCCTGATGCATGCAACCATCTTCAATATCAATAGTAAAGTTTTCAATATCAATATCAATAGTATAAGCATGCATTCAATATCAATATCAATATCAATAGTAATTCAGCAGGGAAGTCAGTCAAGGTATCAATAGTAATTCAGCAGGGAAGTTCAAAGGCATGCATCTTAGTCAGGAATCTTTCACGTTATAACCCTAATACACAAAGCCGTTATAACGGCCTTTAACGCCGTTATAACGGCTTTGTGGATTAGGGTTGTAAGGTGGTTTACTTTAGAGCTGGTTATAAATAAGGGTAAGGGGCTTTCGTTAACCTCACTAACACAACAAATTTTCTTTCATACGTACTTCTTTGTTATCTTTCCTATTTCAACAATGGCTCACAACTTGCCTTCCTCATCAGCAAACCCTCCTCATTCTCAAAAATTGTCAGCAAACCCTACTCCTTCTCAGAGAATGTCATCAAACCCTAATTCTTCACAACATGAAAACTCTCCTTGTACTCAAATAATGCCTGGAACACTACGTAGGGAAATAGCCAAAAAAGAAGCCGAGATTGCAACGATAACTGAAGAATGGGTTCGTAGGAGGAGTAAACAAGATAAGATAGAAGAGGACATCGAAAACAAGAAGAAGTTCGTTCAAGAACTTCAAAAGGAACTTCAAAAGGAGATTCGACTAGAAGAAAAACTTGTTAAGGAAAATACGCCTTGGTATGAAAAGATGCAACAAAAGATCTCTGAAAAAGAAGCATGGATATCTTCAATTAAAAATCTCTATCCGAATGATAACTAGGGGAATTTGTTTAACTATATCCGGTTTACTACGTCTGTTCTTGTTGTTTCTTTAATTTCATGTACCAACTATGTTATAACGCTTTCAATTAAATCATTTAAGTTTTATCTCTTTAGTAACAAATTAGATGACGTTAATTGGATTAAAAATTGGTTACAAACATATTATACACATACTAACAACATTTAATAAACTAAAAATCATTAAAATCAACATTCAAATCAAATGGTCGACGAGTAAAGGTTTCGGCCGTTTGTTGGGTGGGTGCTGCTGGTGGAGTTTGTCGGCTGTGACAACTGTTAGTTTTGACCTTCAGGTTAGCTACTCGTTAATTCACTCAGAAGCATTTCCGTGAGGTTAAAATTTTGTCATTTAAGTTTTTAAATGATACTAGGTTAGTTTGCGTGAAAAATATAGGTTAAAACCTAAAAGTCCCGAAAACTGCCCGAAAAAGCCCGAACCGGCCCGAAGTCACCCGATAATCCTATAATGCCAAATTAAAGTTGACTTTTAGAAAAATTAAGTTATTTTATTTAAAAATAAGTAAACTAATTTAAATGACCCAAAATTTCCCTCGAAAAATCGGTTTCTACCGAAAACGCGCTAAAAACCGACACTGCATGAAATTAAGCTGTATAATTTAAACCTTTTAAACAATTATTTAACAAAAAAAAATGAAAATGGGTTGGGTGGGCCCACATGGCCGGCCACCCCCCCCCCCCCCCAAAAAAAAATCTCTCTTTATTTTTTTTATTTACCAAGACTCATCATTTCTTCCTTAATCCTTCCATTTCTCCAACACCTCTCTCTCTCTCTAGCTTTTCTCTCTCTAAAAACTCTCTCAAATTCTCTCAATTTCCAGCCACATTATCATCTAAAATCTGAAGTTTCTTGAATATTAAAACAAGTTTTTGGAAGTATTATTAGTGATTATCAAAGGTAAGAGTGTTGCATGTTTGTATAGCTTCGATTTTTGGCTCATCCTTGAGTTTTCTTCCATTTTCTTTGAGGTTTAATCCCTCTTTTATGTTTTGATAATCATCTTGATGTTTGGGGATGAGATAGAACCTTAGAAATGTGTTTAAACATTCTATGAAGGTGAAAATCCGTGAATCCCCCATAAGAACACAAGTTTGGAAGCAAAATCTTTTTGTTTGATGTTTTTGATCATCATTTTGGGGCTGGACTTTATTGATAGTTCATGCATGTATATTGATGGTGATGATACATATTTCATCTATTCATTTGATGTATAATATGAGTTTTTGGTTTGTTAGCTAGAAACCCCCAAAAATCTTGTGATTTTATGTGTTTTGGTGAATGAAAAATGGGGTTTTGATTCTGGACAGAATCTGTCCGATTTTTGCATGTGGTTTATACGACCCAAAAAGGGTTTTCTCGAACTCATTTTTCTTTGAAATTTTTATGGAACAATATTTTATGTGTTAGGGTTCAAACCCCACTGGAATCGTGTAAAAACTCCAAGATTTAAACCCTTAACCATGATTAAACATTTTAGTGTGCATCAGTTCCTGGTCAGAAATTTATGTTAACTTCATGCATGCATAACTCTTTGATGGATTGTTCAAAATACATGATTCTTGAGTCAAAAATCAAGTTTAATGAATTAGCTTTCCAAAGACTCCGAAAACACATGATTTGGGGAAGTTTTAGATGTTCAACCAATGAAAAAGAAATCGGAATGCAATCTGTCCAACCATGGCAGATTCATTTACTTGAGTTCTTGAGGTCACATCTCATTCAAAAAGTATCCAAATCGTGTGAAACAAGTTTCATATGTTAGATATTTGAGTTAACTTTCAAACCCCTTTTGAAATTCGAATTTTGGTGTTGAAATGAATTCTCCATGACCCAAACACCACAGACATGTCATTTCAGAATTATTGCATGCACACTGATTTCTCCATAATTTTTAAAATATGTTAATGATCTCCAAAAATCATAAAAATTGGTGGGATTATTGTTAAAACCCCTAATATTACTGGATAAAAATTTGGTGGTTTAACTCATTTTGGAACAAGACAAAATGATGGTATTTTTGGAATACTACAAATCTGCCCAAAATCAGATTTCTTAGAAAATGATATTTTGGTTTTACCAAGAAATCCCCATCTTTTTGGACATTAAATAAATTAACAAAACTTATTTTTATATTAAAATGAACTTAATAAATTATATAAAAGGCATTATATGGACATCGGTATTGACTTATTATTTACGGACCGTAAAAATTTAGAACTTACGACAACTACGTTTGTATTAGGGCATTTGTAGACTCGGGGCCGGGACTTGAACACGCACTAACGATTGTTTAGATACGCGAACGCTACTCCAGGTGAGTATTCACAGCCCCCGTTTTTACCGTTTTTTACGTGTTTTGGGGTGAAAAGCGTGTTGATGATAAAAGTTATAAATTATGCTTTTTAGCAAGGTTATGTGAATTGTGTACACGTATGCTTTCTAGCAAATGTTATGTGAATTGTGTACAAGTAATGCTTTCCAGCAAGTGAATATGCATTGTGATGATATGTGCGAGTAAATTTTGCCCCTTAGAATATACACTACCATTAACTCATTAGGAGCCTATGACTTAGTGGATAGCGCTATTTGGTACCAAGACCCACCCTAATGACTGACGAGTTGAGGGTGCACTATTTCGGAATTAACGACTACCCATGTGGGGCAGATCCCCACCGCTGAGGTACTCGTTGGAAGACGACCTACACATGTGGAAGAAAGTTCCACCGCTGAGGTAGCTCGCATGAACGCTCTGCCCATGTGGTTCGCTACCACCTCTGAGGTATTCGTTGGGGTTAACGGATTGGTAGTGGCTCGAATTTTTCATATCTTATGCATAAATGTGTATTTTGGCGTGAGCGAACGTCCAAGTATACACGTGGTTTTGAACGTTTAAAGTGGTTCAAAAGTTTTCGATAATAAGTCTGCATGTGAAACTTTTTGTGCATATAAAAACCTGTAAACTCACCAACTCTCGTAGTTGACGTCTCTTTTTAACATGCTTTTCAGGAAATCAGAAGGTGACCGATAAAGCTTAGTCTTGTTGTTTTTGAATTCACCAATCGAGACTTTATTATTATTATTTTGTTATGTTTGTAAAACACTTTGAATTATGGTTGGATTGTAAACTTTGTAAACGCTATTAAACTTTAATTATGAATGATTGGTGTTATTTATCTCCTATCGCTATGAAATCTGTGCTGTTGCACCTCGCGTTTCCGCTTTAGCGGGGTGATACATCGGCTACCCAATGGAACGTATATGCATTGATTGCGACTGTGTCCTGTTTGATGACATATACCACATTTTTTTCGACTGCTTCCCTCACCACGAGATGGAATACGATTATGGTTACTTTGTTTATCGACTGTTTTTTTTCATTACCGAGGGACGGACGACCATAAGTGGCGGGTAGTCTCGAGTAACCCATGTTTGTTGCGGCCCAACTGGGAATATGGTCGGAGCGTATGTTTCCCGAAGATTGTGCACGGAGAAATAAGGAGAGGCTAATGAACTACAGTCACTCCATCCCTTGGACCGTGCAATGGTGATGGCATGCCCGCAAGGTAAACCAGAATTTTGCCATTTTTTGCACGTGCAAGTCCTATTTATGATATGGAGTTTCGCATCTTTGTACCCATCTCGAACTTCAAACTCACCATAGCCAATCTCATGTGCAGTCCACGCACTACGCTTACCCATTCTCCTTTGAATAATCAGTTCCGCCCATTCGGTGAGTGTATTGTTCATGGCTCCTACAAATATTTGGGATCATTATTTTCTTGTTACTACAACAAACGTGATGACACAAATTTAAATATAGAAGTGTCACTGTAATAACCTGCAATTATACGACGATGGGAATACCATTGTTGTTGGTACGCTCGAAAGTAATCCATCAGCCCAACAATTGGGTGTTTACGACCAACTTTGGCGTGTGCGTTCATGGACTCCACATTGTTCAAGGTCATGATGTTGTACCGCATTTCTGGGAAATGCGCTCTTGACCATCTGTTTGCGCCAACCCTGTCTAGCAGCTCGGCGTGTGGTACTGCAGCTCGTAGGGCATCCATTTGAATGTTGAACTCATATGCGGTATTGGCTTTACATGTCTTCCAAAATACGCTTTTGTTGTCTTCGATCCTGCCGTCCTTGGCTTTGATGTTCATATAAAGGTGGTGACAACAAAGTGCGTGATGCGCGTTTGGGTACACCGTTTTAATTGCTTGGCGTATTGCATTAGCTCTGTCAGACATGAATACCAGCCCCTCCATTTCCCCGATACATTGTCTCAGCATGGACAAAAACCAAGTCCAGTGCTCGCCGCTCTCAGACTTCGCCACACCAATAGCAATGGGAACAATTTGGTTGTTTTCATCCTTAGCTACAGCCAAGAACATTGTGCCCGAGTAATGACCCTTCAAATGAGCGCCGTCGATTACAAGCACCTTACGCAGCAAACCCGAACGGAATGTGTGAATCTGCAAAAAAAATGGGTCATATATTTGTCGATTAAACCAAACCTATTTATAAAAATTATACATACCGAGCATCCAAGGGCATAGAAACACGACTCGAACCGTCCATCATCTCCTACCACGATCCTGGTCTGCGTACCAGGATTGTTGGCCTCCAAATTATAAAAATATTGAGGCAGCCGTGTAAACGAATCCTCAGGGTCACCCTCAATCATGCATATTGCATGCCATTTAGCACGCCATGCTTGCCAGTACGAAACAGAAATCTTATGCTGTGCTTTCATGTCCGTCATAATGTATGCCGTACGAAGGTTTCTTCTTACATTGCCAGTTTTGTCCAAAAGCAAATGTGCCAACGTTCTCCTATTTGCTTGCCGATGCGCAAGATGCAGCTGCGTCCTGGAGCATGTGTGGACATCATTCATGGCATGGACTTGAAACATGGTTGATCTCCTGATACAGGCAGCATACATGCGCCAATCGCAGTTTTCATGGATACATCTTGCCTCATATCTTTTTTTGCAAGATCTAGACGTTCTAAACTCGAATCCTTCTTGAGGGAACTTCAACCCGAGGGCAAGCGTCATTTCGGATTTTGTTCGGAAAACCTGGTGTAGTTTAACTTTTCCACGACGGCTATACCGTATGGCTTGGTTGGGTGTGATGACGACGTTGTCTGACCTTGGGTGCGGGGGGCAAATCATGAAAATCATCATTTCCAGGAAATGAATAACCAGCATAAGCTTCTCTTCGTCTTGCTTCATCGGGATCAAGGTCAGGTATTTCGTATACATAATTATCAGAATCGATGTCTCCGTCTTCATCTTCGTCATCCGCCACTGGCTCTTTTGGTGCTTGTGTCTCGGGAACATACGAGGTGCTAGAAACACCATATGTTTTATTAGAATGTGTGTAGGCGTTGTCGAAGGACGTATCACCGTATACATGCTGGCTTTCATATTCAAATTGAGGTGCATATCCGGCAGTCACATCGTCACCGATGTTTAAATTTGATTCGACATTTCCTTCACTATACACCGTATGGTCGTCATATACATAAAGTCTTGCCGAAGGATCTTTTCCGACAACAGATTGTAAGAACGTAGTTAAGTGTTCATCTGACGACAAAATATAAACACCATTGCTAGACTCGGTGTAAGCAAGACGAGTGACAGCAGAAGGTTCGATACTAAATTTTGAACAAACATATTCGACCATCTTTGAATATGTAACCGTTATCGTAGACACGACGATTTGCAAAGCGCGTTGAATATACCCATTCCCCGTCGTTGTTTTGATCCCACACACCACCACTCGAAATAAGCAACAGAACTTTACTAAGTTGATCACTCATGTTGGTGTATATTATTGAGGTGTATGAATCAAATATGCATCATTTATGTGAAAGTATTCACGTTGATTTATAGAGTTTTCTTTGAACACGTAAAATCACAACCTGAAAACTTCATCAGCGTAACGCCGTTATAACGGCGCGTTATGGGTTTTCAAGTGCGTTATGTTGACCGGTCAAAATCCCTACCTCTATACATAGCCTTATAAATATTTATCAACTCAATTAAAAAACTGTCACCATAGAATTTTATTTAAGCATTCAATAAACTAGTAATACAATATACCGATTAAAAATTTTATATACCAACTGAAAATTGCTTTTTTTATCATCTTCGATTGCTCTGTAAATATACTGCTAGGGTTGTTTAATTTTTCCACTTGACACTGTCTTGCTTCAGATCGAAAAGTTGAGATTCACGGAACAAACATGTTACAATAAAGATTTCACATTTTAATTTATTTTCCACCGGGTCCAATTCCAACATCTTAAAAAAACAAATAATTACAAGTTAACATTAAATATATAAAATGCAAACTCAGCCAAAAAAAAAAAAACAAAAAAAGAAAGAGCACTACGCTATTTCCTTCTCTCCTTCTCTCTCTCTCTCTTTCTCTCTCTAGAGGCACCGTCGTAGCCTATCTCCGCCCGCCGTCCGGTGATTTCTATCGGCGGCGAGTAGAGTCAATGCCGGCGCAAAAGCGTTCTCACGAACCTCTCTCTGAGGAAGACGACGAAGATGACGACCTTCACCTGCAACGCAACATTCCACACGAATCCGAACAAGACGACGACCAACACCAAGACGTAGAACAAGGTCTGCTTTGTTTCCTTTTCAATTTCTTCACTTTTTCTCGAATCATAATTTCATTCTTACGGAGATTACGTGATTTTTCACTCTGCATTTGTATCGATCTTTTCATTATTGCCGTTTGTTCGAATCAGCAGAATCGGATGATGATGATGATGATGATGATGATGGAAGCGCTTCCTCTAGTTGCAGTGATAAGGACGAGTAAGTAGTCTTTCTGTTTCCACACCTTATCTGTGTGTGAGTGTGTGTGTGTGTTTTGCATCGTGAGAGGTATAATTACTGATTTCCATTTGATCAGCGTGTTGTTTTTGACTTTTCTTATGATCGTTGTTTGTTTGATTTGAGATCTGCATGCTGTGTAATTTGTGTTGTACGAGCTCGCTACGATATGGTCGGCATTTGGCATTATGGCACTGCCTAGCTCCACTGAAGTGGCCGTTTGGCCTAAACGTTTAGAATCACGTGGATGGTAGAATGAAAACCTGTGGTTACAAACTTACAATCGATGCCTCTCTTAGACCATAGTTTTGGGGCACATGTGGATTACTTTCTGAATTGACTTCATCTGAATTTTAAGTGATTTTAAGTGTTTCCAGTTTAAGCAATGTGCGAAGGGATTGGTTTGGATCTATTACTTGGAAACTGAGAATGGTATACTTCTGCCATTTGGTTGGATTACTAAACTAGTGTTAGCATTAAGTTAAATCAGTTTTGTATTGATAAGCTTAGATTTATCCTAAAAAAACTAACTTATTTAGCTCTTCTTAATAGTGTATTTTTCTTGCTGTTGTGACTTGTGTTACAAAGAGCATTGACTTGAAAGGGGGAGATGGAGAGCTTAAAGTTCATTACTTGACGACGATGATTGATCTCTTGCTTCTTTTGGTGGAATGTGTGTTCTTTCTATAAAGTTCATCATTTTTAGCATTGTTTTATAAGTTCTGTTGTAGGGTTAGAGTAATCTTAAACTACTCTGTTGAGAGAGGCTTCTGCTTTGGTTGGCTGAGCTACTGTTTAAGTGGTTTGCTCTGCTCTTGTCTCATTGTATGCACCTAGATGCAATTGTTTCTGGTTAGCCTTATGATGTGACTAAAGAATGCTTGTAAGTTCAAATGCCGGAGTAGTAGTACAAATTTATTTGTCTTAGTGATCAATACTTTCGTCTTTGTTGCCTTGTTGGTCGCTTTGGGGCTTTGGCAACTAATTTTTCTCTTCATGAGCTGAATGCAGCTTAAAGGTAAATTCTATGGTCGAGTATATATAAGGCAGAATACTAGAACCCCAAAATACAACATGAGTCAGTAGAAAGGCAGATAGAAATGATTATATACTAAGAGATGGCTTTTCATCTCTATTTGACTTTTGATTTTTTGAACAGATGTTTAGGTGGGGTAGAAGTGGGGAAGGTAGTGGACAGAAATTTGATCGAGTGGAATGCATCTAAGTAGCTGGTCATAGAGTGGATGGTCTGACCATTATTTAGTTGTGCATCTCCTTCCTTCTTTAGCCCATTAACAGGACAAAGCTAGACATTACCTAAAGAAGATATCAACTTTTGAAACCCTGCTAAAACTATTGAGGAGCAAAGTGGAACTGATTTCAAATCTAAGCCATGCCTTTCCAGGTTTTGAAAATAGTGGAGTGGGGTTGTCATTTTAGGTCTTTTAAGATCTGCATTGAGAAGGCTTTTCAACTTTTATTTTGGTTCTCTTCAAGAACAGGTCTCCAGAAGAAGCTTCTTCCTGTGGTTTTTCATTGCTCACAATCCAAAAGATGATGTATTGGCTGAACCATCGTCATTTCTCTAAAATATGTAAATACTAAATATAAGGAGCTCAATTTAGAAATGTATATGCATATATTTTTTATTTCAAGATGCATTGTAGATCTATTCACCTAAGCTACCAAGCCTTTTTTGTAGGATACCCTGCTCATTGCTTTTGCAAGAAAACCTAATGCAGAACCTAACTTGATTCTTTCATTCTCAAGGATTAGTTTGACTAGCAAACTTGTGAGAGAAGTTGTCCTTTTAGATGGGGACTATTTGTTTGTCTTTGTAAACTCATGTAAGAACCTAGAAGAACCATAATATAAGGAAATATGGACATGCAGTGTGGTCATGTATTATCAGCGAGGCAAAATCTTATCTTGGCTTCCATGCATCCCTGTTAAATTACACCAGAAATGTATAAAATGAGTTGCAAGTGTAACCAGTGAAGCAGTTCTTATTTTGTGAGTGTCTTACCATTTAGGCGAGCATTGATAAGTAGTGAGTACATTCTTTGTCATTGCCGAGGCGACAATAATATGTCTACTCAAAGACTTTGTTTGGTTCTTAAGGAATTTGGGATGAGAGGTTGTTAAAAAATCAAATGTCATTTTCAACACATGATGAAGCATAACATTGAAAGTTGAAACCTTGACAGTAAAATTTTCATATGAATCCTACCGATATCAAGAACTGGAGAAAAGATTTCTCTGAAGGCTCCAACCTTAACACCACTAGTTTATTGTTAACCCTTGGAAATTAAGTGCGTTCCTAATTAACGATGTTATGGTAACTCAAATTATTGATACTCCCCAAAGATAAATGCCCACAATGGAATGGCACACAATTTTAGAGATGAATAATTATTACACTTTCAGTTAAGCAAATGACAACTTTGTCGTATATCTATCTTATCAACTCTTAAATATTTGTGCATTATTTAACTATTTAAGAGTAGATTTGGTAAGTTAGTTATCTATCTTTGGACTGAGGGAATATATTAATATTCTAATTTGGGAAACAGATTCTCATATCACTCTCCTGTATCTGGACATAAATAGATATCTTTAATAATATTCAGATTTGCTTCTGGGGGATTCTTACCAGATTCTAATGTCATTGGGAAACAGGTAATAGCAGGTTCAGAAATCTCTCTGAACCTGTCTCACCTTAATATGTTGCTGAGGTAAGTTACTACCCCCTCCCATCCCAGGATGTGTCCACTTTTCTATTTATGTTTGTCCCAAAGTGTCCAGTTTTAAACATATATTAATAAATTCTCAAATATACCATTAATTAATGCGTGAACATTGAAAAGTTATGAAGAGAGAGAATTTAAATAAGGGTAAAGTTGTCATCATTTGATTAATCAAAAACTGTGTGCCATTTCAATTGTGGACACTTATTTTGGAACAGAGGGAGTAATATCTTGCTGTTAAATTTGAATAAGGTAAAATTATAAATAAAATATGCCTAATGCCCTAATGCTGAAAGAATGATGATAACCAATATTTCACTCATCCCAACAAATGTTGTCATATGAAAGAGGCTTATAATTTACCTAGAGACATAAATTTTCTGTTAGGCAATGTATATACTTGATACTTCTAATGCTAATTGTATCAAGTACATTATTGTGTGTAACAGTTAATATCTTACTGTATCAATTAACACAAATACACTTTTGTGGATATGTTACAATGTCTTTACGAATATTTAGAATTTTGTGGATCTGATAATGAAAGATGTTAATGAAATCTATGCCTACATATGGCTATGGGTTCATATTTTTATATATAGATTCCCCAAACACATAAATATAATATAGCATATATATGCATGAAGCCTTGGAATCATTGGTATTCATTTATAGGCACAACTCTGATAACCAAAGGGCCATTGGCTCAATGGTACCCTTAACCCAACCTTCCTTGAGGCAGGGGGTTCAAGTATCACCAAAGATGAGAAGTGTGTATGAGTTCAATTTTCCGTGTATAAGTATTATATACATCAAAAAAGTATATCCATACTGCATCTGCAAAATGAACCACTAGCTGTAAGTTGATAACTGCTGAAAATTCTCATTTAATATACACTTCTCAATGTGAATAATATATGTATTGCACCATGGATATGCATCTGTGTTAGAATGGAAAATGCAACACTATCCTGTTCAGCATGGTCTGACCACATGTCCACCTCATTTATGCAACTTTTGACTTCCTCTCATGTGCCTTCCTCTTCGCCCAACACTCCGAATCATACATCATAATCGGTCTGATAGTAACAGCTACCCTATGGAATTTCCCCTCATGTTTCCCCAGGTAGGAGATAATATTTGATATACAAAATGATTAGAAATGATGTTGTAAATGTGGGAAATGCCCAAAAGTTGGGAGCCATTGATGGTGAAATATAGAAAATTTTGGAAAATGTTTAGACCATATGATGTTGAATGTTATTTTGTTTGCCACTTTGCCTATTTATGTCTGTTTGTGTATGTATACCCCACGTAGTAGAGGCGTGTGTATGCCGTATCACTTATCATTAGATGATCAATGAAGATATAGATGGAGAGGCATGCTGTGGAGGATTTACTTTTCAGTTTCTTTGAAAAGCAGACTATACTGCAGGAAAAAAATTATTAAAAGAAGATAAGGAATATATATTACCCTAAGGGTATAGGGATACAAGCAACAAACAAAAGCCAAGAAGCTAAGACTAGCCATGAGGCCTTCCCTGCACTGGAACTTATTTTACAATTCAACTAATAACCAAAAACAATGGGAGAACTGAGGCAACCAAAACTTTGACTGTGCTACACAGTAAAAAGGCTATGACCATGCTTTATGTTGCCAAAAGACAATCCACTTTCTGTGACTCTGACGATTTAAGGGAACTGGTTACCCCATACCTCCACTCGTTACTCTGGCAGACTTAAATAACCTTCCTGGAGGAAAAAATATTGTTGGTGGAACACAAAAATAGTTAACCTTGATACAACCCTTGTTATGCCGTAGTAAATGAAGACACCTAGATCAGCATGCACAAAGATTCCTACTCGGGGTAGAAATCAGAAGAGGGAAACGTGTTATAAAAGGTCAAATATTTGCATTTGATCGATACATCTGAGAAAGCAGATGGAAATGCCAGATACTGTAAGACAATCCACACAGGTAATACAGTTAATTCTGTGATAGTAGGGCTGGTTGCAATACACTATTTGCTAAGCTTTTGAATGTTATTTGTGAAGGTTTATAAAAAATTCTGCTTCACGGTTAGCAAGTATGTTTTTGATGGTATACTTTATTTGGGATGCTTGTTGCAGCTTTGTCCTCGTAAAGCTGGCTGAAATTCGCAAGGAGGTGCAATGCCCAATTTGTTTAGGTACTACTTTCAGAGTTTTGTTTCATTAGAAATTATTTAAATATTCTTGTGATATTATATACCTAAAGCAAATGTTGACAGTTGACTACTGGAAATCTATTCATGAAAGTGAATTGTAAATTTAGGACATGTAGTAATGCTAGGCTACCCCAGAGAAATCAACTTTCGTTCAGTGCAACAAATGTGCTGCATTTCGAAGTATACTGGTTTCCATGCCCAGACTTTACCAAAACTAATATTCTTCTGTTACAAGACTAACTCTCCTAGTACTTGCTCCCAAAAACCAGAACCATATGTTTAGGTATTATGTTATGATATGATCATGCAATGATATCTTCGCCACAAGTCCTGGTAAACATTTTGGCTATGAATCCAAACCCCACTTGTGAAGTAGCATTCTATCTTTGAAACTGATTCTTTTTTCAGGATGTTAATCCTTGTATCATGAAGATAAAAGTGTAGTAGACCTGAGTTCAATAAGTCACTTCACTCCTAAACAAAAATCTGCAAGTCCCTTCTATGTGGCCACAACTAGCTTTACACATTTTCTGCTAGTATTCGATGTTCTTCATTCTTTTTGGAAAAGTTGGGTAACTATTACATCTTGTTTCCTGAACTTATTATGTTATGAGTTTGACATGCCCTTTTATGCTCTTTCTGCATATACATCCAAACGATCATGCTTCTATTGGGTAGATTGCTAAATACATGGTATACTGTATGCTTTGTACTCCCTAATTTTTTTATTTTGTTGACGATTGAAACAAAAGAAAAACCATTGGAAACTATGGACTTGTTAAAACACAGCATACACACATTCTTTTATGAATAATTGAAAGGTTATGACACCTTCGTCAGTTCTAGTTATATGAAAGATTTATCTTAAAAGATCAATATATGATTTTTAGGTAAGAGGAAAATATCGACACCTATGCTGTTTTTCTTAATTTTGGAAGGAACCTCATTTTCCTTGAGGAATTATTTCTACAACTTTATGTTGAAACAGAATATAGGATTTTCCACCTGATACTTGTTCTAGATTAGACAAGACTGATCACCGGCTTTATTGAATAGGTATAATTCGGAAGACCAGAACGGTTATGGAATGCCTGCACCGCTTTTGTAGGGAATGCATAGACAAATCGATGAGACTGGGGTAGGTATTGAAATTATGTAATACTTCATCCATTAACTGCCTCAATGACCTAATATTCTTTAACCGACACGTGGCAGGAATAATGAATGCCCTGCTTGTCGTGCTCATTGTGCGAGTCGCCGCTCTCTGAGGGACGATCCCAATTACGATGCTCTGATTGCAGTTTTGTACCCTGACATTGATAGATATGAGGCAGAGGTCTGCTTTGGCCCATTATATTACATGACGATTTTCTATTATTCCTGTTTTGTATTTTCAAACTTATCATCGCCTTTTATGTATCGATGCAGGAGTTTGCCTTTCATGAAGAAGAGAAAGCTCGAAATAAGCAGGTGAGATAATTAGTTTTTTACTTATTTGCATGCCTGGTTTGCTTCTGCATGTAATTAGTTTATAAATAGAATTCATCTTTCCAAAAAGAGAGAGTAAACTGGTGCTATTTTTTTCCTTTCTGAAAATAGAACTTGATTTATAAGGCAGTACTTTGTGTTGCGAGTTGCAAGATGTCCACCATGTATCATCACCTGGACTTATGGGCTATGCTGCTCGAAGACGTTTTTTTTTGTGGAACCCCTTGAAAACTTTACTCAGCTGTGTGTGTTTTTTGGAACAACATAATACCCATATTAACTCTTCTCATGGGTGACTAGAGGTTATTAGGCATACCCTGGTTACACAAATGATCTTCCTGATAGCCCGTGCTGCGATTTGACTTTACAGTTTACACTGATGCTTGACTGGCTGGTGTTCAACAGACGAAGGGTTCTCCATCCTTTTTGTCTAGTTACCTCGCTGAATTTTGAGTGTGTCACAGCTAGAAAGATGTCCATGATTAAGGATCCTATATGGCATATACTGATCACTTCCACGTCATGCATTCTAATTTAAGTTGGATACAGATTAAGGAGAATACTTGACCTTACCATTCAACATACTTACCATCTTTATCCTTACTTTATGTGAGTGCGAAAGAAAAACTGCTAATCTTTAACCTACTAGAATGATGATATTTTACACCAAAAATCATTATTCTCAAAGGGAAGAGCTTAATAGCACAAACTGAGCATACATTACCATCATAAATATATGAATAACTTAGCATTTAAAAGAACAGGTTGCGTTAAAACCATACGGTGAAAATGTTCACGGAAATTTTATGGAGGCACGGTTGAAGTTTACTTTCTTAAAGAGGGCATCAGGGCACCATGTGGAGGAACCTAAAGGCAAAAATCACACTTAAAATGGATTTATATGGGCAATTTAATGGGATGTGTTGGATCCTTTTTCGCTAAAATAATGAGTGAGATAATAAAGTGCAACATCTGATGAGTTGTGCATTCATATCTCAACAAAGATCTTGCTCAATTTCTTAACTGTTTTTTATAATATGGCCTCATGTGATGCCTTTCCGGCGATGCTTTCTGCCATAATCTATGTGTTCACCCTGTTACACTTTGAGTAATTTACATGTATCTTTTTGATTTTACTCACGTCTCCTAGACTATATTGAGTTACCTGGACAGATCCAAGCTTCAATTGCCCAGACTTCGCGTCGCCAATTAGAAGCATTGGGAAAGAAGCGTACAACTGCTAAAGCGACTGCTGCTGTGTTTATAAGGAGATCACAGGGAAGCACGCGGAATCTGAGGGGAAGGAGAAATCAGAAATCTTCTGAACCACAAGGATCTGACAATGAGGATGATGCAGATAACAACGATGGAGGAAAAGATTCCTCTTCTGCTGATGAGCCATGTACAGAAGTAAGACCAAAGAGACACAAGAGATGGGGAGGAGGAGCTCGGTCTTCTCAACCTTCACTACCATCAAGTAGTGCAGATGGAGGCTGTGATGAGAATGAGGTAGAAGGTACCAGAGAAACGACGGGCGGAACTGCTGGGCTTGTTGGTAGTTCGGAAATTCTAGCCTGGGGTAGAGGTGGCATGAGAAGTCACACGCGCCATGGTAGCCTAAGCAATAGTGCTGGTAAGACTGCAAGGAACACTCGCCTTTCTAAGCTCATTGATCATCTTCGAAAATTGCCACAAAACAATGACAAGGTAAGTGTGAATTCGTTTTGTCAAAATTGATCTGTTAGATTCTTATTGTTGTTGTTGTTGTTACTGCTTTTCCTCCTTTCATCTGTATTGATGCAACCAACCATATTACGGAGTGCTAACTGCATAGATAATATTTTTCTCAGTTGTGAACAACACTGTTAAACGTTAAAGTATATGCCTATTTGATAGAATTTAGATGAATAAAGTCTCTATTTTACCCCATAAAACCCTCATAGTATTGTCTTATTTCATTTTTGAATGACTGTCGACCTAGGTTCCGGGAGAGAAGTTTTTATATATTTGTACTCAGCCTTTCTCCAAGGCATTTCTTTAAATAGGTTTATGATCAGCAAAGGAGCAATTCTGTTTGCATGTAAGTTATTAGCAAAACAAGATGCAAAGTGGTCCTCATTTTAGACCAATGAACCTAATATTGTTGTACAATGCTAGCATTTATTCACATCTTCATAATTTCAGATGGGTTTCATTTTTAGTGTACCCTACTAGTTATGAATAGAAGGCTTAATGTCATTGTTGTGGGTTATTACTTTTCTGAACGTTGAAACATGTTTGACTCCACCACTGGCATCTTTTCTGATCATACTTGTTAGAATATTATAGACCAGTGACAGATCCAAGGGGCTAGCAGTTGCGATCTCTCTCCATTTCAATCTTTGTAGTTGATTAAGGTGTTCAAAACTTTTAGTAGAAAATTATAAAAGAATTCCCCTTAAAAAAATGATAATTTTGTACCCATGTTTTATAGATTTTAAGGCTCCGTTACTGATCCTAAGTCCTAACCAATTTGATGAGCCTCATCATCCATTTTCTCTAGCATGACATAGTATATGAGCATCTCTAATACATTATAACGGTTTACATGATGGGTTCTCTACCGAAGTGTGTTTTTAATTACTAAATCCTAATTTTCCAGCTGGATATCCAAGTCAAGATCATCTCCTTGGACGAACAAAATATACCCAATCCACAACACCTGTACCTTTGCTGCAGCCCAACTATGTCAATCATACATGTAGGCCAGGTAACAGATGCTTCCTAGTTTTTGGTAGAATTTAGCATTCAAGAAGTTTGTTTTTCTTCTTTTGAAAGTAGCTTTTTCTCTGACTGGTAATAGAAGTTGGTCTTGTACTGTGTTTCTATGCAGTATGTTGCTCTCGAGAAAGGTTTACAAGGTGATGAGATCGAACTGCTGCTGGTGAAGGGGGATCATTTTCGAATCAACCCTTCAGCACCTTTAGAAGTCACCACTGGAGAACAGCCTGAGCCTGTTGTTATAAATCCTTTGACTGATGAGTTGCAATTGTTGGAAGAGCATCAAACCTTGTTGGATGCTGCAAAAGTGTCAGCTCAGAAAGATCTGGTAAGCTCTCTTCTCTCAGATAACTAAATTCTTAATATACAGAATGTGCATATACATTGGAAGTTGTAAATACCTGATATGTAGGCTTCATTCATTTTAATAATCTTCTTGAGTCATCCATGTTGATTCTGTGAGGAAAATGAAGATGAGATTGATATTCTCCCAATGTTCCATGGAAATTGCAACAATTTGTTGCTATGAGAATAGTAATTGTAGAAAATATATATAATTGATTGATATCCCTCCATAATAGGGAATGAGTTCTGTTAATTTGGTATAGTTCCTGTATTTAGGGTAATTAGTCTAGCCTACTTGGTATTTATCACCCCTGGTATTTAGTCATCCTTCTCCTTGAATAATATTTATTCGAAGTCTATTTTATCTACAGTAATAAACATTTTTTATTATTAATCTAATCTCTATACAGTAGTACCCTTTCATCATGATTGTTAGGTATATAGAATTTGTGTATGTTAGATATCTTAGCACATTGTGTCATATGCACATATTCTGCTATATATTTATCTATATAGCCTCTAATCATTTTCGATACTAGTTCATTGTTTTTGGCTTTTTAGTCTTGATGATATGAAATGTCAATCAAGGAAACCCTATGTATTCTTTTACCATTCATGGCTTCTGGGTTTGTTTTAGAGATGGCTGGGAATTATGGTCAAGCAACTACAGGTCCCCTGATTCTAGTTTAAATATGTGAAAACATTTATCATGTTGAATAATAGCAATTGGATCCAAAATCCTTATATGATTATGCCTGTGTTAGAAGGTACTTCTCATTGTCACTTTGGTAGGTTGTTCATAGTAAAACCAAACAAACCCATAGAGGGGTAGGTAGGTAGGTAGGTAGAGAGGTCGTTTCTGTTGGTCTTAAAAACCTAAAAAGTAGGAAAGAAGTGCTAGCAAGAAACATATGCAAAGCAATGAAACATATGCAAAGCAATGAAACATATGCAAAGCAATGAAACAAATTACTAAAACAGGAAGAATAGTAAAAACAAGTAGAAATATAGTAAATATATGAAATATGAAGGCGGACCAACAGTAAGTTAGATGCATAAATAAGATATGGAAGATAAGAAAATACTAATACCACCCGATTTCAGACGTAGATACTCTATGGCTACCCTCTACCATCTCCTAGCTCTTTTCCTTCTAGTGAGCTAGACTCTTAATAGTGATATCTTGATATATATATATATATATATATATATATAGAGAGAGAGAGAGAGAGAGAGAGAGAGAGAGAGAGGAAAGTTCAAATGTGAACAACTTTTTGGTTGTGAACGTGAGGACAGCCGAGAGCGCGACACGTGGCAGCTTTGAGTGTGGCTGAGATTCGTCCTCACGTTCACAACCAAAATTGAGTTCACATTTGAACTTAACCCTATATGTGTGTGTGTATATACATGTAGACGAAAGTTCAGCTGCGAACTCATTTTTCATTGTGAACGTGAGGACAAACGATAGCGCTATACATGTCACATTCAGTATGAATAACAAAGGTGAATGTTCGTTTATGCATTATTCATGATGAATAACTTAATATTTAGAATGAATAATATATTATTCATCTTGAATGTTGTAATGCATGAACATTCACCTTCATATTCATACTAAATGTGACATGTGTCGCACTCTCGGTTGTCCTCTCATACGCAATGAAAGGTAAGTTTTAATTTGAACAACCCCCCCCCCCCCCCCCCCCCCCTATGTATGTATATGCATGACTTCTATTCCTTAGGTTCTTCTATTACAATTATCACGTGTCACGGATGAAATAGTGATCTTGTCAACGTATGGATTCCATTGGTCCACACTATGAAAACTTCAATCTCTTGATCATTGACCCAAGTATTTCATCAACTTATTTCATTATTATCCCACTCATAGAAATTGTTATCTATTCATTAAATAGAATCTTACACTTTTGAGTTTGTTGTGTTTCAGACTCTTGCTTACAGGAAGAAGCTCGTAAAATGATGGCCAAGTGAGAAAAGAAATTGGTACGCACCCTCGTGAATGTTTAATTAATCCTTTTTAGTAGTTGAAGGAGATTGGATAAATACATCAACAATTTGTCGATAGTTTACTTTACTTATAGTTAGAAAAGAAGGCACCTATACTTTATTGTACATTAAGTTAGCATTAGTCACAAAATATTCAATCCATCTACCATTTTTCTACATTATATTTCTCAGATTTTTGCATAGATATTTAATTTGCATCAGAACCTGATGTTGCTAACCACATCCACCGGAACCTGTTAACGCTTGGATCGTTTATGTTGGTTCAATCTCTTAATTTTAAGGGGGAATTTCTTTACCGACTATGTGATAATTGAATACTCGACGACTTTAATCACATTTGGTGAATGTTTTAATAAGAGATGGGTTATGTTAGGCCTTGGAGCCTGATAAGTCTGATTTTATCTTTGAAAATTCTGGTAAAGGAGTGGACCTTAAAATTTTGACTCAGAAACTAAAAACTAAGGGTGTATTTGTTAGCAGGTTAACGAGCTTAATGAGACCTATAACTTATTCTGTCAGTTATACATGACTGTTTGGTAGTGGCTTTAATGGTATAGAAAGTGGCATATCTAGTACGCTCTATATATTGAAAATCAATTTTTTTTTAAACCTGTCACTCCCAATTAAAAAACATGTTTCTCTTATATATAAAAACACTCTATCGAATAAATGTGTTTATGGTTTACACACAAATTAATTCAAACATGTAACTTTACCCGAGAAAACTTAATGGAAAACCAATCAAACACCTCCCAAGTCAAGCCCAAAAACCCCGCTCGAAAGTGCTCGAATTGGCCTATTTTTATATCGATAGTTTTTATATAGTCACATTAATTATGTTTGTTTTTAAATCCTATAACATTTATTATATTAAAGTATTTAATTGCATTTAATAAAATATTGTTTCTTTTATGTTAGCCATTTAACTTTAAAGACTCTTATTGCTAAATTTCCTCCTATTCATAAGTAATCATTTTTAACGACTGGCCATATTTGAAGAAATTTTATTCCGTCTCACTTTCTTCATTGTGAAGAAGGTTTTGAAAAATTTGTTGGTGACAAAAAACAACCAAATACCAATTTTACCCATTTCAAGGAAGTTGTTAGAGATGATGTTAGATAATGATGTGATTAGATCAACAAAATAAAGGTGTGTTTGGTGGTTTCAAAAAATATCCCAGTTTTCTAGAACAAAGTTTCAAGAAAAATAAAAATTAAAAGAACACGTTTGATTCAATAAATTTTTAAATTTTTTTTCAGTAAAATAAAAATTTTCACTTTCTAAAATCCTATGTAAATAGAAAACTATTTTTAATAGTTTTCCATAATAGTCTACCATACTCCACCATTCCAACTAAACACGTTTTCAAAAATTTCATAGAAAGCTAAAGGTGAAAACTCAACTTCATTTCTGAAAATGTTTTTTTAGAAAAATGAGAATAATTTTTCACAACCAAACACACCTTAAATATTACGTAGGAAACTGCTCCAACTTTTCTCAGCACCAATATTGCATAACAAAACCACAAGAGTTGTGGCGTAATGGTTGAGGCCTTGAAGATGTGGTGAAATATTTCATCTGCCTAGGGTTTAATTCTATGTACATGCAATAATTACAAACATACTTAGTCTAAGACGATCATAATTTAATTATCAATCTACAATAACGTAGTTTATGCAAAAACTTGTTATTGTGGCTTGAGTTGCGGAGGCTCAACCAAAAGTATCAGTTTTACAAGTCAACTTGAATTAGATACAGCATTTGTTTCAATATTTCTTATATCCACGAAAAGAACGCACTTTTTTTTTTTTATCAAAATAAAGAAAATCGATATTCTAGAGTTTTCTTTTCAAGTTCTTTAAAAATTTAACAATGAAGCATGAGAGATAAAAATAATTAAATTTAGAGAACTCTCCAAATTTAATTCTTAAAAAAAAGTCTTATCTACTTATTATTTTCATCAACTACTTCGAATGCATTATTATTAGGTTTAGTTTTCCAAAATGTACCAAATTTTTTTTTTTGTTATTGTATGTTTTCAAATTTAAAACCTACCATTTAATGTACCCAATCTTTGAAAGCTACCATTTGATGTATTGAGAAGGGTTAAGTTCTACAAAATGTATCAAACTATACCCGAAATGTTATTGTGTGTATCCAACTATCAAAAATGCTTTTTGATGTATCAAACTTTATTTTTTATTTAATTGTGTGTATCAGATGACTTGTAACCTGTTGAGCAGGTCATCTCCACCGCTGCCGCCGCCGGAAACCACTGCCACACCCACCTCCACCATCATCCACCGCCACCCACCTCCACCGGCAACCTCCACCTCCACCATCACCCTCCACCACCCACTTCCACCATCACCCACCGCCATCCACCACCACCGCTGTAGCCACCGGAAACAACCAGGTTCACACATCCACCATCGTCGTCACTGCCACCAGCACCATTACCGCCATCACCATTACCATCGAACTGCCGCCCATCATCACCACCATCTCCATCGAACCACCACCATCACCATCCACCTCCACCTCCACCGTCACCATCACCTTCCACTTCCACCGTCACACACCTCCACCCACCTCCACCGTCACCTTTACCATCCACCTCCACCGTTACCCACCTCCACCCAAATCCCTAATTTCAAGAACCCTAAAAAAAACCCCAAATCCCTATCTGCTTCTTCTCCCTTTCATTCACACCTCCATCGTCGCCATCACCACCACCAGCACCATCGAACCGCTGCCCATCACCACGAGCATCACTATCGAACCGCCACCACTATCACCATCGAACCGCCACACCATCACCATCGACCCACAACCACCCAGAACTACCATCCCCACCGTCAAGAACCTCCTGCCGTCGTCACTAACTGCCGGTAACCGGCTGGTAACCGGTTGTGCAGGTCACAATACACACAATAACAAAAAAAATAAAGTTTGATACATCAAAAAATATTTTTGATAGTTGGATACACACAATAACATTTCGGGTATAGTTTGATACATTTTGTAGAACTTAACCCTATTGAGAAACTTGTTGTTGTTGAAGAGGTAGGTCATTCTAGCCATCTTCTCCGGTTAGCTTTTTTTTCGGTGAGCCTTTTTCCGCCAAGAACCCTTTTTTCCGTCAAAACCCGTCTTCTTTCATCTCTTGCTACTTCGATTAAAACCCACCCAAGGTTGATCCTTTTTCGACAAAGCTGTGGTGGCGAAGATGTAGGTCGTCAGAGAAAATGGGTGGTGGAGATCTAGGTCGCTGGAGAAAATGGTTGTGTGGTCGCCGGAGAAGACGTTAGAGTGGTGTGACTACCAGAGACGTCGCTAGAGTGGTGTGATTGCGGAGAAGTTGCTTGAGTGGGGTGACCGACTAGTAACCTGCTATCAAAGGTCACAATACACTAAGTAGTAGATTTTGAAACTTCAGTACATTAAATGATAGTTTTCAGATTTAGGTACATACAATAGCAAAAGTTGACAAGTTCGGTACATTTTGGGAAACTAAACCCTATTATTATTTGATAAAGGCTTTTAAGGATATTAAATGTATTGAATGCTTTTTGTAATAGTAATTAATAATGAAATCTTCAAAATGGAGAATATTTTGAAGTTGGATCTAACTTTTTTCTCTATGGAGATTTTAACTATTGCTTCTTTGTTCTTAATACATTATGTTTGGATTATACTTTAACCATAACCTAGACTATGCCTTGTGAGATCATCCATACACAAGCCAACTGAGAGATGATTGCATGTTGATCCAGCTCTCCTAAGACCTGATGAAATGATAATGATCCTGATACTTTACTTAGTGAATAGGTCGTTACTTTTAGTTATAGCTTGAGGAATTATCACTGAGATTGTTCAGTGTTATTCCGTGTTAGAAATGTTTTAACTTGTATTTACAATCATCAGGATCAGGATCAGGAGATGAACGAGTCTGTTCTGACGTCTACTGATCCTGACCATCAAAGTAAAGACCTCCTGAAGACATTAAGATCATACTCAAGAACCATCAGCGAAGTCGAAGAATTAGCTGATGACAGGAACAACGTGCTCGTGATCTGAAGACGGAACTTAGTGATAGCGGGCTGCTCAATTTCGTATGACATCTCGAAGACTCATCAGGATACAGTGACCCCTGATCGACATCAGTATCAGGGCATTCCTCACTGATCAGTATCCTGATCCTGAAGGATTAGTATAATGTCTTAATCTAATGCACAAAAGGATTATCCGCCTTTACTGACACAAAAAGTACACAAGGACAGTCTCTTTTCTGCTCCCTCCGTACTTATTAGACCTCAAGGCAACTATTTATATAAGCCCTCTTTTGTACACCATGCAAAAGATATTTGTTTATAGTAAATAGTACATAGGACCACTTGAAGTGTGACACGTACACAAAAGTGTGTCTGCATGCATTTAATGCATGGGGTATAAATAGGACTTGAAGAAAGGTTCTCAAAACCACTTCCTCACCTTACTTATCACCCAAATCCTTTCTTTCTTTATCCCTCTATTTGTTATCTTTTCTAGCCTTCTCACTCTAGTGCATAGTGACAGAAACTTAGATTGTTTAGTTTAGACTTTAGTCTTTTCTATTTTCGCAACAATCTGTAAATTCAAAGTGTTAATACAGCATAGAATTTAAAAGTGAAAACTTGGTGAGATTATATTCAACCCCCCTTCTATAATCTCATACACTATCCTTACTTGAAGGTCACCCCTTGGGACCAACAAGTGGTATCAGAGCAGATTCAAGCTCTCTTCTTCTTCAAGAAAAATCTTGTGATCTTCTTTCTCTCTAATCCATGGCTCTTCAAGCTAAGGATAACTACTTTGATACCGGCTCTTCTGGAAAACCTCCAAGGTTTAACAAAGACAACTTTGCTCTTTGGAAAACCAGAATGGAACTCTTTCTATCCGGTTCTGATCCCCAAATTCCATACTTTTTGGAAAATGGACCACATATGCCTACACAAACTGTCCATGCTGTACCCCCTGCCGGTGATCAACCAGGAATACCCGCAAGGGAACTGGTTAAGCTAGTGACTGATTGGAATGATGAAGAGAGACGCCTTGTCAACATTGACACCAAGGCTAGGTCTCTCATTGCCATGTCACTTCCTGATGACATCTTCCACTCTGTCTGTCATCTTCGTTCTGCCAAAGAAATTTGGAACACTCTCTGTGTTCAATACGAAGGTACTGCAGTTCTCATGGAATCAAGAAAGATTTTCTTGGTTCGCCAGTATGAAAACTTCATTCATCAGAAGGATGAAACTCTCTCCCAGATACATCAGAGATTCAACTGTCTCCTGATCGACCTGAAGACTATCGGTACTGTCTACTCTAACTCTGAGGTGGTTACCAAGTTCATGGAAGCTCTTCCTGAACAATGGGAAACTTACACCACCTGCCTAACTATGTCCAAAGACATAAAGACACTCACACTAAGTGAGTTGTACGGTATTCTTCTGAACCGTGAGCAACAGAAGAAACTGAAAAAGAATCTCATAAGAGATACTAAAGATTCCAAGAGCACTTCTCTCGCCTTGGTCTCTGATTCAGTTCCTCCTGTCGCTACTCCTTCTTCAGTGACTATTACTGAAATAGAATCTTCTGATTCTGACATGTCAGAAGATCCCGAGTTTAATGAATCTCTTGCTTTACTAACTCGCTCTTTTAAGAAGTTTGCCAAAAAGGGAAACTTCCAAAGAAGGAAGCCTCTTACTTTAATTGACAAGCCTAAAACAGAACCTGTTGATAAGGCTACTGCTATCTGCTACAACTGTCAGGGCAAAGGACACTTTGCTAATGATTGCAGGTACAGAAAAAGTCAGTTTGCTCATTCTTCTGCCAAATCTTCCTCCAAAAATCCCAAATACCAAAGGCTGAAAGAAAAGTACAAGAAAATGAAATCTCAGCGTAAAGGTAAAGGTCTTATCGCAGAAGACTGCGATTGGGATGATGTCTCCTCTGATGATTCATCTGACGAGGAAGACACTCTAGTGGCACTGATGGCCATTATTGAGGAACCTAACTTAGCTCTCATGGCTAAGATAGAAGAGGTCCCTGAAGAGGCTCCTACTCAAGCTCCTGAAGCTTCAACCTCTGTGACTGAATCTCCCAGTCAGGTACCTACTCCTATTGTCCCTCTTGAAAGTTTAACTCAACTGGACTTAGTAACCCTTGATCTTTATAAAGCTCTGAATGGTAAGACCTCTGCTGAAAAAATGAACATTGATCTTCGTGATCAACTCAAAGAGTGTCAAGAAAAGATAAAACAACTTACCATTCTGGAAGAAAACTATAAAGATCAGGTCTCTGTAAATCAAACTCTCTGTATTGAAAGAGAAAGGGCTCTTGCTGCCAAAGAAAGGGCCTTGGCTGAACTTAATGCTGAAAAAGTCACGATCAAAGGATGGAGTGACGCCTCTGAAAAAGTTGATGAAATATTAGTGATAACACCAAAATTATACATGTTTTGGTTGAGCTTAATTATATGACTTTACCCCATTTCTCACTCGTTTCTGATCATTTCACTCACCAATTGAGCTTATTATTGCTTTTGTAGGATTTGGAGGCCGTGGAACGGAAAAGTACGAAAAAAGGCGAAAAAACGTGAAAAATGCACAATCTCAATCCAGTGGCTTCTTAGCGATCGCGAAATACCAGATCTGGCGCCGCCAAGTTCGATAAAGATGAAGACCCGGGTTTGACCTAAGTGTCTAGCGCCGCGAAGCAGCCGTCTAGCGATCGCGAAACAGGCTCTGGACGTTTCTTTTAAATACCAGCCTCCTCCTTCAGTTCAGAACACACACGCACGCATAGATGAGAGAAACATCTAGGTAGAGAGTGGTGCTGATACGCTGCGGGGTTCAATCTTCGATCATCCGTCGTTGTACTGTCGGTATCATGTATGTGTCTACTATTATGTTTTCTGTTTTGATTATGTCTAGTGAGTAGTCTTTTATAGTGGTACTTATTGTGGTTGATGAACCATTGTGGATGATGATTTTATACTTAATGTTTATTGGTTTGCTTTTGGTTAATTGAATGTGTGTTATGGTTCCGTTCTGATTTATATTGTTTGGTTATTTGAACTCGTTGGTTGGGTGTATCTGTTTTGACCAAAATAGATAGACTCCGATAGGATAATTAACCTACCTTGACCTACCCTTCGTCCCGGAGAGTTGTGTTAAGTGGTTACTCAGACCGAGAGCGACTAGGTAGTAGAAAACCATGCAATAGAAACAGGATCGGATGACCGGTACTAGATTGTCTGACAAACGACCTTAGTATTGGGACTAGGAGGATCAAGACCTAGTTAACAGCCATAGTCATTACATGTTAGGGTGTCCTAGACTTAAATTCCTATAATAACCAAAACAACCAAACCTTTGGCCTATTTTAATCATCCACTTGGGGATTCACTTTACCATGATAAGTACTACTGTTTTTCTTCATATAGTTTTTATTCAATCTTTTTAATCGCTTTCGTAGTTCTTAGTTAGTTTAGTTGTCTTTTTAATCATTAAAACCTTTTTCATAAAACCCCCAAAAGCTTTAGGTTAATTAAACTGATCTAGATTAGCAATGTACGATAACTTGACCGTTCCCAGTGGTAGATACGATACCTGGACTTTCCTTCACTATATTACTCACGATCAGGTACACTTGCCTGTATATGTGGGAAGACAGTGGCTAGGCTTTTAGAGGTTAAAACTTGTTTCGCTTTTTATATATAATAATTACCGCATCAAGTTTTTGGCGCCGCTGCCGGGGAACGGTAGTTGTTAGATTTTAGTATTTATTAGTTTTGTTAATCGATCATTGTGAGGGATTCTTTCCCTTGCAAGTTTTTCGCTTTCTAGTTTAATTAGTTATTTGTATTTTTATCTTATCTCTTTGTTTCCCGCAAGTTGCCCGTAATCGTTTGTTGAGTTGTCAGGATGGCAGACGATCAACCCATGTGGGATAAGCGATCTGAAGTGCAGTTCACCCGAGATCCGCAATCAAGAAAACAGATGGTAAAATGGTGGAAATCAACAAAGGACTGATCAAAATGATCAACACCATTTCATTCGACGGAGAACCAAGCGGAAATCCTTACCAACACCTTGAAGCATTCGAGGACATCTGCGATCTAGTCAACACCAAAGAGGATGAGGTAAAACTTCGAGTATTTTCCTTTACTTTGACAAATAAGGCAAAAGATTGGTTTAAAAAACTACCCCCAGGATCCATCACAACCTGGGACGATTTGAAATCTGCCTTCTTGTCAAGGTACTTTCCCATTTCCAGGGCTAACAAAATAAGAGCTGAAATACGAAACTTTAAACAAGGAAAAGATAGCCTTGTGAAAGCCTGGGGAAGGTATAAGGATTTATTCTTAATATTTCCAAACCATGGTATTGATGATAGGGAAATGATAAATGTTTTTTATGCTGGGTTGACTAACGATTCTCGATTAAGGTTAGACTCATCTTGTGGAGGTATTTTTCCATATAAGTCAGTGAAAGAAGCGCGTAAACTCTTGGACAACATGGAAGCGCACTATCTGGATTGGTCCACCGACGAGGAACAAGAGGAAAACCAACCAGCGCATCTAAATGTAGTTTCATCAGCCGATGAGCACGCTTATGCAACTGAGGAATCCAATTGGACGCCGACCCCTCTCTCGAAGCCATATGGTGGGATAATCGAACAAATGTTCCATCAGTTCTCACAAGAACAAGGAAAGATGGGTGCAGATGTCGAACAGAAAATGCAGGGGTTTCTAAATTTTGTTGCAGGATTACATAGAAGCACAAATCAGTTCCTCCGAGACGTCAAGGAAACATTTCCTCATATGGAGACGGAAGCACAGGCTGAAGTGTTCACAACCACGAGAGGAGGTAAGGTAGTTGTAGGGCCACCTATGCCTCAAACTGACCAAATTCCTAATTTGCAGGTTGTTGAACCGGAGGTCGAATTACCATCACGCCCAACAAAAGAAGTTAGGGAAGAAGCAGTCAGACCAAAGGAATCTACAACACCACATGTGCCTACACGAGTGCCATATCCTGCATGACTGCAGAAAGAAAAGAAAGAGGCCCAGTATCGTAAGTTTATTGACTTGATTAAACGAGTGGATATTAATGTGCCTCTTGTGGACTTAATTGCAGGTGTGCCGAGTTACGCGAGATTTCTCAAGGAGTTGGTGGCTAATAACGCAAGGATGGGAATAGAAGAAATAGCCTTTCTAAATGTCGAATGCTCAGCCACACTTTCAGACACCCTAAAAAAGGGTGATCCATGGAGTTTCATTATCCCTTGTTATTTTGGTAGAAGTGTTTCATGTAGAGCCCTAGCAGACTTAGGAGCCAGTATAAACCTAATGCCATTATCCTTTTACCAAAAACTGGGGTTAAAGGGTCTGAAAAGCACGCGAATGACTATACAACTAGCTGATAGATCCATAAAATACCCTGTAGGAATAGCTGAGGATGTCATGGTGCGGGTAGCCAAGTTTGATTTCCCCGCCGACTTTGTGATCTTGGACATAAAGGACGAGGTTAAAGTGCCTCTAATCCTTGGTCGTCCGTTTCTCAACACGGCCAGTGCCGTTATCCATGTGGCTAAAAGAGAACTTAGTCTAGGAATTGGTGAAGACCGAATCACACTCTCCATTGATGGGATTCTAAACTGTAATGAATCTATAAATACTCTAGACAGCTTAGATGACTTCACTGAACCGTTTGAATCAGAGTCGAATGATCATCTTTTTGAATCAGGTGAATTGGAAGAAAGCCTCTCCATTGAGAAAAGATGGGATGAAACCGTGGAGGAAGAAGAAGAGGAATTCGAGGAGTTAAAGCAGGAAGATAAAGTTAGGGTGAGAACCTCTTTGGAGGAACCACCAAAGTTGGAGTTAAAAAATTTGCCTGAACACCTCGAGTACCAGTTTCTTGAAGGTAACAATTCCCTCCCGGTAATTACTTCTTCCTTGCTAACAGCCAATGAAAAAGATAGACTTATTGAGGTTTTGAAAAAACACAAAAAGGCTTTAGCTTGGAAAATTTCGGACATTCCCGGAATAAGCCCTTCGTTTTGTACACACAAAATTTTAATGGAAGATAATTTTAAACCATGTGTGCAAAAACAAAGGAGGCTTAATCCGAAAATGCAAGAAGTTGTAAAAAAAGAGGTTATCAAACTGCTTGATACCGGGATCATCTACCCCATTTCTGATAGTCCCTGGGTAAGCCCTGTTCAAGTAGTTCCCAAAAAGGGAGGACTCACACTTGTCACAAATGATAACAATGAGTTAGTTCCCACCCGTACTGTCACCGGGTGGAGAGTTTGCATAGACTATTGGAAGCTTAACGATGCCACTAGAAAAGACCATTTCCCCTTACCCTTTATTGATCAAATGCTTGAACGATTGGCGGAAAATGAGTACTATTGCTTCCTGGATGGATTTTCGGGATACATCCAAATCCCCATTGATCCTGAGGACCAAGAGAAAACAACCTTTACCTGTCCCTTTGGAACATTCGCCTATAGGCGTATGCCTTTTGGGTTATGCAATGCACCCGCTACGTTTCAGCGGTGCATGACGGCCATTTTTCAGGACATGATAGAGGATTATATGGAGGTCTTTATGGATGATTTCTCTGTTTTCGGTAACTCTTTTGATGATTGTTTAAGCAGCTTAGACAGGGTCTTAGCACGATGCGAGAAATCTCATTTGGTTCTCAACTGGGAAAAGTGCTACTTTATGGTAAGAGAAGGTATAGTTCTTGGACACAAAATCTCAAAAGATGGTTTGGAAGTGGATAAAGCTAAGATAGACACCATATCGAAGCTTCCTCCACCTACAAACATAAAATGGGTTAGAAGTTTCTTAGGTCATGCCGGGTTTTATAGGAGATTTATACAGGATTTTTCGAAAATATCCCGACCTCTAACTAAACTTCTTGAAAAAGATGCACCTTTCATTTTTGATGAGAAATGCATTTCTGCGTTTGAAACCTTGAAACAACATTTGACTAATGCCCCTATTATGGTTCCACCTGATTGGGATCAACCTTTTGAGATTATGTGTGATGCTAGCGATTACGCCGTTGGTGCAGTTCTTGGGCAACGTAAATATAATCATTTTCAACCGATTTGCTATGCGAGTCGAACTCTTAACGACGCCCAAGAAAATTACACCACGACTGAAAAGGAACTTCTAGCGGTCGTTTTTTCCATTGAAAAGTTTTGGTCTTATCTTGTGTTGTCCAAAATCATAGTGTATACGGATCACTCTGCCTTTAAATAGCTCTTTGCTAAGCCTGATGCTAAGCCTAGACTCATACGATGGATACTTCTGTTGCAAGAGTTTGATATAGAGGTAAGAGATAAGAGAGGCGCTGAAAATTTAGCTGCCGATCATCTATCTCGCCTGGAGAATCCATACATGGATTCCGGGGGCATAGAAGCCATCAGGGATAAATTCCCCGATGAGGACCTCAATAAGATTAAGACCATAGGAGAAGACCCTATACATTGGTATGCAGATTTTGCAAACTATCTGGCCGCTGGTGTTCTCGTTAAAGGTTGTTGGATGCAAAATCGGATTGTATCCGAGATCACAAGTTGGTGCTCAAAGTGAAGACAAAGGCAAAGTCAAAGTGGTCTACAAAGGTCAAAGCTTGCTTTATTGTTTTAGTCCTTTATATGTTAGTTTGTAAGAGTTTTGTATTCTTAGGGTAGATTGTGTAATTGTTCAATAGTGTGAGGGTTGTAAGTGTTTGGGTATAAATACCCATTGTGAAGTCATTTTGTAGTGTGACATGCAAAAACGTACTTGATTGTAAGGAGAGTGAATTGAGAGAGTTGTTGTGTTTAAGTGTGTGTGTTCTTGGTGTATTAGTGTGTGTAATCAATTCATCCAAGAATCAATGACATATGGCTTTCAAATCATTCTCTACTTGTGTGCATGTTGATTAGAACTTGAATCTGGAACTACAAGTGGTATCAGAGCTGGAAATTCGTTGAAATTTGGTATGATTTCTTGAGATTTTTTATGTTTTTCGAAAATGAGTTTTTTGAGGTTTGATGTTCTTCATTTGATCATTGTTTGCATGTGAATTTGATTGTTTGTGGTTAAAATGATGTTTTTAGTGTGTTTGGGAGTGATTTAGAGTCAAATTTTGGTGATTTGAGCGGTAATTTTTGAGTTTTTTACCTTCTGCTCGGTTTTTCACTCGTTTTCCGAACTGGTATTCATATATTCCGAATCAGAATATTCATAAATTCCGAATTGGAATATTCAGAAATTCCGAATCGGAAAATTTTTTGGATTCGGAAATTGTGTTTGAAGTTAGTTTTACTCATTTTCCAACTTGGTATTAATCAAATTCCGATTCGGAAAACCTCATTTCCCGATTTGGAATTTGACCAAATACCGACTCGAAATTTATCTCGGAACTCTATCAGATTTGTTTTTCCGATTCGGAAAACCACATTTTCCGATTCGGAAAATTGAAAAATCCGAATCGGAGTTTAGTGTTTTCCGAATCGGATTATTTTAAGAGTTAAAAAAAAAAATTTAGTTTTCTTATCTGATTTTACGGTGAAAAAGTTCAATCATTTTTAAGAAGATCATTTTTTCCCGAAAAATGCCGGTTTTTGAAAAATATTTTTTCTCGGGATTTCACTATTCACCGGTTGACTTTTCGGTTGACTTTTTGACTTTTGTCACTAACTTTTTCCTTGATCAAAAGAAGTGTTCAGATTAGTTACAGATCCTCAGATTTGCATACCTCCAGAAGTTCAGAAGAAATCTATCAGTTTCAGTGAATTTTCGATCGTGTTCAAGTTCTATTGTTGAATAGGCAAGATGACAGATTTAGATGTTAATCATAGATTGTGGAAAGATTGCATGACATACAGTCACCGTGTTTTTGAACTAAACAAGGAAAACCAACAATTGAGTGCTGAAAAATCTTTTTTAGAAATGAAGCTTGTTGATTTAGAGAATATAATACATATTGAAAAAAGGTAAGAATCAGAGAATTCAAAGTTGTCAAATCAAATAACTGAGCTTCAACAAATTTTATCTGTTTTGAATGCTGAAAAAGCTGAACTTATTCTTAAAGTTACTAATCTTGAAGAAGATAAGAAGCTTTTTGAAAATAAACTTATATCTTCTCATTCAAGAGTGATAGAACTTTCAAATCAAGTACATGATTTTGAGAAAATCGTGATCATCGAGAGAAGTAACTTTGAGAAAGAAAGACGAGCTTTTGAAGCTAAGATTGGTGAACTTTCTTTGAAGAAATCAGTTTTTGAAAAGCCAAAAGACAACGAGTTTTTCAAAGAGTTTTCTGAATCCAATTGTTATGTTAACTGTTGTTATGATGATGATTCTAACTCTTATGACGGAATGAATGTTTTTGATTCTCTTGATTCTTGTACCAACAAGAACAATGTTGTGAATAGAGAGTTGGTTGATTTTGAAAAGATTTTACAAGATGAGAGAAAGGTTTTTGAAGAAGAGAGAAAGGTTTTTGAGAAAGAGAGAAAATCTTTTGAATTGAAAAGTGAAAAACTTTTAAAGAAGATTTCTGATTTGGAGAGACAGATTCTGAATGAAAGAAAAGATTTTGAGAAAAAGAAGAGTGTGTTTGAGAGCAAGAAGAAGGATTTGAAGAAAAAGTCTCTCCGTGTTGAAAGAGATAGATGTGTTGAGTTTGATTTTGAGGAAGAGAGTAAAGGTTTTGAAAAAGAAAGAAAATCTTTTGAAAAAAAGAGTGTTCTATTTAGGAAGAAGATTGCTAATAACTTTTGGATGAAAGAAGTGTTTTTAAAAGAAAAGAACACCTTTTAAAGTGTGAGATAAAAGGTTTTGAGCAATTGATTGTTGAACTAAAGAAACCAACTGTTGAGAAAAATGATTTTGAAGAGGAAAAGAGGGTTTTTGAGACAGAAGTAAGGAAACTTACATTAAGATTATCTGAATTGTCTTCTGATATCATGAAAGAACAGATTATGAGTTCTAATCTGAGAAAAAGAAACTTGATGAAACAGTTGAAGAAAAGAATCTTTTATCCGCGATGGTGAAGGATCTTGAAGATATAGTTTTTAAAGTTAATTTGAATGAACATAAGAGTCCCGATGTTATAGTACAATCACCATATGTTGATTATGCTGATTCTGTGTGTTCATTCAAAACTGCTCCAAGTTCTCTTCATGCAGATGTTTCTTCAACAAAATGTTTTACTCCAAGTAATCAGATTCGTACTTCTAATCTTTTCTATGATCATCAGATTGATGGTTCAGGTAAAAATCATTCCAAGAAAGGTAAGTTTGTTTGGAGAGTTAAAGGATCTACAACAAATGTAGATAAACCAAAGTTATTTGTTCCCAAACAAAATGTTCAAAATAACAATGTTTTTAAAGCTAAATCGTTTGTTAAATCTGATCCAATTTATTCTGTAAATCATATGATCAGATTATCTCAAAAGAAAATATGTTGTTCTTACTATGGAACAAATAATTTTGTTCGAAAAGAATCGTCGGAAAGTTGGTATGGTACTTACAGTATTCCAAACTATAAACCAACTTCTTTTAACAAAAGAGGATCCACTTTCAAGTGGATACCAAAATCTGTATGATTTTGTTTTTGCAGGTCCCCATATCTTTAATGCATTATTCAAGGGGGAGTTTCTGCAATCAAAAGTGGCTTCTAAATATGCCAGTTTAGAACCCGATCTTCAATGTGCAAGTGGTTCCTAAATATATCAGTTTAGGACCCGGATTTCAATGTATTGTGGCTTCTAAACATTCAGTTTAGGACCCGATCTTCAATGTGAGGTGGCTCTTGAATAAATCAGTTCAAGACCCGGTCTTCAAGGTATTATTCTAACTTTGAGGAAGAGCTTTAAATAGAAATAATTGGTTATCCATTTGAGGGGGAGTACTTAAATGCGGTATTATTTTAGTGGTATGAACAGTTAAAAACGTTTTTCATACCTTGTTTTCACTTGCAAGAGATATTATTTTTAGGGGGAGAGTTCAAATAAGCTTTCATGCTTACATATCTGATAGACGAACAACTTTCAGATATGAAAATTGTTTTTAAATTGTAACACCCAAGCTCATTTTATTTATTAAAATATAAATTACTATAAAATCCCATCCAAATGTTATAATAAAACCATATTTAAAAAAATCCCCAAATTAAGTTTTAAAATATCATCCAACGCAATAAGATAGGAAATCCAAATCAGATCGGAATGCCGCCCAGCCGAAACCTTCAAGCCGGAGCTTTCCCTTTATCAACGCCCGAACTTGTACCTAAAAACATTAAACATCGAGGGGTAAGCTCAACCGCTTAGTGAGTACGTTTCATACACAATATATTACAATTAATACACAAAGTCACATCAAATTCATCTTAACGGTTTCCCGTTCGTCGAATCATCCCGCAATCCGACCTTGGTGGTTTCCCACACTTCGGGTCATCCCACAACCCGATCCATCGCAACACATCATCACATATATATCAATTATAACACATTGTATATAAAACCCACTCACCTGTCTCGAACGAATCACAACAAAATAATAACTCGAATCTCTCCCGCAACTCTGAAAAATAAATATTTATACAACCTATAAAAATTTGCCCAACAATACAAGAAAAAATCCTATCGGTCTCACTAACACAGACACAGCGGCTACCGGGTTCAAACCGGATACCGTCTCGAATGACAAGGCAGCAGCGGTGGTGACAAGGCCGCCTCGCGGCGCGACTGATACTGACCCCACCCTTGCGGCGCGAGGGTTTTTGCTCTCAACCACCTCGCGGCGCGAAGGCCGTCTGGTTCGTCCTCTTCCTCACAAAAGGCCGCAACGGCGGCGTAGACCACCACCGCTGTCCGGCCGAACACTTATCAACACAACTGCCACGGCGGCGGCTGTGGATTACCACTACCACCGCCGGCCGCTCACTCAACAAGGAGGCAGCGGCGACGGCCGTTGATCACCACCACCATCGACGACCCAAAACCGAACACAGCAGCGCCGGCCGGCCTTGGGTTTGGTCGACAGCAGCAGCGGTCATAAGACCACCGCCGCCCTCCCTTCCCGCCGCTACCAAGGTCGCGCGACAGCAGCTAGCGGTGGCTAGCCACCACCGGCGCCGGAAACCACAAACAACAACAACACGGCCACCATGCCGTCGCCGGACAAGGAGGACAGCAGCGGCGGCGGTAAGTGCCGCCTCCTCCTTCCTCGCCGATGATCACGGCAGCAGCGGTTCGGCCAAGGCCGGCGGCCACCGCCTCACCACCGCTAACGAAAGCAAAAGAAGAAACGCGGCGATTACCTCCGACGATGACTCGAACACTCCGGCGATTCGCTCCCTTCCCGGCTCTCTCTTTCTCTCTCTCGCCGACCTCTCTCTCTTTCTTTCGTTTCTTAGACCGCAAGCTATACAATGGAGGAGGAGTGCGACTCTACGGTTTTTAAGTAAAAGCATCGGGCCTCCCTCCCCCTTTACTTAACTCACAAGAAAGAGCCCATCACTCCAACCCTAACCCTAATCTTTATTTATAATCTAATAATAATAATAAGAATATTAATAATAACAATAAAAATACGGGATGTTACATAAATGTTCAAACTCACTTCTCGATTCTCAAACGATTTTTTTTCGAATTAGAAGTGTGATTTTCCATGTTTTCATATAATGATGAGTTGACGAATATTTTCTAACCGTGTGTTTCCAAAGATTAATACTTGCGTATTATCTTTTCATATACTTTTCAAGTATTCATATACACCGGTTTAGCTTCTTTTGTCTTCGTTATTACCACGTCTCTATATGCTCATATTATTCGGTGGTAATACGCTCGCTTGATATTTCCCATTTTGTACTTCATCGTTTATTTGATCAGATACGTTCTTCAATGTTATATCTATATCTCGTTCGTATAGATAATATCCATTTTGTTGTGAACTGTTTGTGTAAAAATTTACTTAAATCGTTATCGTAAGATGTCGTGAGGCAAAATCGTCAAAAGAAAGAATTCTCGTTCGATAAAACGTGCGATAAATAAAATAAATGACAAGACAATTGATGACACAGGAAAAACCTCTGAATCGAGGAAAAAAACCTGCGGCCGACTAAATAGGATAGTCGACGTTGCACTATAGATCACCAATAAGGGGTGATATCCTCGATGTTACAGTTGTATCGTACGATTACAATAAGGTAATGAATGCTATCGAATGTAAATACAGAGAATAATATTGTAATTGTTTATATTTCTCTTTTCAAATAGTTGCCTCTTGTGTGCAGTCTTGAGTCTCTTTTTATAGTTGTTGAGCTTGTAACCGTTTGATCATAATTGAGCAATAAATGCAACGGCTATAACTGAAGAGTGTTTTACGATCGTAACGTCCGGGCTCTTTAATGGTGAGCATATCTGGTTCAAACGGTCATATCGGGCTTGATAGGCGATGACTATGCTTCGAGCTTATCTTAGATGAGCATGCCTGCAATAAGAATAAACTCAAACATGTATATCGTTAGGTTAATCGTAGGATCATATGATGATATCATACGATTATCTTCGATGACCACTTATCTTTGTTTGACGGTAGTTATATCTTTACTTCAGGACCTTATCTTAATACAGGAATATCATCCTGGAATATATCTTACGATTTTAATCGTTCGATCGTTCGATGATAAAAATTTCACCCAAACAGTTTGCCCCCAAGATTTAGAAAATAAATTATATATTTTCTGAATCTTATATCTGCAAAATCAAATCGTTAGTACATCGATTTTATCATGTTTAATCTATCGAATCTGAACCGTTTTTCACGTTAACGGCGTTATAACCTGGTTAAGTGCAAGCTGTCAATGCAACGGTTATAAGGGACAGGTGTCGATGCTCGATTCGACTTCAATTTCTTGGGAAGGAGTTTTATTTCATATAAAGATAAGATTTCTTCCATAATTATCTCTAAATCTTTTCCAATTTCAAACTTGAATTTCTCTTCAACCGAATCCCCTTAATCTTTGAGAAGATTTAGATTCAATCCGCCTATAAGGTATCTTTCTACCCCTTGTTTCAATTTCAGTTCATGCGTTTGAAAGTTAGAGCTGAGAAAAATCCTAGGAACTTCGACTTATTGCGTTTCGATAGGTTGCGTAGGAGTTTAGATCGACTTTGTTTTAGGGAAATCATGGAGGTTAGGAGCACAATTCAGGGAGAAATCGACCTAGTTCACCTTAAGAAACTTGCTAGGATGCCTAAGGATGCCGTGATCAAATCACCTGGTGAGGTTAGACCCGCCGATGCTCCGGCAGGTTTCTTCGCGTTGTTCGAATACCCATTTAAGATAGGATTCACTTGGCCTTTCAGTCCTCTGTCTCGTGCCTTTATGACACGATTTAGTTTATCTCCTGGACAGCTCATGCCCCAATTTTGGAGGGTCGTGAGCGTTATCGAACGTGTCGCTGAGAATTGGGGTAGAGACCCTTTCACCGTCGATGATCTTCTGTCGGCGTACACCGTTAAACCCTCTGATTACGATAGGTATGGGATTTATCCCAAGGGTAGGGGTGATGCCATGTTAGTACATGGTACTCAAGCGTTCGATCGAGGGTGGAAGGCTCGATATGCGTTCGTACGATCCTCATCGGTCTTGGAGGACGGTGGATGGGTAGCTCCAGAATGGAACCCAATAGGTATAGGTCGCTTTATGTATTTTTGCTTCGCATAATCTTTATTATATAATTTTCTTATCGTGTGTTATTTTTGCAGAGATCGAGTTTACCTTCGAGGAATCCACTGAAGCTGTCAACCGCTTCTTGGAGTACGGTGTTCAAGAAAGATCGTACGCCAAATCGAAGGGAAAAAGCCCAAGGGAGGACAGCGACGAAGAGCTCGAAGTTCAAGTGTTAAGTGAAGGAGAAGAAGAAGAAGAGATGGAAGGTAAATCGTGCGATAATTTCTTCCTTTTATCTTACGTTTTCTCAACTTTATCGTGCGATTAATAACGTACGTTTTTCTTGTTTATTTCAGGCCAAAAGAAACCTGCTAAGAAATTGGCCAACTTAGCGGCGGCCAAGAGGGCTCTGGAGAAGAAGAAGGGGATAAGTGGCATGGAGCCACAACCTAAGAAGACAAGGTCTTCTTCGGGTGCTTCGATTGCATCAAAGGAAGCCGTACGACAGGCGGATGATGTGGTCGATGCGACCCCGATTCACACTGCTCCTCCTCCTACGATGTCTCCTACGATGTCAAAGGAGAAAAGGGCCTCGGTCAAGCCTCCAAGAGGGAAGGAGGGTGAAACGTCGATCAACATATCCCTGCCTTCAAATTTCCTCGACGGTGATGTCATCAACCAGGATGACTTATTCCCTGCTATCGAACAATACCTGCTTCCATCGCAGAAGGCTCACATGGATACTCGTCGGATTGGCGAGCTCGATGCCGGTGCTGTTGGATACTCTTTCATGGTAAGTTATCGTACGATGTAAATAATCTTACGATATATGAAGTGTGCTGTTCTAACTGTTTTATGTTTATGTAGGCCTTCCAGGCGTGTCTTGGTCTTCATCAAAGGTTGGAGACCGTTCAGAGGGACATGAAGGCGAAGATGTCCAGCGAGAGGGCTGCAGTGAACGAGGCGAAGAAGGCTCAGGAGAAGGCATCGAAGATAGCTGCTGTTCTAGAAGCCAAGCGGGTTGAAGTGGATGACTTGGTGGCTAAGCTGGATGAGGCTGAGCACGTTCGATCAGAACAACGTGCAAGGCTGACAGCGGCAAATAATCGTATTGCCAAGTTGGAGGAGGAACTTGCTGCGATGCGCACGGAGATGGCAGATCGAGAGAAGGCTTCATCTTCTGAGATCCAGGATCTCAAAGATGAGATGGTGTTATCCAGGATGGTGGCCCGTGCAGCCGTAATATGCCAATTCATTGGTGGCGCGTACACCATCGAAGCTGCTAAAGGTGAGTTGGGAGCCCTCCGTGATGCGATGGGATCCGATGAGCTCTTGGATGCTGACGACGCCAAGGATGCTGATGAAGAGGAAGAAGGTGCTGAAAAGAACAAAGAGGTCGAAGTCACGATGATCGAGGAGGAGGATAAGAACGAAGATGCCTCTGGATCCGTCATCGTGGATAAGGCTGTTGAAGACATTCCTCCCCCCATCGTAGAAGTTAGTGTAGGAGAGGATACGGGCGTAGAAGCCAATCCTGAAAATTAAATTTCTTTTGATGTAATCGTAGTACTTTCAAAGTACTTTTTTAATGAAATCATCTATTTTTTGCAATCGTGCGATGTTTCAGTACTTGTTATTTTTGTTCTAAGTACTTTTAGTAAATAGATAATCGTGTGTTTTAGCTGATTTAATGTTTAAGGCCTTAATTAATCGTGCGTTTTGACTTGCGATGTTTATCGTGAGTTTAAGGCACTTAGAAATTTTTTTAGAAACGTTTCTGTTAATCATGCGTCTGTCGTTTTGACTTGCGCTCTTGCGATTGATGCATCTTTTAAGTTCTATGCGTTTTAAGCATATTGTTTTATCGGGCGATGTTTGCCATAGATCATGCGATGTCTGTGGTAGTCGTGCGATATCATGCGATAATCGTGCGATGTCTTGCGATAATCGTGCGTTACCTGCGAGTAAAATTGTCTAAGGGGTGGCCGTTGGATTGACCAACGGCGCTCCGATGCCTAAGTCAGTAATCGTTCGATGAAATAATAGTAAAAAATAAAAAGGGTTTTAGAAGTAGTACCTTTTCAGATGAGTTGCATTCCAACTACGTGGGATTTCATTACCTTCAATGGTTGAAATCTTATAGGCACCTTTCCCCACGATTTTGGTAATGATGTAAGGTCCTTCCCATTTGATGGAAAGTTTTCCAGCGTTCGATTCTTGCGTATTCGGAAATACACGTCGCAGGACATGATCTCCAAGTTGAAATACCTTGACTTTTACCTTTTTATTGAAGTAGCGTTCAACCATGGCTTTTTGCGATGCCATTTTTTGAAAGGCTTTCTCTCTTAGTTCTTCCAAAGCATCAATATCGTAACACAAGTCTATCGAGTTTTGTTCAATCGTACGATGTCGAGCAACAGGAACTTGTGATTCGATTGGAAGGACTGCTTCACATCCATATACCAAGGAAAAAGGAGTTTGCCCAGTTGCAGTTCTAGGTGTCGTGCGATTTGCCCATAAAACAGATGGTAACTCTTCGACCCATCGACCCTTTGCAGCTTTCAACCTCTTTCGAATAGAATTAATAATGGTCTTGTTGCTGGATTCGGCCAAGCCGTTGGATTGTGGATATCTTGGAGTCGATGTAATGAGTTTTATCCCGCGTTCATCGCAGAACTTTCGAGTTCTCTCACTTATAAATTGGGACCCATTATCGCACGTTATTTCTGATGGTACTCCAAACCTGTAAATAATGTTAGTTTGGATAAAGGAGATAACTTCCTTATCCCTAACCTGTGAGAAGGCTGCGGCTTCAATCCATTTAGAGAAATAATCAGTAAGAACAAGTAAAAATACTTTTTGACCTGGAGCAGGTGGTAATTTTCCTACAATGTCCATCCCCCATCGCATGAATGGCCATGGGATTAAGACAGAGTGTAGGGGTTCAGAAGGTAGATGTGACGTACCTGAGTGTCTTTGACAAGCATCGCACCTTTGAACATACCTTATCGAGTCCTCTCGAAGAGTAGGCCAATAATATCCTTGTCTCGAGATTCTGTTAGCAAGATTTCTGCCCCCAGAATGGTTTCCACATTCTCCATCATGCATCTCTTGAAGGATTCGATCGATTTGTTGCTTATTCACCACGCATCGTAAGATTAGACCCGTTGTGGACCTTCGATACAGTTGATCATCGAAGATCGTGTATCGAGAGCTTTTAAATCTGATTTTCCGGGCTTCTAATTTGTCTTCAGGGAGCTGGTCGTTTTTGAGATAGTTCCATATATCATTCGACCAATCGTGGTTTTCTTCGATCAAATGAGCTTCTTCGATTGTTGGCGACATAAGATGTATTATCGGAACACTTTCTAAAGCTGGTTCATTGAATGCGGATCCCAAGTTAGCCAAGGCATCGGCTTGCATATTCAGGTCTCTTGGGATTTGCTCTATCGAGAACTTATCGAATCGTGCGATCTTATCTTTTGCGATCTTGAGGTACGATATCATCTTTGAATCTTTTGCTTGAAATTCGCCATTGATTTGGTTCACTACTAGTAGTGAATCACTTCGTACGTGTAGCCATCGTGCTCCCAAGTTATATGCCATATCCAACCCAGCGATCAAGGCTTCGTATTCTGCTTCATTATTGGTAGTTTTGAATTCGCATCGTATCGAATACACCATATTGCCCCCATGTGATGATTTCAGGACAATTCCCAATCCTGATCCTCGTGCGTTGGAAGCTCCGTCAACATGCATGGTCCATGGCTCGTTGTCCTGAATCATCACATTACTGATTTCATCGTACGATGGCTCTTCGATTCCAGGACTGAATTCAGCTACGAAATCTGCTAACGCTTGGGATTTTATCGCTGTTCTTGGTTGATACGTTAGATCGAAGCTGCTAAGATAAATACTCCACTTTGCTAATCGTCCTGTAAGTTCAGGCTTACGAAGTACGATCTTAAGAGGATAATTAGTAACAACGATTATATGATGCGATTCGAAATAATGCCTTAACTTTTTTGCTGCAGTTACGAGGCCAAGTAAAAGCTTTTCCATAGACGTGTACCTTGTTTCAGCATCGAGGAAAGACTTACTTATGTAATAGATAGGTTGCTGATGTTGGTCACCTTCTCGTACGAGCACTGCACTAACGGCGTTGTTACTTACAGCGAGGTACAATTGCAAGCTCTCACCTTCGATTGGTTTCGTCAACAGTGGAGGATTGGTCATATATTTCTTTAAGCTTTGTAGTGCTTCCTCGTGTGCTTCTGTCCAATCGAAGCCTTTGTTTTTTCGAAGCACGTTGTAGAACAAGTGACACTTATCGGATGATCGCGAGATGAACCTGTTCAGGGCCGCTACTCGCCCGGTCAACTTTTGTACCTCTTTTATATTCCTTGGTGATTGAATTTCCAGGATTGCTTTGATCTGTTCTGGACTTGCCTCGATCCCTCGTCGTGTAACCATGTATCCAAGAAACTTTCCCGCACGCACTCCGAAAGAGCACTTGGTTGGGTTGAGTTTCATCTTGTATTCTCGTAATATATCGAACGATTGTTTCAGATGCTGGATATGATCTTGTGATCGTTCCGATTTTACGAGCATATCATCAATATATACTTCCATCGTACGTCCGAGATGATCTTTGAACATCCTGTTTACAAGCCTTTGGTACGTTGATCCAGCATTCTTGAGCCCAAATGGCATTACTTTGTAACAGTATATGCCCTTATCGGTCATAAACGCAGTCTTCTCTTGATCATCTTTGTGCATTAGGATCTGGTTATATCCGGAATAAGCATCCATGAACGTTAGTAGTTCATGCCCCGCAGTTGCATCGACCATCGCATCAATATGTGGCAAAGGAAAGGGATCCTTTGGACAAGCTTTGTTTAGGTCTGTGAAGTCGATGCATACTCGCCACTTTCCATTCTTCTTTTGTACTACCACCACGTTGGCGAGCCAATCTGGATACTTTACTTCTCGAATTTTTCCTGTTTTGAGTAGGTTGTCTACCTCCTCGTTGATGACCTTGTTGCGTTCTGGTGCAAACTTGCGTCTTTTTTGCTTAATGGGTTTAAACGTGGGATCCACGTTCAACTTGTGCGATATGATGTTAGGATCAATTCCTACCATATCCTCGTGTGACCACGCAAAACAATCCGAGTGTTCCTGCAAAAAAGAAATTATACTATTTTTTATATCAGGGGTTAGAGTTGCACCTACGAAGACCTTGCGATCAGGATGTTTGTGATCCAACACGACTTCTTCTAATTGAAGATCATCGTATGATCGTACTCCATCCTGGCTCTGTAATTGCTAGATATCGTGCGATTTGGCCTTCATCGTAATCTTGTAGCACTCCCTTGCGATTTTCTTTTCGCTGACTATCTCTTGCACGCCCCAGGGAGATGGGAACTTGATCTTCTGATGATACGTCGATGGTACAGCCTTCATATCGTGAATCCAAGGTCTTCCAAGTATGGCATTGTAAGCGGAAGGACAATCGATGACGTTGAACTTCGTTTGCTTGTTTATGCCTTTAGCGAAGACTGGTAGTATGATTTCTCCAAGAGTACTAGTGGCATCTCCGTTGAATCCAATTAGCGTTGTTGTTCGTCGTACGATGTTGGACCGATCGATACCCATGATCTTGAGTGTTTCTGCGAATATCACGTTGGCTGAACTGCCTCCGTCGATTAATACTCTCTTGGTTAGACAGTTACTAATTGTCAACTGAATAACCAGTGCCTCATGGTGTTTCTGATGAGTGTCTGACATATCTTCGATATCGAACGATATCTTCGTAGCATCGAGCTCCTTGTCTTCCGTAGTTCTGGATTCATTTGGGATGGGATGTCCTTCAGGTCCTTCTCGTGCATGCCTTTTTGCTGCAGAATAGGTATGGCCACACACTTCTGATCCTCCTGTAATGCAGTTTACAACCTTCGTTGGAATGGGTGACGTCGGTCTTTTCGAGTCGTCGCCTAGAAGGTTTTTAAGATGTCCGTTCGATTTGAGGTATGCGATCTCCTTCTTCAAGCTGATACAATCATCTGTATTGTGTCCGTGGTCGCTATGGAAGTCGCACCATTTTGTTTGGTCTCTATCCTTGCTAGGATTCTCTGGTTTTTTGGGCCATCGTACGTTGACTTCCAAGTTCCGTAGAGAATCCACTAAGTCCTTCGTTGTACCTGCAAAATGGTAAGTTGACAAATCTGGATATCTTACTTTACCTTTACCTTGGTTTGAACGTTTATTCTGATCGCGTCGAGAATTATCAATCTTGTTTACTCGTTTAGGTTTGAAATCATGTTTCTGCGCTCCAAGATTTTTCTTATCGTTCGAATGTTTACGCCGGAAAAGGGCATCATCTTCGATTCTCATGTGTGCCAACGTACGAGCTCGTACATCATCGAAGTTTTCTGGTGGATACTTCGTTAAATCTGTGTATAACTCCGAGGATGTATCTAATCCACGTTTGTATGCTTCGATCGCCGTCCGCACATCGCAGTTCTTAACTTCGATCATCTCTGCATTGAACCTGTTAAAATATTCACGAATGGTTTCACCTGTTTTTTGCATGACATAGTAGAGATCGCTTGTTTGTTTCTCCATCTTGCGACTGCTTGCAAACTGTCGAGTAAACTGGTTTACTAACTCAGACCACGATGCAATGCTCTTGGGTTTCAAATTGATTAACCACTGCAACGCAGCTCCGGTAAGTGTTGATCCAAAGCCCTTGCACATACATATTTCTTGAAACTGGGTTGGAATAGGAACTGTCCACACTAGCTACTTGTATTGTGCGATGTGTTCCACAGGATCAGAGATTCCAGAGTATTTTGGTGTAAAAGCTGGGATGTTATATTTTTTGGGAATATCAACGAGAGCAATCTCATCGATATAGGGTGAGGCTTGGAATCCAGTTTTAGGTTCAACTTCGATGGGTACAGCAGCTCCAGGAAGTTTGGTTAACAATGCGAGCATTGCTTTATTTTGTTCTTCTAGCATTTTTAGCCGAATATCCACGATATCATTGGGTGGTGGATTACTAGAGGTTCCTGAAACGTTTGATAAGTTCGGAATATGGGTTATGGGGGTAGCTGCGGTGGGAACGTGCGATATAGGTTCTGGAATAGGTATAAAGGGACGAGGCCCTGTTTGAGGTTGGTTGTAAGTAAACGTGGTTGCTCCTGGGTAAGGACCTGATGGTAACGGAGGGAAGATAGGACGTGAATTGTTGACTGGAGGTGGCGGTGGTAAGCTAACTTGCGATATTTGCGGTGGTGGTGGCAAGTTAACTTGCGATACTTGAGGTGGAATGAAAGATTGTGACATTTGTGGTTGGACAAATGGAGGTTGAGAAACAGGGGGTGGATTTTGAGGAAAGAATGGCCTTTGTTGATGAATGGAAACTGGGATGTGAGAAGTTTGTGGATTCGATGCTCTCAACCTAGACAGTTCACCATTCATTTGTAAATTCTGCTCATTCAACCACTGGATTTGTTCTTGTGCTGCTGCCAATTGTTGCTGCAAGGTTGTTTGAGAACTGCTTGCCATGTTCCTGAACTCAATTCACAAAGAAGCTCGGAGAAATAGGTTAGTAAGCTGACGCCTTATCGAACAAGATTTTCTCAAAACGGGCCCCACGGTGGGCGCCAAACTGTTTGTGTAAAAATTTACTTAAATCGTTATCGTAAGATGTCGTGAGGCAAAATCGTCAAAAGAAAGAATTCTCGTTCGATAAAACGTGCGATAAATAAAATAAATGACAAGACAATTGATGACGCAGGAAAAACCTCTGAATCGAGGAAAAAAACCTGCGGCCGACTAAATAGGATAGTCGACGTTGCACTATAGATCACCAATAAGGGGTGATATCCTCGATGTTACAGTTGTATCGTACGATTACAATAAGGTAATGAATGCTATCGAATGTAAATACAGAGAATAATATTGTAATTGTTTATATTTCTCTTTTCAAATAGTTGCCTCTTGTGTGCAGTCTTGAGTCTCTTTTTATAGTTGTTGAGCTTGTAACCGTTTGATCATAATTGAGCAATAAATGCAACGGCTATAACTGAAGAGTGTTTTACGATCGTAACGTCCGGGCTCTTTAATGGTGAGCATATCTGGTTCAAACGGTCATATCGGGCTTGATAGGCGATGACTATGGTTCGAGCTTATCTTAGATGAGCATGCCTGCAATAAGAATAAACTCAAACATGTATATCGTTAGGTTAATCGTAGGATCATATGATGATATCGTACGATTATCTTCGATGACCACTTATCTTTGTTTGACGGTAGTTATATCTTTACTTCAGGACCTTATCTTAATACAGGAATATCATCCTGGAATATATCTTACGATTTTAATCGTTCGATCGTTCGATGATAAAAATTTCACCCAAACATGAACCACAGTTTTCAAGAATATATCTCACATCATATGATGAATCAGTTTTCTCAAACAAGTTTATCTCATTCATGTTCTTCATTTCATATACTTGTTTGAAGAAATTCTTATGCCCCTATATTGTTCATATATATATATATATATATATATATATATTTGTTCGAGCATGCTTCATATTGGCTCATTGATTCACCCGATGAATCATTGTATTTTCATGTTTAGGAAACTTATTTCATGGGATGTGTGAGCTTACCAGAACTTCAATGGATTTCAAGAACCGACAATCCTACCCAAGAAGTTATCCTTGAGAAATGAGTGAGGGGTCTCCATCAAAGAGTGGGGGAGATAACTCAGGTGGTCGAGTTATTCTCATAGTGATTAAGCGGAAAAATGTTATATGAGAGATTGGTTAGATGTGAGTATGCTTAAAAGAATTGGAGGGTGTGAGAACAGAGGTAAGAAAAATAAAACTCTGCACCAACCTTTTCTAAGCCGGGCAACCACATAATCTATTGGTTCACATTCTTTGGTGACCGATATTGAAATAAGGCAAAGCCCAATGCCGACTCTCGTTTTACCCCACTAGCTACTCATTTCCTTCTTAACAAGGAGATGTTTCATTTCATCACGGGGACGTAACACATAATCTATCAGGTTTTCATTTGAAACATCGATATTGAAACAGAAGGAAGCTGCCCTACCTTCGAACTTCATTTCTACACATCGAGTCGTGAAATGTTTTCACATTTTGAGCCTTATGAAAGCACTTGATGCTATTTTCTTTCATCACAAATACACACAAGGAATTCGTTTCTTTGTCGGAACGTTCATAGGAATACTTTTTGTATTTGCGATGATTGAACGGAAGCCCTGGGGAGTGATCATCACTAAAGCTCTTTATATAGTGCATTTGTTGTACTGAGTTGCTTTGTGCTTCTCACAGGCATTCTAACTGATTCATTAGTTGTTTCAGGATTTTCCCGATTAAATCTGAATTTGAAAAGATTCGGATTACTTTATGGAATTGACGGTATTTCTTTGGAGTAAAAAGGGGAATTCTGGAGTAACAAGGTGGAGATGGTTATGTGAGATGGTTTTTGATTTCCTTGGTGGTTTGTTCACATGTTTGTATCTTTATGCGACGAGTTATCAGATCATACATTTCGATAGTTTTGATGATTATTTCATATTTCATCAAAATGGGGGAGATGGTTTAGAAATGTAAAGTTGAGAAATGCTTTTTGAAGATACTTTGGGGAGATGGTTCCGAAATGTCAAATCAAAGAGAATATTACGAGATATGACAAGAGATGTTTGCGAGAGATGTTTGAAGTTTGGTGATTATTTGAAGATATCTCGATTGTTAATGCTTCTTGTGTCAAGATTGGATGATTCGTGAAGATTATTACGGAAGCTTATTGTTCAAGAAGGCTTATATTTGGTGTTTAAAGTGTTGTTGCTTTCTTGAAGACGTTTGCCTAATTCTTTTTGTGATCTCGAATCCAAAGGGGGAGATTGTTGGATGCAAAATTGGATTGTATCCGAGATCACAAGTTGGTGCTCAAAGTGAAGACAAAGGCAAAGTCAAAGTGGTCTACAAAGGTCAAAGCTTGCTTTATTGTTTTAGTCCTTTATATGTTAGTTTGTAAGAGTTTTGTATTCTTAGGGTAGATTGTGTAAATGTTCAATAGTGTGAGGGTTGTAAGTGTTTGGGTATAAATACCCATTGTGAAGTCATTTTGTAGTGTGACATGCAAAAACGTACTTGATTGTAAGGAGAGTGAATTGAGAGAGTTGTTGTGCTTGAGTGTGTGTGTTCTTGGTGTATTAGTGTGTGTAATCAATTCATCCAAGAATCAATGACATATGGCTTTCAAATCATTCTCTACTTGTGTGCATGTTGATTAGAACTTGAATCTGGAACTACAAAGGTATGACTCATCAACAAAAGGGTAAGTTTTTCTCGGACCTAAAGCATTATTTTTGGTTAAGCCCTCATTTGTTTAGAATAGGACCTGATAGGATCCACCGGCGATGTGTCTCCGGCCCTGCTGCTTGGGACATTCTCACTAACTGTCACAAAGGCCCCATGGGAGGCCATTTTGGAGCCAATCTGACTGCCAGAAAAGTCCTTGAATCCGGATTTTATTGGCCTACGATTTTTAAGGATGCTCACACTTTGATAAAATCTTGTGATGCCTGTCAAAGGGCAGGCAATATCACAAAGAATGATGAGATGCCTCAATAGAGCATCTCCGTTAGTGAAGTGTTTGATGTTTGGGGAATCGATTTCATGGGACCCTTTCCCGACTCCAAAGGCAATAAATACATCCTGGTGGCGGTTGATTATGTTTCCAAATGGGCCGAAGCTAAGGCTTCACCCACAAATGATGCTAAGATAGTTGTTGACTTTGTGAAATCTCTTGTATGTAGGTATGGATGTCCGAAGGCGATCATAAGCGATAGAGTTCTCATTTTGTAAACTATCTCTTGGAGAAAACCTTGAAAAGGTACGGGGTACATCATCAGTTTTCGACTGCCTACCATCCGCAAGCCAATGGACAAGCGGAAAACACCAACAGGGCGTTAAAACGAATCTTGGAAAAGAGAGTCGATAATAACCCGAAGATATGGTCGCAAAAGCTTGAAGATGCACTATGGGCATATCGTACGACCTACAAAACACCGATCGGGAGTACTCCTTATCGAATGCTTTACGGGAGTACTCCTTATCGAATGCTTTACGGGAAAGCATGTCACCTCCCATTCGAGTTTGAGTACAAAGCATTGTGGGCACTAAAGAAAATCCACTTGGATGACATTGCAAGTGGAAGGGAAAGATTGATAAGCCTGCACGAATTGGAGGAGCTTAGATATCTTGCATATGAGAACTCGAAGATCTACAAGGAACAGCGAAAGAAATGGCACGATGCGCATCTAAAGGAAGTAAAGGTGTTCAAGGAAGGGGATAAGGTACTGATGTATCAAACTCGCTTTAAATTCTCCCTAGGTAAGTTAAAGTCACGATGGATAGGTCCGTATGTTGTCTTAAAAGCATATCCCTCTGGATATGTAGACCTAATGACCGAAAGAGGATCATTTAAGGTAAATGGCCATAGACTAAAGCTTTACAATGAAAACGACCCTGTCAGAAATGGCGAGGTCTGTCTTCTTTCTAAAGAGCCAATTACTTAGTTGATCCCCCGAGTCAGGCTCGAGACTCGTTACAAAAACAAGCGCTTCTCGGGAGGCAACCCGTGTTTTTATTAGTTATTTTTGTTTTTCTATGTTCTCTAATCAATTTTGCAGCGTTAGTCAAAGGAAATCACAACCCGATCAAATTTCAACAAAGGCCAAACAGAAGCCTCTTCGCGTTCGCGAAGTCTTAACTTTCGCGACGCAAAGTAGGTAGGCTAGGTAAGTTTCCGTTCTGTTCTAGTTTAGCGATCGCCACTTTTTGTGTTTCGCGATCGTGAAGGAGGGAAATTTTGAAAATAGTGTGACAGTCACAATTTCGCGACGCGAGGGTCTTCATTTCGCGACACGAAATTCGTAACGAAGGGTTTAAAATTGATTTCTAAAACCCTATTTTCAGTATTCCTCTCCTCCCCTTTTGTTTTTCTCTGCAAACCTCTTCCCATTCTGCAATTCCATGGCGTCAAAGGTATGTATTTCTCCTCTATTTGCTTTAATTTGAAGATCCTTACAAGCCCTAGTTGTTTAAACTTGTGAATGTTCCTTGAAAGGGGATTTTTTGGGTAAGGATGTCTTTAACGTTAGGAGGGGGGATGTTTCTTGCTTTGATCTGTTTAGATGTACACACTTGAGTTTAGTTTTATAAATGTTGTGATATGTTTCAACTCAAGTGTGGGGAAGAGAGGTTATAATTTTGTGGTGATTAATGTATATGGTTTTATTTGTGTAGAGAGCTTCATCTTCTCGCAATGTCCAAGACCACCCGTGCTTGTCTTTTGATTCCGATAACATCTTGCGTAGCGAAAAGATGTTGTTGATGATTGAGCTTGATCACTTGAAAAAGCGGGACGTTGAGATTGGCTCGATTGTTGATTTGCACTTTGTTGAGGAAATTGGATTTGGGGATAGGCTTTCAAGCCTCTTGAGGAGAGAGTACCGCGATCACTTTGGTGTACTTCGTTTTGTGAGCAACGATTGGGAGAAGGCACTAAAAACCCACGAGCCGATATACTATGAGCTTGTGTTGGAGTTTTTGGCTACGTTTAGCTTCGATGTGGAGGTATATGAGGAAGATAGATTTGATGGCCCTTGTGTACGATTCCGTTTGCTTGGAGAATGGTATGGGATCACACTACCGCGCTTTGGAGTGTTGCTCGAACTTTTCATGGTGGCTCAGTCGAGGTCAGAGTACTTTTCTCACTACTTCTTAACCGGTGCTTGTGAGCCTAGTGCCGAGTTTGTGGGCGCGGATTTTTGGGCAACCATTGGATCGAGACCGTATCTACAGTCCAATACCAAGGAAAGTTCTATCACTCTACCCGAGCATCGCCTTCTTCATCGGATGCTAGTTCACTCTTTTGCTTACCGGAAAGCTATCAAGGAAAAGGTGCCGGAAGGTGATCTTTGGCTTCTTTCACGATTGGTCGATCGGAACGCAATAACTAACCTCTCGTATGTGATGGCAAAAATGTTCCAAAGCGCCGGGAAGGTGCATGATAAGGCCGGAACGGGCCTTTGTGGGGGACATTTCATTACGGTTATAGCGGAGAAGTTGGGAACCCTTACACCAGACGTTTGTGAAACTCTCACCAAGTTGTCTCCTATGAGATTTATCGATAAAGTTCTTTTTCGTTCTATGAAGTTACTTGCACCGGGACCTCGAAGGGGCACTTTTGTTTGGATTGGGGATGCTACACCCAATGAAGGGCCGATTGGGATGGCTACTTCACCGCCTCAACCAACCTTCCCGGGGCAATCGAGCAACCCCCCACCGGCAAATCAACAAGGATCGGGATCTATTCATGAAGCTATTCAAGGATTATCGGAACGGATGGGAGTTGAGCATCACGAGATGATGGAGAGGATGGATCGGATTTCATATGACATGTATGGTGTTCGTCGGGAATTGTCTTGGGTCACCGCGTCGATGAGCGAGTACTTTGAGAGCGTGGGACATGCTCCCTCGGCTCCTCTCGAACCTCATCCCGTTTGGCGCGACAGTGATGACGGTCCCGCTGGCTACTCAACCTACGATGAATGGGCTTTTGAAAACCGTAACTAATCATTTTTATTTGATTCGATTGGGCTGTACTCTACTTTGAACTTTAAACTGCGTGGTTTGGTGTGTTTGGTTTGGTTGAACAATTTTTATTTTTGTTTGGTTTGTTCAGGATTTTAAGTACTGTTTAATTGCTTTAGTTTGGTTTATCTTGTTTGTTCGTTTTTACTTTTTACTTTTTTTCTTTTTGGTAATACATACAGCGACCTATGATCTTGAATCAAGCACGATATTTGGAACACTCTCTCAGATCAGAACAGATTTCGTCACATAACCCGGGAAGTTTCTCTTTTTCCCAATTACTCCATAATTGTTTTGATTGTTGCATTGAAGACACTGCAAATTTTAAGTGTGGGGAGGGGGTTATGTAGACTTATCTGTTTAAATGGGTTCACTTTTTGCTTTGTAGATTGTCGTTTTTCAAAATTTTGAAATCTTTGATATTTGACCCCAATTTTTTTCGAAATCTGAGATTGTTTTTGGGACTGAGTTGCTTGCATAGGAGAACACTGAATAGGATTAGTTGAGTAAAAGGATGCCTTGGAATACTGATTACCATGAGTGCCTCACCCAATTCCTTTGAGAGTTGAGCCTAATTGTTATTTATTCTGTGAGGAATACCGACTTTGACCCAAGGTAGAACTTGTCATTTGAATGCTTGTCGAGACCACATTAGAGAAGTATTTATCACCATTGCACTGATAGAGGCCTTCGTTTCTAACCCTTTTAGCCTTCGTCAGATAACCTCATTATAAGGTTATTTGATTTGCCTAGCCTTTGATTAAAAGTACTCATCTTTAGTACTTCATCCTTTGTAACCATTTTGAGCCTTAGCCTTTTCATTTCTTTACCCACTATACACTTTATCCGTTAGCCCAATTTTTATCTATCTTTTGGCCGTAGCTCAAATTTGGAAGCTTTTCATGTTTTTGGTCCGTTTTATGAATCTGACAAATAGAGAAAGGGATTATGGAAAAGAAAGAGAGAAAAAGAGTAAAAAGCAACATAATTGCTACTCAAGAAAAGAAAAAAAAATTAGAGAGCTTGAAAAGAAAAGAAAGGAAAGAAAAGAAAAATAGAAAACGACTCATTCAAAAAGAAAAATCAATAGAGTCGATGTGCTTAAAAGAAAAGAGAAATATCGAACCCACAAATAAGCAATATGCTTAGGCTGATATAAAAGTGATAGTGATAGAAATCCCGAGCTCTAAAAATCTCAAAAGTCAGATGATTAATTCGGTTTTTGAACTGATTGGTTTTCAGGTTTTTGCTATAATCCTTAGTCACTTATATATCCTTTATCCTACCCTTAACCCTTAGCCTAACGTTACAACCCTAAAGTCCTCTTGACGGTTGACAACTTCTCAGTGGTGGAGATTAGATTTGGTGACAAGCTTATGCATGCGGGAATTAGTCGAGTATTGGTGTGATCACTTACATATACACTTTTACCCTCGAGAGATACACTTTATATGACTTTTCATACTATGTGAGGGTGAAAGGTTGATATTGGTATCCGATTGCTTGATGTATCTTGTTTGTGTGAGTATATTTTGTTCTCTTGGATGATCTTGGGTAGAGATAATTTTGGAGTTATCTTTCTTATCTTTCAGTCTTTTGATTGAGGACAATCAAAGCTTAAGTGTGGGGATTTTGATAACACAAAAATTATACATGTTTTGGTTGAGCTTAATTATATGACTTTACCCCATTTCTCACCCGTTTCTGATCATTTCACTCACCAATTGAGCTTATTATTGCTTTTGTAGGATTTGGAGGCCGTGGAACAGAAAAGTACGAAAAAGGCGAAAAAACGTGAAAAATGCACAATCTCAATCCAGTGGCTTCTTAGCGATCACGAAATACCAGATCTGGCGCAGGCAAGTTCGATAAAGATGAAGACCAGGGTTTGACCTAAGTGCCTGGCGCCGCGAAGCAGCCGTCTGGCGATCGTGAAACAGGCTCTGGACGTTTCTTTTAAATACCAGCCTCCTCCTTCAGTTAAGAACACACACGCACGCATGCATAGACGAGAGAAACATCTAGGTAGAGAGTGGTGCTGATACGCTGCGGGGTTCGATCTTCGATCATCCGTCGTTGTACTGTCGGTATCATGTCTGTGTCTACTATTATGTTTTCTGTTTTGATTATGTCTAGTGAGTAGTCTTTTATAATGGTACTTATTGTGGTCGATGAACCATTGTGGATGATGATTTTATACTTAATGTTTATTGGTTTGCTTTTGGTTAATTGAATGTGTGTTATGGTTCCGTTCTGATTTATATTGTTTGGTTATTTGAACTCGTTGGTTGGGTGTATCTGTTTTGACCAAAATAGATAGACTCCGATAGGATAATCAACCTACCTTGACCTACCCTTCGTTCCGGAGAGTTGTGTTAAGTGGTTACTCAGACCGAGAGTGACCAGGTAGTAGAAAACCATGCAATAGAAACAAGATCGGATGACCGGTACTAGATTGTCTGACAAATGAACTTAGTATTGGGACTAGGAGGATCAAGACCTAGTTAACAGCCATAGTCATTACATGTTAGGGTGTTCTAGACTTTAATTCCTACAATAACCAAAACAACCAAACCTTTGGCCTATTTTAATTATCCACTTGGGGATTCACTTTACCATGATAAGTACTACTGTTTTTCTTCATATAGTTTTTATTCAATCTCTTTAATCGCTTTCGTAGTTCTTAGTTAGTTTAGTTGTCTTTTTAATCATTAAAACCTATTTCATAAAACCCCCCAAAAGCTTTAGGTTAATTAAACTGATCTAGATTAGCAATCTACGATAACTTGACCTTTCCCAGTGGTAGATACGATACCTGGACTTTCCTACACTATATTACTCACGATCAGGTACGCTTGCCTGTATATGTGGTAAGACAGTGGCTAGGCTTTTAGAGGTTAAAACTTGTTTCGCTTTTTATATATAATAATTACCGCATCAATTAGCTTCAGGGAGAAATGTCAAAAACAAAAAGGGTCTTGGATTCACTCGTGGATGTCCTAGGCCTGATCGTTCCATGCTCAAATTTGGAATGTTTGTTTCTTCTATCCCTGATCCTAATGCTCCTGAAAATATCCCTTCCTCTTCTTCTAACACACACACTGAAGGTCCTCCTAAGAGCAAAAAGAAAACAGTCAAGGAAAACTCCAAAACTGTGCCACCTTCAAAGACCAAAAATCCTAAGCCTAAGAACAAAGTTCTAGGTGGTGGACCTTCAGTCTCAGGAACAAAATCCTTTTCTCAAAATCCCACTCCTAGACTGAAGATTGACCTAAAGCAAAAGACTATGGAGAAGAAACCTATTCCTCCTTTGTCTAATGCTAAAGGTATACTTGGTACTGGTCCTACTCATCTGAAGTTCAAAGACTTCTTAGACCCCACAAAACGCTTTCTTTGTCGCAAATGTTATCACTGTGGATTAAATGACCATATTGCGAGTAAGTGTCCTCATGCTACCAAAGCTGAAAAATCAGCTAAGGTAAAGAAAAATCCTAAGACTAGTAAAACAGTCAAAGGAAAGAAGGTTGTCAAGACTGCTTCTTCAGTCAAGACTCCAGCCTCAAAAACTGACAACTCAGTTAAGGCTGTCAGTGACTCCACCATACCTACTGATAACTCTGGATCCATAGTCCTATGGGTACCAAGAAAAACTTAAACTCTAAATTTTACAGGATAAGGGCATCTGGTACCTGGACAGTGGATGCTCACGACATATGACTGGTTCAAAATCTGTCCTCTCTGACTATCGTGACGAAAGAGGTCCTTCAGTGACCTTTGGTGGAAACGGTAGAGGCCAAACCCGAGGGTATGGCACCCTGACCAACGGAGTAACTACGTTCAAAAGAGTTGCTTATGTTGAAGGCCTGATGCATAATCTTCTTAGCATCAGTCAACTATGTGATAAGAATCACAAAGTCTCCTTTTCGAAGAAAAAGTGCAAAGTCAAGAACAGACGAAAGGAAGTTATTCTTACTGGTGTTAGACAAGCTGATATCTACATCATTAACATGAATACTTCCACTGACAACTTCTGTTTCGTATCACGTGCTTCTACTGATACTAATTGGCTCTGGCACAAGCGTCCCCCTCATCTCAATTTCAAGACGCTGAATCAACTCTGCATCAACAATCTTGTTGTTGGTCTTCCTGACTTTCGCTATACAAAGGTATCTCTTTGTTCAGCATGTGAAAAAGGAAAGCAGACCAGGGCTAGCTTCAAGTCCAAGCAGATTTCCTCCATCAATTCTCCTCTTCAACTTTCCACATGGATCTCTTTGGACCTGTTAATGTCCAATCCATTGCTGGAAAGAAATACACTCTGGTAATTGTTGATGAATATTCCAGATATACATGGGTATTCTTTCTTCGATCCAAGAGTGATGCTCCTGAAGAAATCATCCCGTTTGTCAGAAAAATGGGAAAGCTCAACAACCTTTCTCTTCGATCTATCAGAAGTGACCATGGTACTGAGTTCAAAAACAGTACCCTGGAAACCTTTTTTGATAGGAAAGGTATCTCCCAAAACTTCTCCTCTGTAAGAACTCCTCAGCAAAACAGTGTTGCTGAAAGACGAAACAGAACCCTGATTGAAGCTGCACGATCAATGTTGAGTGAAGCCAATCTTGCCACTCAATTCTGGGCTGAAGCCGTTAACACTTCTTGCTACACCCAGAACAAATCACTTATAGTCAAGCGCTTCAGGAGGACCGCTTACGAACTCTTTCGTAACAGAAAACCTTCAATCGAACATCTCCATATCTTTGGTTGTGTCTGCTACATCCTGAACAACAAAGATAACCTTGGAAAGTTCGATTCCAAGTCTGATGATGGAATCTTCCTTGGATACTCCTCTATCTCCAAAACATACCGTGTGTTCAACAAACGAAGACAAACAATAGAGGAAACGATTCATGTTCGATTTGATGAATCGGGTCCTACCTTCCCTCACCCTCAAGAAAATTCAAAAATAAATCAGTGGGCTGACTCTTTCTTTCAAGTCCCTGATATTCCCATTGCTGATCCATCTCCTCAAGACCTTCCTGACGGTTTTGAAGAAAATCCCTCTCCACCCTCTCAAACAACCATACCTCCAGTAATAAATGCCACCCCTATTACTCAAGTCACACCTAAACCTGATCAATCCACTAGCAGTGAAGACTTATCTCAAACCACTGTTAGTGAACCTGCTCCTGCTCCTACAGATCTTCTTCCTGATCCATCGTTAAATGAAGCTTCCACTTTAGGATAGGTGTATCAACCACCTGCTCTTCGATGGACCAAGGATCATCCAATTGACCAGGTCCTCGGAAATCCTTCCTCTGGTGTTAAAACTCGACGTCAATCTGGTAACATCTGTCTTTATGTTAATTTCATCTCTGAAAATGAACCTAAAGAAATAGATGATGCCTTGCGTGATCCTGCCTGGGTCTCAGCCATGCAGGAAGAGCTAGCAGAGTTCATCAGAAACAATGTATGGCTTCTCGTCCCTAGGCCTCGAAAACGTACCATCATTGAATCCAAATGGATCTTCAGGAATAAACTTGATGAAGTTGGTACTATTATTCGAAACAAGGCTCGTCTTGTTGCCCAGGGATACAGGCAGGAAGAGGGCATTGATTACGATGAAACTTTTGCTCCTGTGGCTAGGCTCGAAGCAATTCGACTATTCCTGGCCTTTGCAGCACATATTGAACTTCAAAGTTTTTCAAATGGACATAAAAAATGTCTTTCTGAATGGAAAACTAAATGAAGAAGTCTACGTGGCTCAACCTCCTGGTTTTGTTGACCCTAAGTTTCCTGATCACGTTTTTAAGTTAAACAAGGCTCTCTATGGGTTAAAACAGGCTCCTCGTGCTTGGTATGATACCCTCTCAACCTTTCTTCTCTCTAAAGGTTTTGAACGTGGTAAGATCGATAGCACTCTATTTCTTAAGAAATACCCTAAGCATATCCTTCTTGTCCAGATATATATCGATGACATTATCTTTGGATCAACCAATCCCAAACTCTGCAAAAAGTTTGAGTTGCTCATGAAAACCGAACATAAAATGTCTATGATGGGTGAGCTAACATACTTTTTAGGACTTCAGATCAAGCAATCTGAAAAGGGAATCTTTATCAACCAAGGTAAATATGTACTTGATATGCTGAAAAAGTTTGATCTCACATCATGTACACCGATGAAGACTCCAATGGCACGTCCTCTATCACTTGACAAGGATTCCAAAGGGAAAGCTGTTGATGTGACTCTTTATAGAGGAATGATCGGCTCACTGCTGTATCTTACAGGGAATCGTCTTGATATCATTTATTCTACATGTTTATGTGCTCGTTATCAGGCTGAACCCAAAGAATCCCATCTGACTATTGTAAAGCGGATTTTCAGATATCTGAAGGGAACTCCTAATCTAGGTCTTTGGTACTCCAAAGACTCAGGGTTCGATCTAACGGCTTATTCTGATAGTGACTTTGCAGGATGTAAGATCGACAGGAAAAGCACCGCTGGTGGGTGTCACCTACTAGGTGGAAAGTTGGTGAGTTGGACTAGCAAGAAACAGAATTCTGTGTCCACATCAACTGCTGAAGCTGAATACGTTGCAGCTGGAATTGGTTGTGCTCAGGTCCTGTGGCTGAGAAATCAACTTCAGGACTATGACATACAACTTTCCAAAATTCCCATATACTGTGACAACACTTCAACAATCGCCATTGCGAATAATCCTGTCCTACACTCTAAGACAAAGCACATTGAAGTGAGATATCACTTCATCAGGGATCACGTGATGAATGGTGATATTGAACTCCATTTTGTTCCTACTGAATATCAGCTTGCTGATCTTTTTACCAAACCACTGGATGTAACACGCTTTAATATGCTCATCAGTGAACTGAGGATGTTAAATCCTGACGAATGAAGTTTATCAGCAAATAAAGTTGGTAGATCCTATAGAATACGTTCTCAGGACATACATCTAACATCTCCTGACGAATACGTTTATCAGGAGATAACTCTATCCAGTACTTACAAAATCTATGTTCAAAATCCAAATACTGATGATTCTCCTCAGGTAAGTATTTCTGTCTGTGAAACCTTATTGCATTAAATGTGATAAGAGGATTTCCCAAAACAGTACTTATCTGATAAGTACTCTAATTCCAAGAGATTTCATCTTTCTCCAAAATTGGAATTATCTCCTGAAAAGGTGGTTTTAGAATAAAACAAACTTTTCATCTTGCCAGACACGTAATGGGACGTTTCCTATTCCCCACTACGTGTGTCAGGCGCGTGAACGCGCGTGTAACCTCTTTTTTCATCATTACGTTTGAAATTAGCCGCTCTTTTCCCTCTCATCCATTTTCTCTCTCTACCCGCGGGGTATAAAAACCTCACTCGTACTCTTTTCACTCTTTACGGTCTCTAATTATCCAAAAGAACTTACAAAGGAAGAAAAGCTCTCTCGTTTTTCACCAAGAACACACACCACAATCTTCTTCAAGAATCATCGTAAGTGTTTAAACTTGTGTTCTTTCTACAATTTAAGTTGATTCTCTCCTTCTAAAAACAACTTAATGTGATAAACGTTTTTCGAAAGCCCTAAGATCACCTCGTTTGATCTTAGTTTTCCCAAAATCTTCAAGATTTTTTTGTTAAAACTGTTTATATGCTTTTTCTTATTCCTTTTAAGAAAAATCATCCAACTCCTATTCTGATATATTTCATCAAAATAGAAGTTCTCTTTAATACCAAAACACATTCTTTTTGTGATTTTTTGGTATCTAATCTATTGCTAAGTATAAGGGATTTCATCACTTTTATGAACTTTTCTTGTTGTTCATTGAAAAGTGAAGAAAAGATACATATTTTGGATTTCTTAATCATCCACATATGTTAATCTTTTTGTGTTTACAGAATGGCTGCTACTTCGAATGCTTCTCTAGACGCTCAGCTCTCCACTGAAGCCACAACGCTACTTTCTGCCTCCGGAAGTCTCCCTGTGGTTGTGCCTCAACATGACCTATAGTTCAAACAACAACCAGGTAGGACTGTTCGATCTTCCTGAAGGAAAGGAATACCTTCAGCCAGCAAAGGACTTTCTCCTCAGCAATCCACTAAAGACTGCCTTCACACTGAACACCAAGCCCAACAAGCCACTGCTCCTACAACTGTGGTCTACGGCCATGGTGGCACAGGAAAGGAGCCCTAAGCGCAGACTGCAAGAGGTGTTTAAGTTTCAGATAAACGATGAAATAGTCACCTTCGGGATCGGGACACTGCGCAACGTCCTTGAAATCCCAGGGAAGAAAAGATATCCTCCTCCCCCCACCAAGGAAGAAATCATTTCCCTCCTGGACGACATTGGCTACAACTGGCCTGAGAAGGAAGGCGTCATCAACAAGTCTTCTGCTACTGTCCAGAAGACAGGACTGAATGCCACGTTCTATTATATATGGAACACATTCGGTCTCTGTCTGACAGGCAAGACAGGCAACACTGAACAATTCCCCACTGCCATCCAGCACATGGTCTTTTCCGCTCTCAAAAGGCGGAAACTCGACTACGTTCGCCATATCTGGGATGATATGGTGAACAAGATCAAGGCCTCCAAGCGTGTGGCCAACGTCCCCTTCACCCGCTTCTTCTCTGCCATTCTGGCACTGCACATGAAGGCGGACTATCCCTCTAAAGGGACATTCAATAACTACGCCATCGGGCCGAAGTTCCTCGATCAGGTGCTTCCTCATCCTGATGACGTTCCGCTCTCAGCAGTCCTGGTTCTACCTGCTGAACAGAACCAGGATGCTGAAGACATACTCGCCTCCCCTTCAGTCCAAGGTATGTTCTCTTTCATCTCTTCCAAACCATCTTCTTCTCGTTCTCTGCATGCTATGTCAGTAGCTAACCCCATACTGACTTCCCCAGCTGCAACAACCTCGACGCTCCAGAAGCGTCCCCCTCCCTCTGGATCTTCACCACCACCACAACCAAAGCGCGCCAAGACCAAGGCGCTGAAGAAAAAGGCTAAGGGAGCTGTTGCTGGTAAGAAATACTACCTTACCCCCCCTCAACTTTTTAATAGACCATCCCCTTTAATCTTCTTCACCCGCAGATACTCCTGATCCTCCTACAAATGAACCTGAGGTAGTTCATCTGGAACACTCAGAGAATTTGGATGGCAATCGTTCTGATGCCGTTCAAGCCTCAGGTAATAAAATTAAGCATTTTATTGCTATTTCTTCTTCTATGAAAGCTTTTGAGACTTCTAGTGCTCATTTAGCTACTGTTCTTGCAGGTTCATTTCCTGAGCAGTCTCAGGGTCATCCTCAACTTCATCAGGATGATCCCTTCGACAGCTTCGTGCTCACAGACCCTGAGCGCCAGCTAAGCGTAGCTGAGCTCAGGCGCCAGTCCGTTGAGCGGGCACTGCAGGACGCCAAGGCCGCACTACAACTGCAGGAGGATGCTCACAAGGCACACCTCTAGGCCATGGAAGTAGAGCTTGCCTCTGCTAAGGCTGCTGCTACTGCTGCCGAAGCCAAGGCCGTCGCTGCTGCCGCCGTTGCCACTGCTGCTGCTCCTCCACCCACCGGTGTGTACATCAACACACCTTGTTTGGACAATCTCCATGACAAGGTATCACAGGTCGCCACTTCCTCCTCCACCCTTCAAGAGTCCATTCAGGACATGAAGACTGCCGCCCTGCCTGCCATCACCACCGCCATCACTTCAGGCTCCAACTCTCTCACCTCCTTCCAGACCGAGGTTGTGCAGAGGTTGGACGCACAGGAATCGGGGCTACGTGCTCTACAGGAGAAGATTTCTGAACTCTCCTCAACGGTACACTCTCTTGCCACTGCTGCTCCTCCACCACCAACGTTCACCACCAACGACAGGGATCTGCTTCACTCCCTGGTCGGCTCTACCATCACAAACGCCAAGCTGCAGACAAACATGGCCTCTCTCCTTCAGAGGTGTCTCACAACAGCTGCCTTGGCCAAGGCACCTGTTGAGGGGGAGAGACAGCCACCTCAACAACGCCAGCTTGGTGACCATTCCGTCTATTCCGCCTCAAGCAACTGGAACATCAATGATGAGGAGGAGGGGACGAATGAAGACGATGATGATGATGAAGACGCAGACGCAGACCTTTTCGTGGTGGAAAAGGTCTATGATGCTGCGAACCCAACGCCCACTCCAGGACCTACACAATCTCAGGGGGAGAACCCTGAGGCTCCTGGTATGTCTACAACTCATCCATCCTCCCCTACTAATTCTGATGATCTCCCATTCTCCTCTCTTCTGAATAAAACCAAACCAAACCCTGAAACCATCACCATAACAGATAGCTCATATGAAAACTCACCCACAAACAACCTTCAAATAGTCGTCTACCAACCACCCAAGCTACCAACCCCTGAACCTGAACCTGAACCTACCCCTGAACCTGAACCTGAAACCCATTCTCAACCTAAAACCGAACCTGAACTCCAATATCAGGATGTGAACTTCGGCTCTGTTACTGGTGAGATTATTCGCCTTATGGAGAATAGTCCCTCAGAACAAACCAGAGCTGAACTTAGCAGAATGACCTTCAGGATTACCCCTTTAAACCAGGAAGCCTTTCCCTTAAATCATGTTAACCCATTTCACTCTGAAGCTTCCTCCTCTAGAATTCAACAAGAACAACCTGGTCCCTCTGAGACCATTGTTCTGTCAGCAGATGATGAATTCATCTCTGATGATTACTCAACTCCTCCTTCCTCACCAAGATCTCCTCCCTCTAACTCTCCCCGTTCTGAAGGTGAAAACTACCCTGACACTTCTGCTACTTTGAATAGGGATGGGCGTTTAAACGCTGTGATAGAGCAACTCGAGAGTACAAGAGTAAAAATCCCTCTTCGTACCTCTTGGGACTCTGAGTTTGCTTATCTATCACAGGAGGAGTTTATGGAGTCAATAAAAGCTCAGGAGGAGCTAGATAATAAAGAAAGAGAAGCTTTTCTCTCTACACAAGCTGCTAAAAAGCTTGCTTTTGACTTCTTCGAAGAGGACGACGAAATAAGTTCTGATCCTCTTCTAGCACAGAAGGCCGCGCTGAAAGTCTTCAACAGGAGGACTGATGAACAGGCAGAGGAGGTAAACAAAGCGCTTGACTGATGCAGAGACCGACTTCATCTCAGGAAGCACGGTGCTAAAATAGCAGGAATCCATCTCCGCCGAACCCGTGGAAAGAAAGGTGTTCCTGGCAAAACCTGGCTCACCGTCAAACGCTCTGGAGTAAAGGACGTAGAGCACACTCTTGACAAGTTAGACAGATACAACTTGTCAGAGTGGAATGAAATCAGAAGCCTACTTCCCAAAGCCAACAAGAACTACAGGGCTGAAGTAGAAGAAGTCATAAATGGACTTATTGCTCGAATCAGAAGAACAACCGAAATTCCTGATGTCCTGCTCCAACCACCCTCTACACTGCCAAAGCCTCCTGTCCGACGATCAGTAGGCACTTCCACAAGGAGATTCACTCCATGTGTTCCCAGGACTTCCTTCAAGCCCCTTGATCTCTCGATGCTTGATCTCTCCTTTCCTACAGGAGTAACTCTCTCTAAGGGTCAAGTCATCAGAGAACCTGTTCATCGTATTTGTGTAGGTGACAATCTCAACATTCCTCGCTTTCAATGCTTCAGCGAACTACACAAAGCACCCTCTGAACACCTGGTGACGGTCCTCTTCACAACAAACAAAGAAAAGAAAAACAAAGATGCCAAGGAGTTTGCTCGTACTGTCAGATCTATCCTCAATCAACGCATAGCAGATGGTGAGACCTTTCTCACTATCCAAGTCAAGGAAGAAGATCCTGAGGAAGATTCTGATAGTTAGAATTTTTGTAATTTGCTTTCAGTATTGTATTTATGTACTTGTGTATTTTCTTTACTCTTGTAAATCTTCATGAGATTAATGGAAATACATTTTAGTGCATCGTACTTCATTCCATCATAGTACTGAAAAAGATCCCTCAAAACAGTAAATGGGACATGTACCTTTATGAGTTCTATTTCCTACTGCTACATCTAGACTTAGAATTTTTTTTCTAAACTTTCTAGACTTAGAAAATTTCTCTGTTGTCTTATCATTATCATTTAGGGGGGAGATTGTTGATCCAGCTCTCCTAAGACCTGATGAAATGATAATGATCCTGATACTTTACTTAGTGAATAGGTCGTTACTTTTAGTTATAGCTTGAGGAATTACCACTGATATTGTTCAGTGTTAAAAATGTTGTAACTTGTATTTATAATCATCAGGATCAGGATCAGGATCAGGAGATGAACGAGTCTGTTCTGACGTCTACTGATCCTGACCATCAAAGTAAAGACCTCCTGAAGACATTAAGATCATACTCAAGAACCATCAGCGAAGTCGAAGAATTAGCTGATGACAGGAACAACGTGCTCGTGATCTGAAGACGGAACTCAGTGATAGCGGGCTGCTCAATTTCATATGACATCCCGAAGACTCATCAGGATACAGTGACCCCTGATCGACATCAGTATCAGGGCATTCCTCACTGATCAGTATCCTGATCCTGAAGGATTAGTATAATGTCTTAATCTAATGCACAAAAGGATTATCCTCCTTTACTGACACAAAAAGTACACAAGGACAGTCTCTTTTCTGCTCCCTCCGTACTTATCAGACCTCAAGGCAACTGTTTATATAAGCCCTCTTTTGCATACCATGCAAAAGATATTTGTTTATAGTAAATAGTACATAGGACCACTTGAAGTGTGACACGTACACAAAAGTGTGTCTGCATGCATTTAATGCATGGGGTATAAATAGGACTTGAAGAAAGGTTCTCAAAACCACTTCTTCACCTTACTTATCACCCAAATCCTTTCTTTCTTTATCCTTCTATTTCTTATCTTTTCTAGCCTTCTCACTCTAGTGCATACTGAAAGAAACTTAGATTGTTTAGTTTAGACTTTAGTCTTTTCTATTTCCGCAACAATCTGTAAATTCAAAGTGTTAATACAACATAGAATTTAAAAGTGAAAACTTGGTGTGATTATATTCAACCCCCCCCCTTCTATAATCTCATACACTATCCTTACTTGAAGGTCACCCCCTTGGGACCAACATTGCAGTTGTACAAATAAAATACAAGGCTTTATCCATAGGCAAGCCAATCAAGTTTATGCTATATTGGAGGTTTTGGGCTAAGAACTCGACCTATATCAAAGGTATTGTAATCTTACCTTCCTTCTAATTCACCCTTTTCCTCTCTACTTAAGTACTACTCAATACTTAGAACTGAGGATAAGTACCACAAAAAAATCATTCCTTCTATATCCATTAGATGTCCGAGGGTGAGCATCAAGCACTAGCAAGTGATCGCGAACACTTTAAACCTAAACTCGAAAGGAAGAAAGTTGAGAGAATGACTCAAGATGCCAACGAACACACATATGAGAGACTACAACCAAGTGCAACGCGAGAACCTATACCTACTATCATTGGTGAAAGGTATTGAAGAAGGCTTCATCTCAATCTGTAGTACTGTACCCTAAAACCCAAGCTAGCCCTTTAGAACTCTTTGTAAAGAGTTTTTTAAAATTCATTGCACGAGGAACCTCACAACTTGAGGCCATTTTCTCAAAAGATGATGTCATGGAAATAAATACCAAGCCATCTCAATTCTAGTTACACACGATTCTATTGCCTATGTTGACAAAGATGAAGTGCTCAACTCCATGGGCATTCATCGCTTTCACTCCAGAGGCTATCTTTCTTAGAGAAGATGGTTATCCTTTCAAGCACATGGCCTGTCGGTACTCGAATTACCAATAGGTAACCACATACATTAAGATTTATCTAACTGTAAAGAGGATAACTTTGTAAACTCGATCCAGTGTGATTTCTCATCCAGAGACACAAGGGCAAGAAGGAAGTTCTTGAGCAAAACATCAACTCAAGCTTAATAGGAGGTTTCTCTTAACTCAAGAAGGAACTTGAGACATGTGTTAACACTAGGAATATTTCTACATATGATCTAGTGACAAAGATAGAGTTCATGTCTTCTCCCAACTCTATCAAAAGTCCTTTGGAAGACCCAAGGCTTTTAAAGCCACTAGCTCTGAACTGTCAAAAATCAGAGCTTTGTTAGACCCCATTTCTCTATTTGTAGAAGTGTAGAAAAAGCCAAGTGTTAAAGGCTAGAACCAATATGCATGAAGAACTAGAGATGCCAAAACTAATGATTACCCATCAAGGAATCCCCGAACTCTTTATAGACATCCCTTTAGACTCAAATATGTTTTACAAAGATAAAGTATGAAGCTTACTTTATAATAGTTCCCGCCTAAAGTTTGTTAGAGTTACTTTTACATGTCAAACTCTTCCATTGGTGTATGCTTTGGCTTAGATATTTTACGTGTAAAAATAGAACTTTTTTTTTGAACGGCATTTTAACTCACACACACGTTCCGGGGGTATCCGGATCCATACGGGCACCGACTAATCCCCGGCGCCCATTAGCCGACCCGAAGGTCAACCCATGGACTCGCCCCTGAACCGACCCGAAGACCGGTCAAGAGCTGGATACCGCAGAAGAGGTCTATAAGGCCTTTGGCCTTTTTTGTACCGAGCGGGGCTTGAACCCGCGCCAACCTATCTTTCAAGGCAAGCGCAAGGATGTTACCTACCACCGCTGGGCTAGACATTCGTTGGTCGTGTAAAAATAGAACTCATGCTTAACTTATTGTATGATTTTGATTGCACTCCTATACACACAGACACACACTTTTTGTGAACACTAAGAAGATCATTTAAGTGTAATTCAATCCTTTCAATTAATACATATGATGCTGATGGTGGCTACAATCTACGGGTGAGATTTACTATTTATTGTCATAATGTTCTTCCCTAAGTCATAAATCTAATTTTCTCCTCCTACTCTTTAATTAGATCTAAATTGAGTAATCTGGAACCAATAATTTCTACTTTTCAAACGGAATCTACTTGACATTCATCTAATTGATTATTAGATTTGTGTCATGATGGATTGAATCTGGAACCACATGATCACCGGTGTGCCACGTACAAGATTAGATCATCTCTCAACTTATGATGGCTAAATTTGGTATAAATGATCTTGACAACTCTAATTTCCTTGACACCTCTGTAATTCACATAATCACATGGATGGTAGTCTCAATCTTAACTAGAAATAAATATGAATAGGAGATTCTAGTCCGAGCTAGTATGACAACAAAATGCAAGTTAACTAGAAACATTACTCTATATCAAAAACTTGTAGGTGCTCTTCTTTAGTATCTTCCATATAGTAGGGCGAATATCTTATATGTTTTCTAGCATGTTTGTGTTTTTATGCATGGACCACTAGAACCATACTTTTAAGAACAAAATCACATCATCCAGTATACCAATGGCACATTCGACCATCACATCTCAATCCTTTTTCTACCACCAATATATATAACAATCATGTTGGTTGGTGTGGTAACTCGAATATATATCAGGGCTGTTCTTGACATTTTAGAGGCCCTGTACAAAAACGTAAATATGACCATATATTTTTTGAGTATTATTGTTTTTTAAGGTATTTATTAAAATAAAAAACAAATTCTTACTTTAGAATATAGATGAAAGTATAAAATAAATATAAACAAAATCAAGTCAAATAGTAAAAAGATTAAAAGTGATGATATAGTAAACTTACAATACATAACACAAATAGTTTAATACTTTTATGGTAAAATAATACCACTAGGTATAAAAAAAAGATATGCAAGTAAGCAACTACATATAATTGTTTTTGTTTTTAAATAATGAATTTCTTTTATTTATATGAGAACGTGTTTTCACCAGGGAGTTGATCCCTACACAACATATTTTAACTATTCACAAAGATTTTAAATAAATAGACAAATTTACCCTTTCTCTTTTTAGTTTACTTTTCAATTAACCATTTCAATTTTCCCAATTCCCCAATTCATCCAATTCACGAAAAGAGAAGAGAGAGAGAGAGTAACACAACGGTCATCTCCGACGACTAACGTAGCCAAGCTTTCCGGCGAACATCAGGTGATCTCCGGCAGCAACACCTGCGTGAACAACACAGGCGTGAACAACAGCAACAACAGGTGTTCTCGGGCAGCAACATAGTGGCGGTCATTCCGCAGCTTTCGATCAAAGTAGGGTGGCAGCTTGCGATAGAGAGAGAGAAGCCTTCGGCAGCAGGTGATCTACGGCGAGCAACACCTTCGAGCTTCGAGTAACGACAGCAGCAACAACAGATCTCCGGGGGAGAAGAAGTTGAAGCCTCCGCCGAGAGAGAGAGAGAGAGAGAGAGAGAGAGAGAGAGAGAGAGAGAGAGAGAGAGAGAGAGAGAGAGAGAGAGAGAGAGAGAGAGAGAGAGAGAGAGAGAGAGAGAGAGAGAGAGAGAGAGAGAGAGAGAGAGAGAGAGAGAGAGAGAGAGAGAGAGAGAGAGAGAGAGAGAGAGAGAAACCTCCGCCGGAGGAGAAGGAGTTGAAGCCTCCGAAGGTGGAGAAAGCGCCGACGGAGAGAGTGGTGGTCTACTTCGCCGTACCACCGCCGACGTGACCTCGCCGGAGAAGTTCACTCTCATCTATAAAGCTCTCAACGACACTTGTCTGTACTCCAAATTCGCTCACCTAATCCGTCCTCTCTCCTACAAAGCTCTTAGCCCGACCCGACCCGTCAGAAAACCCGCTGGAATCTGCATCTCCGGGATTCCGGCTCTAATCATCGGAGCTTCACCGGCGCTTTCTCGAAGTGAGGATAAAAAACAATTAAAAACTTGAAAAGGTTAATTGAGGTGAGGATAATGTATTGTAGGTTTTGTTTTGTGATTTTGGTTTTCTCGAAGTGACCTGTTTGTGGGTCCGTGGTCATAGGCTAGGTTTTGCCGGGTCTTCCCTGTATGCCTTGAATTTTGTAGTTGTTTTTGGCAAAAGGGTGAGTTTGTTGTTTTAATTTTTTTTTGGAAAGTGAAGTAAAAATAGAATGGGTAAATTTGTCTATTTATGAAAAATTATTGTGGATTGCTAAAATCTGTTGTGTAAGGATCACTACCCTAAAATGAAACGACGTTAAAAGGGACATTCCAAGTTTATGATGACTAGGGTGATAGAAATTAAAAGAAACTAAGTTAAAAAGTTTAAGAATTTTGGCCTTTTAAAAGTTAATTTGGATGAGGAATTCATAAAAGATGAATAGATAAATAAAAATAAAAAATATTAATAATATATACATAATTTACTTATTTTAATAAGGTATCACAAAAATAAAGGCATAATCACAACATATATTCTTAATACTTGTTTAAAAATTTACTTATTTTTAAAACTTTTATAAATATTATTTTTATCTTTTAAGTTATATCACAAAAATAAAGAAAAAAAACTATAATATCTTAATAAAACAAAAAAGTAATTAAAAGATTTAGATAACTTACCCAATTAATTTATCTTAAATGTTTACAAAGATTTATTATAAATAGTTATTTTTATTTATAGTTAATCTAACTTTAAATTAAAGAAGAATGAAATGTTAATAAAAAACAAAATAGTTTACATGAAAAACATGTAAAACCATATTGTAACTTGCAAGAATCGAACTTGGATGGCTCTCAAATAGCATCAAGCGCTGGCCAACTGACCTAAGCATAACTCAATGATCATAAAGGCGTTTCTATAAATTTTTCCGGAGGCCCCTAACGATCGGGGGCCTATGCGGTGGAACCACTTGGAACACCCCATTACACGGCCCTGCCGAATATAGAACAATGATCCCCTTCTTCCACCAATAGCCTTATTACGACAATTGTGTACTTCTTGGAACAACCTGGTGCTCGTCGGCATGCCAATGCAGACTTTCGTATAAAATGCAATTGACAAAGTTAGAATGGTTTCACAATCTAATTAAGCATCATTGTCCACTCCAAAAGGCCACTACAATATAATGTGAAAATGTAAGTGTCTACTAGATGTGTGTGGAACACCACCAACTAGGCCTATGGAATTGAACATCCATATATTCTGTGCGCAAAAATGTTGTACTTGGACATGTTTAGGTGCTCAATGTTCTCTCATATATAATCTGTCTTCATGGAATTTCGATCCAATTTGACTATAAACAATATTCCACTTCGACTATGGGGTCAAGATACCAAATAAGAATATGGATTTTTCCCCTATTATATATCTATTGACCGCGGTGAGTGAAAAAACCGCTCTTTGGATATCAGCCATCGGATCAAATCAACTTTCAATCTTGGCCGTTTAAAATCACCTATTTACGGTTACTATTTGATGAACCCACTCCTCCCTATGTTCCAGCCCACTTGCCTCACGATTCCTGTTATTTCTCCACCCTCCCCACTCCCCCCTCCCCCTATTCTTCCTGCCTTCAAAACCCACGTCCCCCACCTTCCCCTCATTCCAAGGTCTCCAGCAAATTTTACCCCCCTTTAAATTCTCATTCATCCATGGCGTTCTCTTCTCTTCTCGGATCTACCAACCCTTCTCCTCTTCTTCAACCCTCCAATCAACCAATTTCATCCCCTTCTTTACCCACTCGATCGCAGGTTACAACTAGAAATTCTATTCTTTTAATCCACCACCACCTTCTTAATCTTGAATTAATTAAAGTTTTAATTTTCTTTTGTGTTGTAATCAGGTGAAGTTTCCATCTACCGTTTTGGGAGCTACCATTTTTGGGGAGTCTTCGTTTGTACAGTTTAGTTTTGATTTTTTAGGGTTTTGAAATCTATTACGATTATCGTCTCTGATGTAATGGTTTTGAATTTGTTATCGAAGAAATGGTTATTTTGTGGTTTGAATGATTTAGGAAGTCTCATGCATGTCGTGTTCATTCGATTAAAGTGACTGACACCCAGGCACCGCCTGCTGTTCCAAGTAAGAAGATGTATACGTGTTTATATGTATGGTGCCTGCCAAGTGTTCGATGAAATGTTTCTGACAGATTTTTTTTTGTACTTAATTGGGTTTTTATGTAGAATCTGGGACCAGTGGGAAGACCAGGGTTGGAATCAATGGTATGTTTTATTCTCTAAATTATTATGTTCATGGTGTTTTTAAATAATCTTGAGTTGGTGTTAGTGTTGTACTGTTATTATCTGGCAATCGTTATGTGCTAATTTACCCATATCGTATGTATGAAGGCTTAAAGAATGCTAATCAAAGGAATAACCCATCATCTTGAGGTATTTTTTTCTTTCAAAAACACTATTTTCCCATTTCAAAAAGTTCCAGCATTGTTTTTTATTCACAAGCAACATAATAGGAAACAAGACAATCGGCATGTTTGATCCAAAAGCATATACACTCTTCTTTTTTCTTTGTTTTTTTTAGAGGGGTAAACAATGGGTTACTCTATAAAATTCAAGAGGCTAATCCAATTTCTTGTATTCTTAATTTCTTATATCCATGTGCAGGTTGATCACGAAAGAAAGGGAGGTTGACCAAGAAAGAAACAAAGGGAAACCAACACTTTTTGATTGTAGCCTAAATTATTTCGAGAACATATATGTGAGTTTACGTTGCAACTGATGGGTTTTAAGTACCATTTTTTTGATGAATCACTGTTGGTCGGTTTGATATAAAATCATTAGTTTTCCTTCAAAATGGATAAATTCTAAACGTCAAAATGGATGGTAGTCAATTCCATTTTGTTACATACAATTACATGTTTGTTGGCGTTAATTTTAAATCTTTTCTTGAAACATAGTTTTATAGGCATTTGCTTGGCTTAGTCCTGTTTGTGGTGGGACCTATTGTTTTTGTTTTAGGTACTTATATATCCAGTTGTTGAAATTTTTTTAGGAAAAAGTTGTGAAAAGAAGCTTCAATTATATAGTGGCGGATCACAGATTGGGTGGTTTCGACGAGCTGAATGGCGGAGTAGCTCTGGAATCGACAGTGGACAGAGGGTAACGGACAGTTGGCTGGACAGTGGCCAACAGGCCCTGGATGTGGCTGTTTTGGTTCATCGCTTCTCCCCCACCACCTGTGGGGACCCTTCTATTCACTCAGTTTGCTACTTCTGGCTGCAAAACAGAATTATATGGCAGCACAATAGCTTAATCTGACTGCTGCTTATGGATGCACAACATATGGTCGCACATGGCTGCACATCAGCTTAATATATTACTGTACGACAGCTTAATTAGGCTACACAACAGCTTAATCTACTTGCTGCTTAATGGAATTCGTAGTTGTGTGGCCGTTTACTATTAGTTGTACTTAACTAATCTAATTTATAGGTAACTAGGCTTCTACTATTAGTTGTAGATTTCATCTTTTTTTTTTTTCAATTTTTTTAACTCTGATATCATAAGGTTTAATTTATGTAATTTGGTTTAACATTGGATTCAGGTGAACCTCTGGTTTCCATTGGCTTCAGGTGAAGCTTAGAGGGTTGATATTCTATATTTGTTGTTAATATTGGATCTATTATTGGAAAAAATATATTATAATATGAGGTTGTATTTCATATTTTCATTGACAACATTAAATTTGCATGACTTTTGGAGCCTGAAATAGCCAACATCAAGTTCATTTAAGTTGAATGAAATAGCCCCTTCAGTTACAATGTAGTCATGTAGCATTGAATCTAAGAGGAAATGGCCATTTGCAATAACTCGAGGTGCGAGTACTTCCATTTGCTATTACGTGGAACTTCTTGCAGGAATTGAAAGAAAGGCACCGATTTCAAGTTCGAGCTTCATTTGAATCAACTTTGAAATTGGTTCAAAGTTGATTGTATTTATAAAATTTATCGCACGTTTTACTGAATTGGATTCTTTCTCTCGACGGATTAGCCTCACACAATCTTACGACTGTAATTTTTGTAAATTTTTGCATAAACAATATATATATATATATATATAGTATTAGGTTCAAATGAGAAGTGCTAAAAAAATGAGAAGTAGAGAAGTGATCTCCACCACTCATCCGGTCAATAAAGACGACTTTGACCGGGTCCCGTCCTTTAATAATGTCTAGCCTCCCATGAATCGCGTCAATCCCCCGTAATCGCGTCCACCGTAACCGGTCAAAGCCCCCTTTATTGACCGGATGAGTGGTGGAGATCATTTCTCTACTTCGTATTTTTTTAGCACTTCTCATTTGAACCTTTCTCTCTCTCTCTCTCTCTCTCTCTATATATATATATATATATGTGTGTGTGTGTGTGTGTGTGTGTGTGTGTGTGTGTGTGTGTATACAGAGAGAGATAGAGATATGTTCTTTTTGGTTCTTTTTTTCGTTTAGATTAAGTATTTTTCAGCTAACCTCACTCCTCCCCTTTCAGGCCACTACAGTCCAGCCCACTCACCCTTACTTTCATCCTCCACGTTTTCCCCACCCCACATGACTCTTGAATATTAATCTAGATTAAAGTCATGATGTGCATGCGATCAATAAACGGGTATAACGCTAGATCAATTCTTAGTTGCGATGGAGTTTTAATCATATCCACCCACCAAACATTGAGTTAAGCAATTCAATATGTTCTAGAAAGCAAACACACACACACACACACACACACACACACACATATATATAATGATCACTTTGAGAAACCTAAAAATAATGAATCTAACTTAAACCGGTGTTATATACCCGGCCTACGGACGGGTATAGGGCTAGTTATTGTGATATGAGTCCTTATTTTGTAGGAAACAATTGAATCAATTGTAACTAATTCGTACACTATACATTGAGCTCATTCATTAGGACGCAAAAAACATGTTACTCCCATAATATCATGTAATGGGCATTGTTAGAAAATTACCCTTAATGTATAGTATCACATCTATCGTAGGTCTCATTATCCACTTTAACCTGATATAAAACTCAATTTAGATGGTAAATGTAACAATAAATACAACTTTTTGTAGGATACATGGAGGGTATAATTTTGCTTTTCCTTTCTAGAAAACATATTAATGAATTTATATTTTCATCTTAAAAAAATTAATTAATTAATCAAAAAGTTACGGAAATATATTTTTATAACTCTCTGAAAACAAAAAATATCATAACCATTACAAAAAAATATTCAAACTTTATTTAATAGTCACTATATAATATGATAACAATTCCTAAACACCATTGATTAGATATATCCAACCAACCACGGTAGCTCTATTATACGTTATAGCTTTTTTACAACTTATTAGAACATAAAAAAAGAATACTTAAAATAGAAAAACGTTTATTTACTTGAAATAATAAAAGTAGACAAGAACCATTTGAACTCTCACGGACACGTGGCCATCTTTGAATTATGAAGGACGATATTTACATGCACCACTCGTTTATGTTTAGCACTTAGTAGCTTAACGATACTTGTTCCTTGAGTCCCCACTGTACATCCTGGTTGAAGAAAAAAAAATATTTTCATCATACAATTGAATAATGAAAATATAATATGTTCCAAATTTTAGTTATGTAGTTTTAGTATGTTTTAACTCCATTTTAGTTATTGACTGGTCTTGTAATCCGAGGTCGATCTGACCTCCTTTTGCCGGGCTAATGCCTTGCTTATTGATTAAACGTCTAAAAACCCCCTGTAAAAATTTATGCATCTAAATTAAAATTCTTAAAGTCTCCATATCTATTACCAGTCATAAACAGTAGGAGATCCTGGATTGCTAGGCTTGTCGAAGCGATTAGATCCATGATCCCTTGTAGCAGGATTACTTCCAGGGTTGAACACACTCCTCCAGACATTATCCTTGCGCGCCGCTGTGGGTGACGTATTAGTTGGAGTTCCTGGTGTGGTTGGGCTCGATGGCACCGATATAGACAAAGAGTTACTGCTACTCCCTTCTTGTCCATCTTTACATGAATATAGATTACGAAAACGTTTTAGCAACCTTATATACTTGATTAAATAAAAAAAAGGATCATATTTTTTGAACCTCTTGTTTGAAGGTTTGAGCATGTATACAAAAAGAAGCGATAGGTACACAATTTGACGTACCTCGGCCACTAAAGGTGGCTAGTTTGCGGAGTTTGCCGAGCCCACGGTCAGGTTGTGGCCCTGCCACGACCTCATCCCACATTTGGTCAAACATGTCTTCGTGTGTGTGTGTGTGTGTTTTTGGATATATATGTTTGTATATGTAAATGATGTATGGTAAGGTCTAGATATAAATAGGTGAAGGGTGCTAAAATAATTCCGCTTCTCAAGCCTCACCAACAATTACCTTCAAAATATATCAACTTCTAGAAATTGCTATATTCAATCACGTTCAGTCAATTTTGAACTCTGAAATATTTACACATCATGTTAAAAAAAAAAATTACTATTATTCTTCTTTGACTTTGATATCATTACAAATCCTCTCCCTTCACTTGCGTGTATGGACATTATCTTATTGATGATGGAAATATCTTAAATTGTTGTGTTGCTGTTTGTTCTCTTGAGTATTTTCTTTACTAATGGCTCACGATAAAAGAGAGATTATTGTGACGCCAAATAGGATTGCAATATGTGTGAAAGTTGTTGTTGTGTATGTATAGGCGTTGTAACAACATATTTACCTTGTAACGTATATTACAATGGAAAACACATCGTCTCTATAATTGTTAGGTTTATGTGAAAATTGTCGTCAATGACTCTCAATAGAGTGAAAAAAATCCTATAACAACGATCTTTCATCATCATAGGCTTGAATTATTATTATTACAATTTCTTATAGCAATTTGTTATCATTATTTGTTATCATTATATTGTTTAGTTATTAGTTGAATACCTAGGTAGTAATGCAAGAACTAAATTTACTATAAACGATTATAAAATTAAGCTACATAATGGAAACTGGAAAGTAAAACAAAATGAATATGTTGAAGATATGAAGTATGATCAGGGACGGACCTAGAGAGTGGAATTTTCAAACGGTGGCATCACTTGACTATAAGAAATATATATATATATAGAGGAAAAATCAAATACAAACCGCTTTTTTTGTAAAAACTATAGGACCAATCTCAACCATCTATCTATTTTAATCAATGGTTATTAACACAAAGGAACACCATAATTTTTTTTAATTTTTTAGTGTGCCACACAAGATTATAACCCCAAAGGAGTAATTTGGTCATTTTAAAATTACTCTAACTTCTCTCCTACATTACCCCATTTCCAAACCTGCAACTTTAACCCCAAAAAAAATCAATTTCCCTTTCACTTTGTGTATAGAAATCTAAAACCCTAGCTAAAAATCCGGCCACTCTCGGCGGCGCCACCACCATCAGCCACCGTCATCACCGCCAACCACCATACTCCACCGTCATCACCACCATAAACCACCACTACTTCGCCATTTGTTGCTGCTACCACCGTCATCTCCGCCCACCACCATTACTCTACCGTCTTCACCACCATAAAGCACCACTACTCCCCCATTTGTTGCTGCTACCACCGACATCCACCATCTGCCACCCTTGTTTATGGATTATTCGATAATTGAATCCAAATGATTTCTGTTTTCTTGTTAGAATTTATGGTTATGATTCAGCTTGTTTAAGCTGTGGATTTATGCAACATAGGGTTTACCTTTTATGATTTTGAACATGATTGATTTTTACCCTAATCCCACTGCAAGTGTGATTGATATAGCTAAACGCAATTTAGTTATCGTTTGACCTCCATTTATGATTTCACTTGACTTTTTGTATATTTTGATTTTAAAGATGTTTCATCTTTATTCCTGAAAATTGGGTGTTGATTAGATATATTTAGCATATAAGTTGGACGTATATATTAAAGCTTCAATGGACAATGGAAACAATTTGCCATTGAATTTGGATTCACATTTGTTTTTTTTTAAGGTCAAGGCCAAATTTTATCTCATTTGGTAATGGCAGAGGGGTTAGATCATTGTAATTAGACTGATTATGGTAAACCATTGCATTTCACATTTAGACATTTAGTTTTTACACAACAGCATACTATGAAAAAGCATGCTGTAGTTGGAAATGAAGTGTTTCGTGTTTGGGATTTTCTACCATTTAGGGTGGGATTTTCTACCATTGTTGCATACAATGTTATTTGACGGATTATAGATTAGATTATGGATTATTCGATTGTTTTGATCCATAACTGTTTTGAATTTATATAATTTTATCTGATGTATATGAATATTCATAAGGTGAATATGAATATTCATAAGGTGAATATGAATATTTATACGGTGAATATATGGTGAATATGAATATTTATATGGTGAATATAAATATTCATCTGCTGAATGTGAAAATTCATAAGATGTATTCATCTGCTGAATGTAATTTTTATCTGGTAAATATGAATATTCATATGTGAATATATGATGAAATATGAATATTCATATGGTGAATATACGATGAATATTCATATGGTGAATATACGATGAATATTCATATGGTGAATATGATAGTGAATATTCATATAATGAATAACTGCGATTTTCAGATCAAGGGCTTAGATTATTCCTCAAGTTTTTACAAAAAAATGAATATATATATATATATATATATTGTAAAAACCACATATTTTGTAAAAACCTCTTCTTTTGTAAAAACTTGAGGAATAATCTAAAATGACGATCATGCCCTTTTTAGATCAAAGGCTTAGATTAGTTCTAAAGTTTTTACAAAAAAAATGGTTTTTCCTTGATATATATATATATATATATATTTTTTTTACAAAGTGTATATTGGTTTAATGATTTGTTTCTTGCTTTTAAATGAAGGATAGTGTGTTCGAGTCTTGTCAGGGCTAGTCCTACAGTTTTTCATGCCCTGTGCAAAAAGGTTAAATAATGTCACCGCTATTTAAAACTATAAGAAATAAAACCGTATTAATTTTAAAGATCAATACTTGTTAATATTACTGAATAACAATGTGTTTTTTGTAATACATATCTTATAATTATATAATACCATAATGAAACATCAAAACTAAATTAAACTTTAGAGACGTTATATACAATGATAGTTATACTTGAACTAATTATATACAACCTAGTAGCATGTTTAATTTGTCTTAAAACATTAGAAAAATATAATACTTGTATCATATTTTTAAATATCTAGATACAGTTATTTTTGAGATTGGATTTACAAGATTCAACATCGAATATGATTGAGTTTATTTATCTAAGATTAATAAGTGTTGTTATGAAAAAACAAAAGTTGAAAAAAGGAATTATAGAAAATAAAAATGAATTCACAAGAAACATAATTAAGTTAAAGTATGCAAAAAAGCTATCAAATGCCATTAATAGCCTATTGGTAAGGAAGTGTTTAATTGTCTAGGAGGTTAAGAGTTCAAGTCTTGTTGTTAGCAGTTTAATTTTTTAGAAACATAATAAATATAATATTAAAAGCTAAAAAACAAGAAAATGTGTCTAACTAGGCTCGAACACATGACCTTTCCTATGAAAAACAATCAAGTCTTGTTGTTAGCAATTTAATTTTTTAGAAACATAATAAATATAATATTAAAAGCTAAAAAACTAGAAAACGTGTCTAACTAGGCTCTTGTCGGTGCTCGTGCTACACTTGGGTGGATATTCATAAGGATAATCTTGGACTTATTGGGTACAAACCATTAGAGGTAATCTACTTTGGTTACTACCTTCCTAAGCATCGTAGAATCGAAGTGTTCAAGTTCTTAACGGTTAGACGATCTTTTATTTTTCTTGTTGTTAATATCATCTACTATGATTCTTATCGGGTTTCGTTATATGATTATTGTCATTGTTTCCGCTGTCATGTTTATTTATAGTTCATATAAAACCCATCAGTGGTATCAGAGCCATTAGTTTGGTTGATATTAGCACTTATTTAAATCTTGTTTGCCAAGTTTTGATATATATATATATATATATGTTTGATCGAAAATTAGGAGCCATTATTTATTAAAACTGTTTTGGTAGTTTTGGCTATTATCTCCTAACTTTTGGTAAACATTTTTTATATAGCAATTATACAATGTTCATCTAATAGTCAAGATTTCGAAATCTTGAGGATTACATGAAAGATTGGATAATTATGACTATTTGGCAAATTAGAAGATTTAATAGGCTCCTTTTAAAAGGTTTAAATTGAAAAGAGATTATATGCATGTAACTTATAACTTGTTTATTAATCATTATCATATGCCCTCATATGATTTAAGTTTAATTGCCTAGATTTAAATTGTCATATGATTTAATTTGATAATTAGGATTAATAGAATTGCAAATAGATTTTTCTGCATGTATTATTTATTGTTAATTATTAACATGTGCCCTCACATGATTAGAATGTTTAATTATGAATTAAAATTATCTTGTTCGGTTTCATGGTTAATTAGAGTTAATGTGATTACATAATTGGTAAGTTTTAAAATGTTTAAAATTACCTTATACTTATAAATTGTTTATATAGTATTTAATATAACCTAAAGTTTAACACATCGTAGTTGGATCACTACTAGACCCTCCAAACTCCTAACACTATAAGAAGGTACAAGGAGTCTGCCTATAAAATGGCGGCGAATGAGAAGGTTTTTTAAATGCTTTGCGTTTCCAACTCACCGACCTTTTGTGTGAAAGAGTGCGAGTTATCGAACGGATCCAATATTGTCGATGTTAAGATTAAAAGTATTAATCTATAACCTATCTCTAAAATAAATTCCCTTTTTAGATACACATAGGAAAATGTGAATATGTATGCAAATCCATGAAAACGCACATCACTTCTATATGGTCTATTAATGGAGCGTGTGTGGATAACCGGCACACTAATTTGAGACTATGATAGGCAAGGTGATGTGGCAATTTGTTTTTATAGTTTATTGATGGAGCGTGTGTGGATAACCAGCACGTCAATTTGAGAACTATAAATAGAATGAATATGCCAAAGCTCTTTTGCATGGTTAATTCACAATCTTAATTGTGGTCTTCTGCATCCCAGCCACAATGAGTAAGATGCATATCTGAGACTAAACATGCCCTTGATTGTACAAGGAGTCTCAAATGTTTATGAAATTCCTAGAACATTTGAGACTCCTTGTACAATTACCCTTGATTACGGCATCCCTCTTTATATAGTGAATGTTAGAAATTGGATCCTAGCCTTAATATATTAATTGGGTAAATAATTAAGGATTATTTAAATATCACTAACTAAAATCACTTATCTCATAGATGTTTGGAATCAATAATGATCTTCCTCCTCCTCCTACTGCTCCTACCGGAAACTCCGGTTTCACTCTCATTCCTATTCTGGCAAAGGAAAAGCTTGTGGGACCCAATTATCTTGATTGGATGTGTGTCCTAAGGTTGACCTTGCGCTATGAAAACAAGGAATATGTACTCGATGAACAAATCGTCGAAATCGACCATGACACTACCTCCCCGAAGAAATTAATGCTTACAGCAAGCATTGCACAGACTCTACCAAGGCGTCTTGCATCATGGTGTCCACCATGTCCTCTGAACTTCAAAAGATGTTCGATGAGAGCTGGGCATACGAAATAAATGGGAAACTTCGCGAAATGTTTGCTAAGGGACAAAGACAAGAGCGCGTGGAGGTTCTTAAGGCCCTGAAAAAGTGTCAACACAGGGATGGTGAGTCAGTATGTTCCCATGTGAAAAAGATGCAAAGGCTCATTGTAAGACTCGAGAAACTAGATGTGAAGTTCGACAAGAACTTGGCCATTGACATGGTTCTTGATTGATTTCCAGATTCTTATGATCCGTTCATTATGCAGTTTCATATGAATGATGGTGAGACCAATATGATGCAACTGCATAACCTTCTGCAAAGAGCTGAGCAAGGCATGAAGAAATCTCATGCCTTAGCAAGTTCGACTGATGTTGCACAGGTTAATGCCATTCGGACTGGAAAAGGGAAGAAACGAAAAGCCACTGCTCAACCCGCTTGGAAAGGGAAAGCCCATGTTGGAGAGTCCAACAAAGGGTCAAAGATAACGGTTAATCGTGACATCCCTCCTTCTAGAGATCCAAAACATGCAACGTGTTTTCACTGTGGACAAACAGGGCATTGGAGGAGAAACTGCCCAAAATACCTTCAAGAGTTGAAAGATAACAAGAGCAAATCGGTTGCCACTGTTTCAGGTATGTACTTAATCAAACACACTAATTTGAAATGTTCAAATTCTTGGGTCCTTGATACAGGATGTGGTGTTCACATCTGTTCTGTTTTACAGGGACTAAGTAAATGCAAAGAGTTGCAGCCAGGAAAGCTAAATCTCATCATGGGCAATAGGCGTTCATCACCTGTTACGAAGATGGGGATTTTTGAGCTTGTCTTGGATAGTGGGTTTAGATTAGAGTTAGTAGATTGCTGTTATTCATTCGATATGTCTCAGAATATCATTTCATTTCATGCGTTGTTTAAACAAGGATTCCATTATTATTTTGATAATTTGAATGGAAATATTTTGGTTTATAAAGATGACTTGTTTGTTTTTAAAGCTACTCCTTGCAATGATGTTTATGAATCTGTTGTTTGTGATAATAACTTGAGTAATGTGCTAGCTATTGATTCTTCTAATGAGTTAGACGATGCATCTTTGTGGCATTGTCGTCTTGGCCATATAAACAAGAAACGCATCGCCCAACTCCAAAAGGATGGAGTTTTGGAATCATTTGACTTAAAATCGAATGATGGATGTGAGTCTTGTTTACATGGAAAAATGACCAAGTCACCATTCACCGGCTTTCGTCTCTCAGCGTCAGTGTCGGCCCAGCAGAGTGCTTTCGCCGTTGGTGTTCTTATCTACAGGACCTAAATTGTCAACAAGCTCGCCAAGCACGTTGAAAATTCGTCCGACAAAGAGGTGAAGGATTTTTAGACCTATTACATACAGATGTGTGTGGTCCATTTAGATCCACCACAAAAGATGGCAATCACTACTACGTGACTTTTATCGACGACTATAGTAGATATGGTTATGTTTACTTGATTAAACATAAGTCAGATACCTTTGAAAAGTTCAAAGAGTTTAAGAACGAAGTAGAGAATCAATTGGGTAGAAAGATTAAAATACTACATTCTAATAGGGGTGGTGAGTATCTTAGTCTTGAGTTCGATGGGTATCTTAAGGAATGTGGAATTGTTTCACAATTGTCACCTCCTAGAACACCACAACTTAATGGTGTTGCTGAGAGGCGCAATAAAACCCTGTTAGACATGCTTCGTTCCATGATGACTCGAGCTCCTCTTTCAGTCTATTTCTGGGGATATGCCTTAGAGACAGCCGCCTATATCCTAAATCTTGTACCAACAAAGAAGTTTGAAAAGACACCTCATGAAATGTGGACTGGGAAGAAACCCTTACTCGCACATATCAAGGTTTGGGGTTGTGAGGTTTTTGTAAGACACGAAAGCCAAGATAAACTTGCCGACAAATCTGAGAAGTGTCTATTCATCGGTTACCCACAAAAGTCTTATGGTTATTTGTTTTACCGACCCACTGAAAATGTAGTGTTTGTAGCTCGAAGAGGAGTATTTCGAGAAAGAGAACTTATAGCTAAAGAAGTCAGTGGGAGTAACATTGATTTTGAAGAAGTTCAAGAATCAAATGATGAAATACCTGACGTTGGCACTAGCACTCAACCTGAGGTAGAAATACTTGTTGAGCCAGTTGACGATTCATTACCTCTTCGTAGATCCACAAGAGTTAGCCTCCCTCCCGAGTTCTATGGTCTTCATATTACTGCGGTAGGGGATATGTTGATAAGTGATAGCACACTTGTTAACTTGGATGAACCAGCTAGCTATAAGGAAGCCATGGAAGGACCTGAGGCTGCTAAATGGAAAGAGGCAATGGACAGCGAGATTCAGTCCATGCATGATAACCAAGTTTGGATTTTGGTTGATCAAATACCCGATCGTAAGACGATCGGTCGTAAATGGATCTTCAAGAAGAAGACCGACATGGACGGGAATGTACACACATTCAAAGCTAGGCTGGTGGCCAAGGGTTATACTCAAACCCAAGGGGTTGACTATGATGAAACATTTTCACCAGTAGCTAAGATCAAGTCTATTAGGATAATGCTTGCCATAGCCGCCTTCTATGATTATGAAGTATGGCAGATGGATGTCAAAACCGCTTTCCTTAACGGGAAACTTTCGGAGGATGTGTACATGACACAACCGGAAGGTTTTGTAGACATAAAGCATCCTAATAGAGTGTGCAAGCTTGAGAAGTCTATTTATGGACTTAAACAAGCTTCTCGAAGTTGGAATCTTTGCTTCCATGAAAAGGTCAAAGCGTTTGGATTTTCTAGAAGCGAAGATGAGTCTTGCGCATATGTCAAAGCTAGTGGGAGTATTGTAACTTTCCTAGTATTGTATGTGGATGACATACTCCTCATAGGAAACGATATCCCAACCATGAATGGTGTAAAATCCTGGCTTGGAAAATGTTTCGCTATAAAGGATCTAGGAGAAGCAACATACATATTAGGTATAAGGATCTATCGGGATAGAACAAAACGTCTAATAGGATTAAGCCAAAGTACATATGTGGATAAAGTATTGAAAAAGTTCAATATGGAAAATTCCAAGAAAGGGTCTTTACCCATTCATCAAGGCATAAAGCTTTGTAGAGCTCAATGTCCCGTCACTCGTGATCAGGTGGACAAAATGAGTCGAGTCCCATATGCTTCGGCTATAGGATTGATCATGTATGCCATGACATGTACTCGCCCTGATGTCTCATATGCTTTGAGTATGGTGAGTCGATATCAGGGTAATCCGGGCGAAAGTCATTGGACAGCTGTGAAGAACATTCTCAAGTATTTGAGAAATACGAGAGATATGTTCTTGGTGTTTGGTGGGAGTGAAGAACTTAGAGTTACTGGGTATACCGATTCCAGTTTCCAAACAGATGTGGATAACAGTTGTTCACAGTTCGGTTGCGTGTTTTTGTTGAATGGAGGTGTAGTTACATGGAAGAGTTCCAAGCAACCTACTGTGGCGGAATCAACTTGTGAGTCCGAGTACATAGCAGCTTCTGAAGCTGCTAAGGAAGCTACATGGTTGCAAAACTTTATTGGTGATCTGGGAGTCGTTCCAACTATTAATGAACCCATAGAGATCTTTTGTGACAACACTGGTGTTGTCGCCCTTACGAAAGAACCAAAAGATCATGGAAAGTCCAGACACATCAAGAGGAAATTTCACTATGTACGACATAGAGTAGAGGATGGAGACATCTTAGTGAGTAGGATATCATCGGAAGAAAACCCGGCTGATCCTTTCACAAAGGCGCTTAGCAAAACTAAGCACGACCTACATGCTAGGAGCATTGGCTTGAGACAAGATGTTAATTTTAGTAGTTAAGTGATATTCGAAACATTGTAACAATAATAAATTGTAACTGAATTGGTGATAAGTAATAGAGATTATTTATGTGTTAGTGAACTGCCATTTGAGTTATTTATTATTGTGTTTCTTTTTGCATGTTTAACTTCCCGAGTATTAAGTCGATGTTTATAGAGATAAACATAGCATGAAAATGCAACTGAATATTCAAACCTCTACAGTCGGTCATACTCTTGGGATTAAGTATTGATTTAAGACTGTCATGGAGTGTTAGTTGATGTCTATAGAGATAGACATAGTATAGAGATGCATCTAACCCTCATGAGTACTTAAATAGAGATTTAAGTATTAGAGAAACCCGGACTTAGAGATTACTTCATGGATTAAAATCACAAGTAATTCTAAGATGATAATATCTGTTATTCTTCGAATAGAGATGCATGAGTTTAGGTTTATGATTCAGTTGTGCATTGGTACATCTAAACGTTGCCGTAACTGGAAATTATAAAAGATGTTGCCATGTATGGTTTGAAGAATAGATTTGGACTATGTAGTCAAAGTTCATTCGTTCCTTTTGCCTATTAATGGAAAAGCGATATCTGTGGGCCCCTCGGTGATTTGATGATGACATTATAGTGTTGGGCCCAGCCTAGACTAGATTCATGCGATCAATTCAGTAGTCTAATAAAGTCGTCATTAATCGAAAACCGGGAAACAACCTTGAACTTAAGATTGATTCATATTCATGACTCAGTTCATACGATATCTTGAAGAACGAAGGAATAAGCTGATCACTTATCTAGGGCTGTCTCTTAATCAGAGTTCGATAGTTGCTGAGGAAGCACTCTCTGCTGATTGTTTGGTTAGCTTATGAGTAATAGTAGTTTATGACTTGTCCAAGTGGGAGACTATTGGAATAGATGTCCAACGTCATAACTAATTACTCATGACTCTCCATTAATAGCAGGGTCCTTTTTGGGTTGCCCTCAATTGTCCAAGGTTATTAGAATGACCGAGAAAGAGAGAGATAAATAGTTTATTAATTATTATTTGATAATAATTAATTAGAAATTAATTTGTAAAGTTTATAGAATTAATTGGAATTAATTTAGATTTAATTTGTGCCAATTAAAGGTGCAAGGGCCAATTGGTTATTCTTTGGAAGATAAAGGTTATCTATAAAAGAATAACTTGTTGCTTTGGCCCTAAGCAAGGGCCAATGGGTTATTCTTTAAAAGTTAAAGGTTATATATACAACTTGAGTAGTTGCTTTGGCCCTAAGCAACTCACCACTATAAATAGAAGTCCATGACTTCATTTTCAAACACACCAACTCAAGTTTCTTACTTGAGTTCTCTCTTCTCTCTTTGCTCCATTCCTTGTAGGTGCTCGTGCTACACTTGGGTGGATATTCATAAGGATAATCTTGGACTTATTGGGTACAAACCATTAGAGGTAATCTACTTTGGTTACTACCTTCCTAAGCATCGTAGAATCAAAGTGTTCAAGTTCTTAACGGTTAGATGATCTTTTATTTTTCTTGTTGTTAATATCATCTACTATGATTCTTATCGGGTTTCGTTATATGATTATTGTCATTGTTTCCGCTGCCATGTTTATTTATAGTTCATATAAAACCCATCATTGGGTTCATTTGGAATTAATTTAGACCTGTTTAGAATCGATTCAGGTCGGTTTTAAGTTGATTTCGGGACTGACCTGCGTTATCCCGAGTCCATTCCTGAATTGGGATTCATGTTTCCCGAGTCAGGATTCATGTTTCCTGAGTCGGGCAATCGGTTGCCAAGGGTAGGGTATTTTTTATTTTTCCGAGTCGGGAAACTAGTTTCCCGAGTCGGGATATTGGTTCCTAAGATAGACTCCTTTTCGACCAACTCGGGGTTTGACATTTCCCGAGTCGGGATTTGCCATTTCCCCAAGTCGGGTTAGAAGTGCATCCCAAGTTGGGATTTGACATTCCCGAGTCGGGATTTGTCATTTCCCGAGTCGGGTTTAGGGCCGATGTCCGGGTCGGTTTTTGGGATATTTCGACATTAGGGTTAATTTTTGGAGAGGATTTTCCATAGTGATTTATCCTCATAGAAATAAAAAAAATTTGAGGGGCGCTGCCCCTCAGACCCCACAAGTCTACTTAGGGGTGTCATAGTTAGTGGGTTTCTACTAAGCGCGAATCATGATGCCTTAGAATATTTACAGATTCAGTAGGAGGATGACCTAAGATAAACGTGAGCCGAGTTATACGATCAGGTGAGTTCCCTTACTTGATTGAATAGGATAAATCTTTCAACTGCTTTTAAATACCCACTCCGTTTTGATAAAGAATTTGCATGATAAATGCCTGATGATTTTATGATAACATGTACTAAAACGTTAATCATATTTAAGCATGCTTCAAATGGTATTATATGAACTGGTTTGTTGATAGATGTGTTGCATTATGGACATTGGGTACCTTGGAACTATATGTTCCTTGGAACTGTATGTTCCTTGGGAGTGATTACCATTTGGCCTGATCAACCACTTGGGGGTACCTCGAGGCTACGTCCCTTGGGAGTTATAGTTGGGCGCCGGTTGGGCCTGAACTGATGGTCACTATGTGACGGAGTTTCTTCTTTGTCCGCAACACATCTGATTTTTGAACGTTTGAAATTAGGCCAGCGGGCAAGAATTGCGATTACCTGTTTTGATGGAATTCACTAGACCCTATGGTCTAACCCTCGTTTTCCAAAAATTTTCTTTTTATCTTTTACAGGCGAGGCCCGTGGAACTACGAAAGGTAAGGAGAAGGCTTGAAGGATAAGCTAGAAGCCCTTAGTTTTTATTTATGCACTAGATACCTAAAATCTTATATCTCAGCCATGGAGGGTTGTTCTGCGTGCATTAGACCTTTACTGCTTTATTTAGTATATTGAATTATGTTGCATTAGATCACTGGGTTAATTTTATGTTGCGTTAATTATGTGATTTGGGAAACCGGGTTGTTACACGCGGGTAGGTGTTGGAGTAAAACCATGATAGAATCTTGAAAGCTCCTCTTCATGCTTTAGTTATAAGCCACTCTAAAATTAGCCTTCCTTCCTATGTGGGACAAGTTAAATTCAACTAGATTTTTCTTCAAAAACATCCCAAGAGCTCATCTTTGAGAGTCGATATCTCATTCACATATAATCCGTTTTGGACACTTGACATATCGATTCGAAGATCTCATATAGTATAACACAAACCCACAAAGAGTTAACTATATATAACACATTTATATATAATAATTGTGTCCAAAATTTGGTAAAAAACCTATTTTCTTAACCAAAAATCCAACAATCCCCCACATGAATGGAGATCGATCTCTGCATATGAAAAATCCGTACAATGATTTCAATGGTCGAATCTTGCATAGGATAGGTAGGTGTTACCCTTTGAACCTTCCCTTATGAAACATACTCAGTCTCCTAATTGTCAGTAGACTCAATGTCCTTGAACTAATCAGTCATTTATGTAGACAATTATACATTTCACACATGACTCTTCCTAACAAGTTCATATCCTCATAGTCATGTTCATTATGGTCATGAACACTGCGTGGTTCAGAGACAGTTTTTAGGAATGTATCCCCAATATTTCCTTTCGAAGCGACCCCACTTTCTTTCTCATAGATGACTAACAATAATCATTAAAAGCTCTATGCTTATCCTCCTATTTCACTGTTTTTGAGGTTTATTCACTCCTCCACAGTGACTTTCCACATTCATACAACTAGGTTGTCCTTTTGAACCCAGATCTTGAGATCTCTAGTCTTCTAGGTAAGGTTTCCTTTACATGAATTTATTCATTCAAGGGATTTAGTCCCATTCCTTTGGACAACTTATAGACTAAATCTCTACTTAGGCCTTTCGTAAGCGGATCCGCAATGTTATCTTTTGACTTCACATAGTCAATCGAGATAACTCCAGCAAAGAGTAGTTGTCTTATTGTATTATGTATGCGTCTAATGTGCCTTGACTTCCCATTATACATTGTACTTTGAGCTCTGGCAATTGTCGATTGGCTATCACAATGTATACATATGGCCGTTATCGGCTAGGCCATTTAGGAATATCCTCCATAAACTGACGCAGCTACTCTGCTTCCTCGCCACTATTATCTAGAGCGATAAACTCAGATTCCATTGTGGATCTGGCTATAACATTTTGCTTGGATGATTTCCAAGATATAGCTGCACCTCCAAGTGTAAACACATATCCACTTATAGACCTGGAATCTTTTATATCATATATCCAATTTGCATCATTGTATCCTTCGATTACAGCTGGATATCTTCCATAGTGCAGTCCATACTCTCTTCTGTATCTTAAGTACCTTAACAATCTAGTAATACTCTTCCAATGTTCTACACTTGGATTACTAGTGCATCTGCTTAGCCTGCTTACTGCATATGCTAAGTCAGGTCTGGTACAACTCATAAGATACATCAAACTGCCGATTATTCTTGAGTATTCCACTTGTGCAACACTATCCCCTCTATCTTTTAATAGATGTTGACTAGTGTCAATCGAAGTTCTAGCTATACTAGCATCTCCTTGATTAAATTTCTCAAGAATCTTGTCCACATAATGAGTTTAACTTAGCACTAGACCGTTTTGAGTTCTTGTGATCTTGATTCCAAGTATCACATCTGCTAAACCCATGACCTTCATGTCAAACTTCGACTTCAACATATCTTTCGTGGACCTTATCATCTTGTAATCACTACCGATGATAAACATATCATCAACATATAGACACAAGATGACATAACCATGAGTGGTGTCTTTCATATTAACACATTTATCACGCTCACTTATTTTAAAACCACTTTCCAACATGGCTTGATCAAACTTTTGATCCCAATGTTTTGGAGCTTGTTTTATGCCATATAAGGACTTAACAAGTTCACAAACCTTGTTCTCCTTACCTTGGGAAACAAATCCCTTTGGCTGCTCCATGTAGATCTCTTCATCTAACTCTCCATTTAGAAAGACAGTTTTCACATCCATTTGGTGAATTTGCAGGCTTCTAATGGCTGCAATTGCCAATACTAATCTAATGGATGTTATTCGCGTTACCGGCGAATATGTATCAAAGTAGTCTAGACCTTTTTTTGTCTATATCCTTTGATAACTAATCTTGCTTTGTATTTATCAATGGTGCCATTAGCTTTCATCTTCTTCTTAAAGATCCATCGATAACCTAGTGGTTTACAACCCAGAGGTAAGTCCACTAGTTCCCACGTATGGTTTTGTTAGATAGAATCTATCTCACTTTTAATGGCTTCTTTTCATTGAGGTCCTTCTAAAGAAGTAACCGCCTGATGATAAGTCTTGGGTTCACTTTCCACCATGTAAGTGAGAAAATCGGGACCAAACGATTTTTCTACCCTTGCCCGTTTACTTCTTCTAGGTTGTTCTACGTCTTCCTCATATATAGTTTGTTCATCTTCTCGAACAACTTCTTTACCTTTGGAAGATGAACCTTGCTCTACTTTGTTTAAGCAAGGAAATACATCTTCAAAATACGATGCATTTCTTGATTCCATAATGGTGTTCTTGTGTATTTCTGGGTTTTTAGACTCATACACAAGAAATCGATGAGCACTACTATTTTGTGTGTATCCAATGAATATACAATCCACTATTTTTGGTCTTAGCTTTTGTACCTTAGGTGGTGGTACTACTACCTTAGCTAGGCACCCCCACACTCGTAAGTACTTGTAGGATGGCTTCCGACCCATCCAAAGTTCATATGGTGATTCATTTTTTTCTTGCGGGGTATCTGATTTAAGAGATAATTTGCCGATAAAATAGCTTCCCCCCCCCCACAAGTTCTGATCTACACCAGAACTTATTAGCATGGCAGTTACCATTTCTTTCAAGGTTCGATTTTTCCTTTTAGCAATACCATTTTGTTGAGGTGAGTAGGGTGCCGTGAATTCATTTCGAATTTTGTTTTGTCAACAAAATTCAGCATATGGTGAAACATATTCACCCCCCTATCACTTCTAACAACCTTGATCTTCTTATTAAGTTGATTTTCAACTTCAGTTTTATACACCATAAATTTATCAATTGCTTCATCTTTACTCTTAAGTAAATATATATAGCAATATTTTGTGCTATCATCGATGAACATGATGAAGTATTTATTCCTACCTCTAGTAGGAATCAACCTTAAATCACACACGTCAGTGTGAATTAAATCAAGAGGTTTAGTTTTCCAATCAATTGATTGGAAAGATGTTCTTATAAGTTTAGCCTCTAGACAAATGGGGCATTTATATTTTGAGTCAATATCACAGTTTGGTATGCAATTTAATTTACTTAAACATTGAATGGAATGAAAATTGGTGTGTCATAAACGACCATGCCACATGTTAGAAAATTCAAGCATATTAGCGGAAATAGATGCATTATTATTCATCACATTGACAACCATTACATTCAACTTGAACATGCCATTCATGGCATATCCCTTACCAACATACATACCATTCTTGGACAAAACAAACTTGTCCGACTCAAACACAAGCTTAAAGCCAACTTTATTCAACAACCACCCCGACACGAGGTTCTTCCTAAGCTCTGGAACAAACAAAACATCTTTCAACTTCAGCTCCTTCCCTGAAGTCATTCTCAGAACCACCTCTCTAATTCCCTTGATTTCACCAGTGGCGGCATTCCCCATAAACAACTTTTGACCATCATTTGCCTCCTTGAAGGTATGAAAGCTGTTTTTGTCATAACACACATGATTAGTGGCTCCGGTACCCACCACTCCTTAGCATTTGCTTCGATCATGTTGACTTCGGAGATCATCATGGATGAAAAATCCGTGATCATTGCCACCAATTCTTTATTGCCACCAATTCTTCGTTCATCATGTTGGCTTGACATAGATTTTCTTTCTCTTTTAGGGCCAAGACCCTTAGCTTTTGTTTTTCCTTTGTCAATCCGCTTCCCTTTGGCTTTGGACAATTGACCTTCTTCAACCATGTTCGCCTTTGAAGATTCGGCATTGTAGCCACCCTTCAATGCCTTACGATTGTCTTCTTCGATGCGAAGACGCACTACAAGCTCTTCCACGGACATCTCTTTTCCTTTGTGTTTTAGTTAGTTCTTGAAGTCTATCTAATCGGGAGGAAGCTTTTCAATCATGGCCGCCACTTGAAATGTTTCGCTAAGGATCATCCCTTCGGCAAATATGTCATGTAAGATAACCTGAAGATCTTGTACTTGACTCATAACGGTTTTAGAGTCAATCATTTTGAACTCCAAGAAGCGAGCAACAACATGCTTCTTGGTTTCGGCATCTTCGGTTTTATACTTGCGGTCCAACGATTCCCACAATTCCTTTGCCGTTGGTACTTTACAATAAACATTGTAAAGTGGGTCAGCCAGGCCATTCAACACATAGTTACGGCAAAGGAATTCGGAATGCTTCCACGCTTCAGCGACGCTCACAGATTGAACGCCAGATTCCCCTTCACCAAGTTGGGGAGGGACTTCGGTGAGAAACCGAGCCAAGTTCAGGGTGGTCTGGTAGAAGAACATCTTCTGCTGCCATCTACGGAAGTTCAAGCTAGAAAACTTTTCCGCCTTTTCAGCGTGGTTTGCCATAAGATTTTATTTTATAAAACATAAGTTTAACCAATCAAAAAGTGACATGTGTCACTTACGTTGCTAAATTCATTCTACAATCTCGGTTCGTCCAGCGATTGAGATCAACGAGGATTGCCATTAATTGTTTATTTTTGATTTTTATTTAATTTAGTTTTTGTCCCTATTCATAATCTGGATCGTTCCAGATTGTGGTTGTGGATGGTCTAAAAGCGAAACAAAATGACAACCACAATGACCAAAATTATAGTTAGTTTGAAAGATGGATGATAGTTGATAGTGGGTGACAAACACATGGATTAGAAGTGTAATCTACTAAATCTATATATATATATATATAAAAGGAAGATGTTGAAAGTATGATGTGGCACTCTCTAATAGTAGGATTTGGTTCTGCAAATTTTCTCATAATTTTGAATTTTTTTAATGTATTAAATAAGTTAAAGGCTATTCTATCCTTAATAAAAGTTATAAATTTTAATATAATAAGGTTTTTTTGGTAATTTGACTTACACATTAAGTAGTTTTAACTTCTAAGTTATTTAACTTAATGGATACATTAATTTATCTCTTCGTATTCTCATTTATTAATTAAAAGGAAAACCTACAACAAACTCACTTATAAATAGAACCTAATTCCCATCAACCTTGATGTTCTATTTTATATTTGATTTGATTTGTATGCTTATTGTTTTTCTTTTGAAGAATATATTTCATCAATATTATAGTCAATGTTCGTAACATTTTCAGGTAAAGTAACACGTCTTATTATTTACTTTATGATTTATGTAAGTTATATGTTATTTTTGGGTGTGTATGCCAATATGATCTATGTGGTTTATTTACTTTTTGGCTTTGTTGTGGATAAATATATAATCTATATATATATATATATATATATATAAAAGGAAGATGTTGAAAGTATGATGTGGCACTCTCTAATAGTAGGATTTGGTTCTCAAATTTTCTCATAATTTTGAATTTTTTTAAGTGAAAATAATTATTATACAAAAAAAAAACACCCATTTTACCTCCTACCCAATCTCTCCCTCCGTTTGGGCTGCTCCAGGCCCGGTCGCGCGGAGCGGCCGAATCCTCGTCACTTTTCCCGTCCACGTGTCGCTCGGAGACTAGTCCACCTCATGTGCTCTCTCCACGTCAGCCGCTCCAAGGAAAGCCGCGCGGAGCGGCTCCCCCCTCCACGTCACAGCCACGTGAGTGCCACCTCCATGCCACCTCAGCGCCACCTCCCCGCCAACTAAGCACCACCCCCTCCCCACCCCCCCGCGGAGCGGCCCAGTACACGTGGGTCTCCCCCATTCGGCCACGTGTCGGAACCGTAGAAAACCCTAACCCTAAAATCACTTTTTTCATTATAAAACAGCCGACAAGCCCCCATTTAGCCACATGCATCCAAGCTTTTCTTCTCCTCCTCTTCTTCTTCACTTCAGCGACTGTATTAAACAAATACAGGGGTGGACCAACATTTTTTTTCTTGTTAATTTACTAGTAGAAAAATTGGGGAGGGGACCAAAGTGTTTGTTAATTGTGTTTAATTAAAAGGTTATACATTCCACGCACGTGAAGTTGTCGGCTATTGGTGGTGAAGGTTTATCTTGTCAAGTTGTTCTCCATGGCAAACCAAGTAAGTTTTGTTTGTAAGTTTTTGTGGTTTGTAAGTTAAAAAATGCAATTAGTTTTTGTGTTTTTTAGTTTTTGTGGTTTTTTAGATGAATGCTATAAAAATTTTGTATATAGGGATTTTTATGGTTTGTTAATATAAATTAGTTTATGGCGAGCAGGAGATTAGTTTATAGAAAACTAATTTATGGATCATACCTTAAAGAGATTAGTTTTTGTTTGTGATAAATAATTACCATCTTTTTTTAACTAGTTTTTTTAATTAAAACTACTTTACCAGTTTCTTTGTGATAAATAACCATCTTTTTTAGCAATAAATACCAAACTAGTATTCCAATCCTCTTAATAAGTTTCCAAAATAATATAAAAACAAAAAAATGTTTTTTTATTTTATTTCTGTATTTATTATACAAGATCTAAATTTACATATTTATTTCTGTTATAAAGTTTGCTTTATTTTTATTATAGTTTAATGAAAGCAATATATAATTCTATAGAAAATCATGTTATTGTAGTCAAAATTAAAGTATGGAGTATCATTTACGCAAAATGTGAAACAATAATTTCTAATTTCATATTAGCATTATAAAAAGTTTAAGTGTCAAAGTGAAATATTCAAAGGAAAATATGAAGAAAACAAAATGTTCTTTATTTTGAAATTTTGTGTTTGAATTTTAACAGATACTTTTTCTATTTACTTTAGTGAAATGCAGTTTTGGTCCTTGTACTTTAGGAGTTGACACTTTAGTCCCTGAACTTTAGAAAATTGCACTTTTGGCACATGAACTTTAGTGAAATGCAGTTTTGGTCCTTGTACTTTAGGAGTTGACACTTTTAGTCCCTGAACTTTATAAAAATGCACTTTTGGCATTACCAAACTCACCGCCTCTTGTGTGGACTAGTGGAATTACCGACATATTTGATGGTTCAATGTATCAATATATGCTTAAAAGTACTATCATATGCGACTAGTGTAGTGTAAATCACATACAAATTCTTTTGCCCCCTTAAAGTAACAACGTTAATATGGTTTAGGATGACCCGCCGTCTTTGACGGCTCGGAGTAAGGTGCCGTATTGTAAAATCATTAGGGAAAGATTGTACGAGGTGAACCAGGAGACGGTGAATCTTTTTAGGACCACTCCATTTGGTCCTTGGCTCGACATACCCTTGGAGACTGGAGACGCTTCTCTTGTGACCCGAATGTTGCAGCGGGAGGTTTCGGTTTCGAATGCCGAAATTGAGCAGTTAACCTTCAATATCGAAGGTCACATACGGGTTTTCGGCCGACAGGAGTTCATGCTTATTACAGGACTCCCTTTTGGTCTGCTTCCCTACATTAGTCATGCTTTTGGTGATACCTTGATTACAAGGTTATTCCCAAGGTCCGTTCCAGCACGACCTATACGAGGCCAACCTTTTCGTATAAGGGTCAAGAAGGTTGTCAAAGTCTGGGACGAATCATTTTTCAGCTTAAATAACGAGGATAAAGTGAAGATAGCACTTATTATGATGGTGGAGCTTGTTTTCCTAGAAAAACAGCCAAAAAGCTATGCTTCCGATGAGGTAATCAGGGCTGTCGAGGATCTTGATGCGTTTTCTGAGTATCCATGGGGATCATATATATGGAGCTTCACATATAGGCACGTGAAAGGTGCATTTAGCAGACGATTCCAAGTTAGCAGCAAAATGTCCTCATCTGGATTTTTGCTCGCCTTTAACGTAAGTTGCATTATTATTTATAATATTTATTACAATCACCATTCCTACTACTCCATATAGTTACGCGTTGTTGTTGTTTCTTTAACTACAAATATGGATTTTAGAGATGTTCCCTGTCTCCCATAGGCGTTTTACTCGTCTGGAAGGTATATATCCTAGGGGAATTCGTTTCCCAGGGCTTTGCTAAAAACAGAGGTTGACCCGTTCTTTCGCTTTCCTCGGGTATGTTATTTTGATAGATAGTAAATTATGAATATATTCGTAGATAGAGTTTTTTTTTACATTTAATATGATAACTTTATGATGAGCTGTTTTTCCGAGTATAGCGCCATAGGCTCCCACGCGAGGCACTAGTACCAGATGCGTTCGAGTTGCAGCAACAGTGGTACATAAGTAGCGTCGAGTGGTTTCAGCACCTTAGTAGCCATCGGCTGCAAAAGAGGGCTAGACGTGGCCCTGTTGGAGGGGACCCTTCCGATGATGATGATGACGATGGTGGTGATGGTGATGGTGATGGTCGTGGTGGTGGTGATGGTGATCAGTAAATACCGGAGTTCCGTCCACAGGCGCAGCCAGACGATGCAAGGGCGGGTCCCAGTCATGGTTACGTGCACGAAGACCCCGTTGACTACAGTGAAAAATGGGTGCGGCTGAAAACCCTAGAAACCAACTACACGGAAGTTAGTCGGGAGCAGAAGAAACAAAGGGAGGCAATTGATAAGCTTATGAAAGAGATCGAACGAATGCAGGTAAACTATGAACCAAAGTTATAGCTTTCAACTACATAAGATTTGTTTGTTATGTACTGACGCATATATTTTTTTAGATGGCTGGACGGCATTCGTACTCAGGTGGTAGGGCGCCTTCTCCATTCGTACAACGTGATACACCTGTGCAATACTCGCACCAGCAAGTAAGTTATCGTTACGAAAAACATAAGTTATTTTACTTCTGTGTGTTCGACCCAAAATTATAAACTGGTTATCTATTTTCATTATTTAGGAGCCACCGAGACTATCGCATCATGTGCCCGCATGGACGGGCAGTTTCGACGCGTTGTTTACGCCGTCCGCTGATCATGTGCATTACTCACAGCAACTTGTAAGTTATCGTTACGAAAAAACATACGTTATTTTAAAAAGTCTGTTAGCCAAATATTATGAACTGTTATCTATCTTCAATTTTCAGGAGCCACCGAGACAATCGCATCAAGTGCCCGAATGGATGGGCACTTGGGGATTGTTGTTCTCTCCGCCCCCTTCCCATAACTACCCCTACACATCATTTGTTGCTTCTTCTTTTACCACACGAACCATCGATGTGGATGGCGTAAGTTTTATATGCGTTTCATAAATTTATTTGCGACGTTATACGTTAATATGTTTTTTAAGTTAATTAATTTTTATTTTCAGGATCAGTCATGGCTTCCCAGTGCCAGTCAGGCGGTGCAGATGTATACTTCTCCTGTGCGTCCTGAACGCTTATCATATGGCAAGCAGGAGATTCAGCATGTCTCGCCGGAGATTCAGCATGTCGAGCTGGAGACACATCATGTCGAGCCGGAGACACATCATGTCTCCCAGGAGATTCAGCTGGTCTCGACGGAGGTGCACCGGACTATCCCGGCTAAAAAGAGTCCCCGTCCACAGAGGGAGAAAAGGTCAGCGTCGGGTCGAAAGCCTCCGTTCACCGTCGAAAAAGCGAAAGATATGTTAAAGACTGTGTGGCCAAAGTGGAATAATGCTGTGGCTGCCGCTACTAGTACCGTTGCTCCTTCTACTAGTACGCGTTTGGGTCCGTATGATGACCCCGTCTCCATCCCGGCTACGCGAGTTTTTACCCTATACCGTAACCACAGACTAGAGCCTATGCTTTTATCATGCTACCTAATGTCGACGGTAGACAGTACGTGGTGGGGCACTTTGCTAAGGCTTGAAGATGAAGGGTATCTGACAGATATGGTTAGTAATTAATCATGTGTGTATACAATTATAATTAATTATTTATGTAATTAACGATTCATATTATGCTTTCAGCACATCGACGGATGGATCAACCGCATAATGGATAAACAAGACAGATCCGCCGAGTGGGCTGTGATGAAATCAGCGTTCTTCGGATTGATGACGCACGAACAGGACAAAGAAGCGGCGAAGCTTTGCGTCTCGGGGGATACCGGAGGGGTACCATGGGATACGCTGATTAGGGTAATTTTTTTGCGTTAGATGTATTATCTTAAAAATTTCTATAGCGTACGTTTATTAATTTCACATTTTCAACCTGTATTTCCTTTCAGGTTTACATTCCGATATGCATTCATCCAAAGCATTGGATCCTAGGAGATCTAGACTTGTTGACCATGCGTATGACTGTGTATGATAGCTATTGCTCTGATTTTCTACAGAAGCAGGTGAATGCGATCCTCCGAGTACTGAAAAGGGGTCTTCATCAAGTGTTTACGGCACTCAATCAACCGGCCTGAGCCCAGCAAGCAGAGGACATGATATGGTATTTTCCATCCCATATACCACAACAATCTGGCGAACATGGAGATTGTGGTGTATGGTTGTGTCGCTTCCTATCAGATTTGGTAAGCGGTATAGCCCCCAGGATGGTGGATAACCCTGCTGCTGTGGCTAGAGAGTGGAGGAGACATATGGCGGAGCAGTTTTATGCGCTGAGGATAGATGTGGACGTGTCCGACTTGGGCGACTAGGGCGACTTTTTGTACAACATTTTTTTTACAGCATTTTTTGTACAACATCTTTTTGTACAACAATTTTTGTACAACATTTTTTAAAGTCACTTCACAGTGAGATAAAGGACCTGGTAGGTGTACAGGCTCAACCTCTGCAAGCCTCACACACGCATATTCCTAAATTCCTATTAGCAATCGAGTGACTTCGGTTCAGATACATTGTACCTTCTACAAAGGCCCTGGAAACATGGATGCTGGTCCGAGTAAAGAAAGGCAACATGATATAAGACCCGCCAAATGCCAAACATCATTTTTATACGGTCGTTATGGTTGCACCGAGACCTTATAAAATTAATGGTTGGCATTTGTAGGATTATCATTTATCGGGTTGCCTATCTTTACTCGGACCAGCAGGCATGTTTCCAGGGCCTTGGTAGAAAGTACAATGTATCTGAACCGAAGTGACTTGATTGCTAATAGGAATTTAGGAATATGCGTGTGTGAGGCTTGCACAGGTTGAGCCTGTACACCTTCCAGCTCCTTTATCTCACTCTGAAGTGACTTTAAAAAATGTTGTACAAAAAACCTGATACGTGGGTGAGGTCTTGGAGTGAAAACCTGATACGTGGCTGAGTTTTGATGTAATAAAGTTTTTTAATACGCTTATTGGATTACTTTTCTTGCATTTGTCGTTGTTGCTTTTATCAGTAAGACTAAAGACTTATAGCTTTTATCATTTGGAAAATTGAACATTAAGAATTACGGGAAACTGACATAGTGAAAAACAAACATGACTGGAAACTAAGACAACGGGAAAATAACATAATTAAAGCATTTTGACATCGAAATGTTTGATACTGAGTCATGAATGCTTTTGCTTTTTCAGACTATTTCAGCAATACTGAGTTGTCGTTGTTGAAATGTTTGATAGGTGTTCACGGGTGTAGGGAATCTGATTCCCTTTCACGTGAATAAATTTAATAAGCAAAAGACGTCTGATAGGTCTCAGAAAGGCTGAAAAAGCATTGTTGATTTATCTGAAAAACAAAAGATGCCTGATGGGTTTGAAAAAAGGCTTAAGAGTGTATCGGCTCCAAGGCTATATAAATAGCAGTTAGATCTCAACGTAAACTTCACACCTTACCAACTCTTCTTTCTTACTTGTTCATTACAAAAATTTCAACAAAGTCTCTTGAAATGGCTGAAAGTTCTCGTCCATCCACTTCTACAAACAACCCTCCGAGTTCACAACAGATGTCGAATAAACTTGCAGCGAAAGTAAGAGAGAAAGAAGCTGAGTTGAACAAACTAAAGGAGGTCATGAAGGCTAAGGAACAGGAAAAACAAGCACTCGAGAAGTCAGTTGCAGAGAAAAAAGCGATGGTTAGGTGCACCCAAAAAGAAATTAGGATGGATGAACGCGCAATAAAGCTTATAGAAGAAGAGTGTTCTGCCATTGAGGACGAATTCCGCCTTTTACACACCTTCATTGCGGAATGCAAGGACGTCTACCCGAATTACTGATAGGGAAGTAAGATGTATTTTCGTCTACGGTGTATGCGCGTTTACGCTTATGTTATGTTTCTGCTAGCTGGTTTCTGTTTTTATGTCTAAGTTTATGTATCGGTGTACCATGAATGTATTATAGTACTATGTGTTTGTTATCCTTATAACTATCATGTTACTTTTTATTAATGCAAGGAAAGTCTAAAAACATTGACATGGGTTACACATACAATTATCTTTCCTTATAACTAAAATGTTAGAAGCTAAAATAAGTTACTTTTTATTAATGCAAGGACATGGGTTACACATTAACTGGCTAATTAAAGCGTACATTTTCGTAACCACTATTAAGATCGACAATTGCTATTGGCTCTAGCTGACTGCCACCTCTAGTTGACGATGGAATCCACGTACATTGCATGCTCAAATGTCCGTATTATTCACACCTAGGACACTTCTGCTGTGAACGACTTTCACCGCGAGATGGACGACGTTTGACCTTTTTTGGTCTTCCAACTGGTCTCTTTATTATCAACGGTGGAAGTACTGTCGGTAGAGGGTCTTGTGGACACTGCCATGTTTCTGGAGGTCCGACTGGATTAATTACCCCACGGTTTGTTGCCTTGTACAATTGGGACATGTAATAATTCACCGTAATCAAATGCGACACATCCCTTCTACCTAAAAGTTTTGCAACGGCGATGGCATGACCGCACGGCAACCCAGACAACTGCCACTTGAGACATGTGCAACAACGGTGACGCATATCAACCTCCGCGTTGTTGCCGTAATCGCGGACCTCCCATCGGTCGTAGCCATTTCCATGAGCAGTCCATCTATAGGACTTTTCAATCCTTTTCTGGATCTTTAGTTGCGCCCATTCTGTTAGTTCGTGGTTTAGTTCGTTTGCAAAATATACAATATACAAGTTTAGAAACTATTCTATTCAAGTAAAAAACAAACATGTCTAACGTAAAACTAAAATATTGATTTTTTCTATACCTCCTTTACGTCGACGAATAAAGTACCACTCTTGTTGGAATTCTCTAAACTACTCCATTAGTCCGACAATAGGTAAGTTGAGCATTCCTTGACAGTGCGTTGATGGACTCTGCACTGTTCGACGTCATAACGTTAAAACGTTGCGCAGGAAAATGTGCCCTTGACCACCTTTCCACCCCAACGTCTCGCATCAATTGAGCACCTTCAGGTATGCCGACTTGAAGAATAGTCATCATTCGCTCAAACACTCCCGGGGTGTAAGCCTTGCTGGCCTTCCAGTATGGGGTCTTGAATTGTTTTATCCGTGGTGCTTTTGATCTCACATTCATGAGCAAATGTCGACAACACAAGGCATGGTATGCGTTTGGAAATATGGCGGTGATGGCTGCGTTTATAGAAGAAGCTCTGTCCAACATAAACACCAACCCACTTAGCTCGCCGATACATGTTTTTAACGTGTTCAGGAACCATGTCCACTCGTCTGCTGTCTTGGACCTACCTACACCAAATGCAATGGGCACAGTGTTGTTGTTTCCATCCATGGCTACAACCAAGAACATAGTACCCAAATATTCCCTCTTCAGGTGCGCAACATCTATTATAAGGACAGGTCGCAGGTTTTCTAAGAATGTATGTATCTGCGTAAAAATAGATGTTTAGATACTAGGGTTAACCAAATGGTATGTATAATGTTAAATTTATAGTCTATTAACGTACCAAAACACCAAGGGAAACGAAACACTCCGCAAAACGCCCGCTGGAGTCTGTCCTTATTGCCGTTCTAGTCCCTGGATTTACACACTGAAAGTTAGACAATTACATGGGGAGCCGAGTGAACGACTCTGCATGGCTTCCTCTCATTAACGTTATCGCCCTCCATCTCGCACGCCACGCGGTGGGATACGGGATCGGAACTCCATACTGTCCTCGAAAGTCTTCGATCATGTCTTTTGGCGTTAGTACTCTGCGGGCATTTATAAATTTATTTTTAAAAATGTTGCCCAGTAACCTTTTGTTAGCTTGACGGTGGTTAGGGTTCAGCTGCGTTCGAAAACAGGTGTGTACATCAACCAACTCTGTAACCATAAACATGGCCCCATCTCCAACGCACTTCGCTTTCATCATCCACTTACAATGCTCGCGGGAACATTCAATGTGGTACCTTTTGGTACAGGACCTTAGTGTCTTATACTCAAATTGTTCTTCTAGAAATTTCAGCCCGACCTCTAAAATCATTTTCTCTTTCGAATCAAAAACTTTACCATCACTGAGCCTTTTACTACGTCTATAAAGTACGCCTTCATTGTGCGTCGGCAAGAAATCTGGAGTTGGCTGAAAGTTATGAGGCATACCAAAATAATCATCTACGCCCGGTCGTAAAATGGAGGGTTGCACACCTTCTTCGTCTTCTTCATCTTCTTCATCCGATAAACCCGTGTTCAAAACATGGGATTCATCATTCACACATCCGGCGAACTTTCTACGCTCGTATTCGTCTTCGTCTTCTTCTTCTTCTTCCTGCACTTCCTCTTGTTGATGTTGATGCGTCTTTGGGACAACTTCTGGATAACTGTCACTAAGACCGTATCCAAAGTCTGGACGATATGATGTTTCGCTTTCATGTTGGTTTTGTGACTGAGTATCCACATACATTGGTTCTTCGTTCATAGAGTTTGAATTACCAGCGTCATCCCCTTCGTCAGAACGGTATACATCAACGTAAAGTACTGGAGGTTCCTCTGACATTTTTGCGAAATGCATAAAGACGCTAACATCTTCATCGTCACTTAACTGATACATTTGGCCCTCGTTCTTGTAGAATAAATTCATTTGCCCACTTGATCGGTCGATTTCGCATTTCCAGCTACAATAATCAAGCATATGTTGAAATGTAGTGTTTAATTTCAATTGAACACCTTTTTTCACCGTCGGTTCAGCGTAATCTCATCCACCGACTCCTTCAACCCATTTCCCACGGGAACGAAGGTATAGCCTCTCTTTATTGCCACCGGAACTCATTTTCAGAAACAAATCAAACTTTATGAAAGAAAGAAATACATCAAAGAGTTACGTGAAAGAAAGAAATTTGTGTGTTTTAAAACTTGTGTTTTTGATATAACACTTCTTCAATTTATACTAAAAAATACAGATACAAACATCATCTTGTGAACAAACAATAATAATCTTGTGAACATATCACGTGATTTTTAAATAAAGTGAATCTTTGGTACAATAATTTACACAGCTAGGGACTCAGATTCCCTAGCTGATTACCTTTCACGTGACATTGAGTACAATAATTTAGGGTTGAGAGTCAGGGTTTTTTAGAGAGTAGACACGTGGGCCAATGAGAACGGCCCACGTGTACTGGGCCGCTCCGCGGGGGTGGTTGGGGAGCGGGTGGTGCTTAGGTGGCAGGGAGGTGGCACTCACGTGGCAGTGACGTGGAGGGGGGAGCCACTCCGCGCGGCTGCCCTTGGAGCGGCTGACGTGGAGATATCGGGTGAGGTGGTCCAGTCACCGAGCGACACGTGGACGGGTGGAGTGACGAGGATTGGGCCGCTCCGCGTAGCTGGTCCTGGAGCGGCCCAAACGCATTTTTTGCGGGGCTTCCTTTTTCTGACCAGAAACCGCCGTGGAGCAGCTTTCAGCGCCGGAGAGCGGCTGGCGGGGAGCGGGTCAGTGGGTATTTTGGTTACCGGAGGGAGAGATTGGGTAGGAGGTAAAGTGGGTGTTTTTTTTGGGTATAATGATTATTTTCTCTTTTTTTAATGTATTAAATAAGTTAAAGACTATTCTATCCTTAATAAAAGTTATAAATTTTAATTTAATAAGGTTTTTTTGGTAATTTGACTTACACATTAAGTAGCTTTAACTTCTAAATTATTTAACTTAATGGATACATTAATTTATCTCTTCGTATTCTCATTTATTAATTAAAAGGAAAACCTACAACAAACTCACTTATAAATAGAACCTAATTCCCATCAACCTTGATATTCTATTTTATATTTTATTGGATTTGTATGCTTATTGTTTTTCTTTTGTAGAATATATTTGGTCAGTATTATAGTCAATGTTCGTAAAATTTTTAGGTAAAGTAACACGTCTTATTATTTACTTTATGATTTATGTAAGTTATATGTTATTTTTGTTGGGTTTTATCGGGTCAGAAAAACAGATAAATAATTACGCAGCGGATAAAAACCTAACCCGAACAATGATCCATCCGTAGTTTATTAAACACGATTATTAAGGGGGTTTTCTCGCGTTTACCTTTAGCGATCCAAACTTTTCTCCGCAAGCTAGTGAGGGATACACCGCTACTGCACCACCGTGAGACTGGCTGCTAGACCGCCTAGGATTTGATCGGAAAAACCTCCCGGTGTGTGTGTGTGTGTGTCAACGCCGACAAGAGAGAGAGAGAGAGGTTTGGGATTCTTGGCGAGAAAGTAATTATGAAATCAGTGTTATAATTCTATTACCCTAACCCTATATTTATATAGGTAATTATGGTAATCATATTAAGAATCCCAATCCATAGATAACTATCCACAATAATTTCCTTAATTAACTCAAACTTGTTAATCAAGTAATTATATTTATCTGATAAATAATAAATAAACAATTTATTATTTATTCCTTTCTCTCTATTAAATAATTAAACTTAATTAATTATTTCCACACGATAAATCCAATAGGTCTCGGGTTGGGTGTGTAGCAGTGTGACCCACTAGTGTCTTATAACATTGGACATAGTGATCCTAATTACTGTCTTGCACATAATCCTTTCAGACTCCCACTTGTGCCAGACAAGTAACTTAACTGTCACTATTAGCCTAAGGAGGTCCCTAGCCAGACACTTAGGTTAACCAGGTTATAAGATCTCTTATAGCCAGAGATACGATTCATATTTGAATTGTACACAGGTTCATTCCTTTTACACACGATATTTTAAAGTGAGTTTTGACATGGAGCTGAGATAGTTCAATCATAAACTCAAGTATTTCCTGACTCTGATCTCGATTGCCTGCAGTAACGGATCTTCCAAATAACCCACTGTTATTCTACCCGAGCGTGGCCACGCATTTCTGCCAATCTTAATCGTCAGGGGGCCCAGAAATATCTCTCCCATGTAGGAGGTGTAAATCCCATCTTGACTATCCGCATCTACAACCACGGCTTCCGCTGCATCTAGTCATACCCCTTATGACCACCCAGTTACGGTGCGGCGTTAGAGCATGCTAAGAGTGCAGTAGTCCTCATGATCATAGACCAGATATCTCAGGTCAAAGGACAACCTATCATCAAGTCAATGCTTATGACAAAGGCTCCATGAAGCAGACTTGAAACTGGTCACATCCAATACCTATTCACTCTGATAAGTATCTATGAATGTCTAACTATATCAACTGTATATTAAACACTTCATAATAGCGTTATAACCCTACTGAGATTCCCATCTCAATAAGTTGCTACGGAATTTTAGATTTTCGAACTCGTGAAAAATCATGGATAACCTTAAATATGCGAAAAGTAATTTTTCTTGAAACATCTTTAAAATAGTATCTCTTTATTTCCAACACACTGTGAAATAAACTTTCATAATGTTTCAAAAATTACATTGATAATCGATAACATAAACTAACTACTAGTATCCAGGTACTGCATTCCTATGAAACTAGTATGGCCCTCATGCTTTGCTCTAGCTAAAGGCTTTGTTAGCGGATCTGCAACGTTCTCATCCGTCGGAATCTTGCATATTCTCACATCTCCTCTTCCAATAATCTCTCGGATGAGGTGATATTTTCTGAGTACATGTCTTGACTTGTGATGTTCTCTGGGCTCCTTTGCTTGTGCTACTGCCCTAGAGTTATCACAGTAAATATCAATGGGTCTAGAGATACTGGCTACAACTCTTAGATCCGTGATAAAACTCCTGAGCCAGACAGCTTCCTTTGCCGCATCTGATGCTGCAATGTACTCTGCTTCTGTAGTTGAATCCGCTATGGTATCTTGCTTCGAGCTCTTCCACGAGATCGCGCCTCCATTTAGGGTAAATACATATCCTGACTGTGATCTAAAATCATCTTTGTCGGTCTGAAAACTAGCGTCAGTGTAGCCTGTGACGCTAATCTCGTCTTCAGATCCTCCAAAGACCAAGAACATTTCTTTTGTGCGTCTCATGTACTTGAGAATGTTCTTGACAGCCACCCAATGGGCTTCACCTGGGTTCTGCTGGTATCTGCTCGTAACACTTATCGAGTAAGCAACATCGGGCCTTGTACATAACATGGCATACATAATTGATCCTATCGCTGAAGCATATGGGATCAATTTCATCTTGTCCTGATCCTCACTAGAAACAGGACACTGTGCTTTGCTTAGCACTATGCCATGCTGCATTGGGATAAATCCTTTCTTGGATTCGTCCATCCTGAATCGTTTCAGGATTTTGTCAATGTATGTACTTTGACTAAGCCCGATAAGCCGTCTAGATCTATTCCTATAGATCTTTATACCAAGTATATAGGCGGCTTCTCCAAGGTCTTTCATTTGGAAACACTTGCTTAACCAAGTCTTTACACTCTGTAAAGTTGGTACGTCATTTCCAATGAGTAGAATATCATCTACATATAAGACCAAGAAGGTTACTATGCTCCCACTGAACTTTGTGTAAACACATGGTTCAAACTCACTCTTGGCAAAACCAAATTCTTTGATTCGCTCATCAAAGTGTAAGTTCCAACTTCTAGATGCCTGTTTTAATCCATATATGGATTTCAACAACTTGCACACTTTATTAGGATTCTTTGGATCTATGAAACCTTCCGGCTGTTCCATATAGACGTCTTCTGTTAACTTCCCGTTCAGGAAGGCCGTCTTAACATCCATCTGCCAAATCTCGTAATTGAAGTACGCTGAAATGGCCATCAAGATCCTAATAGACTTTAACATTGATACTGGTGAAAAAGTTTCATCATAGTCAATACCATGAGTTTGCGTGAAACCTTTTGCTACCAGTCTAGCTTTAAAGGTGTGCACATTACCGTCCATGTCAGTTTTCTTCTTGAAAACCCATTTACGTCCAACAGCCCTACAGTGTTGGGGTAAATCTGTCAACTCCCATACTTGGTTGTCGTACATGGACTGCATCTCAGCCTTCATGGCCTCCTGCCATTGTTCAGACTCACTGCCTGATACAGCTTCTCCATAGGAGGTCGGTTCATTCAATTCTCCATCATCCTGAGAAACTAAGAACCCAAGATACCTATCTAGCTCTTGTCTTATCCTAGTGGATCTGCGAAGGTCCTGTGTTTGCACCTCCTCAACCGTTTCCGGTTCAGTCTCAACATATTCTTGTTGAGCAACTGGCACAACTATCGGTGAAGTGTCATCTTCCTCTACCTCCTGTAGATCTACATCATTCCTGGTATCCTCTGTATTGAGGAACTTATCCTCCAGGAAATCACCTCCCCGAGCTACAAAAACTTTGTTCTCGGTAGGATTGTAGAAGTAGTATCCCACAGTAGTCTTGGGATATCCTACGAAGAAGCACTTATCTGATTTGGGTTTGAGTTTTTCAGAAGTTGGTCTTTTGACATATACTTCACAACCCCAAATCTTTAGAAAAGACAATTTTGGTTTCTTGCCTGTCCAAATTTCATATGGTGTCTTTTCTACCGATTTGGTTGGCACTTTGTTCAGTATGTGGGCCGCTGTTTCGAGCGCATGTCCCCAAAATGACACTGGTAGCGAGGAACGACACATCATTGATCTTACCATATCAAGCAAGGTACGGTTTCTCCTTTCTGACACACCATTCATCTGGGGTGTGTATGGAGGTGTGAGTTGTGAAACAATCCCACATTCTATCAAATGATTATTAAATTCCTGACTCAGATATTCCCCACCTCGATCTGACCTTAGGAACTTGATCTTCTTGTCAAGTTGATTCTGTACTTCATTCTGAAATTCCTTAAATCTTTCAAAGGCTTCAGATTTATGTCTCATCAAGTAGACATAACCATATCTACTGAAATCGTCAGTAAAAGTGATGAAGTAACCGGTATCCTCCTCTAGCTTCATGACTGAAGGGACCACACACATCTGTGTGTATAATTCCCAACAAATCATTTGCCCTTTCATTATCTTTGTTGAAGGGTTGCTTTGTCATCTTGCCGGATAAACAAGATTCGCAATTGTCAAACGGTTTAAAATCGAAAGACCCAAGGAGTCCTCCTTTCTGGAGTTTTTCTATGCGTTTCTTGTTTAAGTGACCTAGACGACAATGCCAGAGGTAAGTCTGATCCTCAATATTCTTGGATCGTTTACTTATATGATAGACTTCTCTATTTTCTTGTAGATTTAACACATATAGACCATTAGAGGGAGTTGCTTTGAAATAAAAGATATCATTTTTAAAGCAAGAAATAAGTTTATAATCATATTTATAATAAAAACCTTGGTCTACAAGTAAATCGAAAGAAATAACATTTTTGATCATTCTAGGAACATAGTAACAATTTTCAAGTTCCAATACTAGACCCGAGGGTAAACTAAGACTATAAGACCCTACAGACTCAGCTACAAGCATCGTGCCTTCGCCGACTCTTAGGTTCGAACGGTCCTTCCCCAGCATCTCCCTTCTTTTGAATCCCTGTAAATGATTACAAATGTGATTACCACTGCCTGTATCAAGTACCCATGATTCATAAGAAGTGATCAAACAGTCTATCATATAGATACCTGGTGCATCGGGCAAACCGATGTCTAGCTGGTCGATATCCATCGAGTGAGCACAAATATCCTTGCTACCGCATTCTGGGCAACTTAGATCTCCCAGCTCGTCAATCCAATCCGTGTCCATGAGTTCAGCAGGTGCTGCGAGTTTTGGCTCCAAACTGGCCAAAATATCCTCATGAAGCTTTGCCACGTCTCTCTTTGGTTCTCCAATGTATGCACTAACTGTGTTACGTATCTCATCCGTGAGAGAGAACCACATGAGATGCACAAGTTCCTCCTGGACTACCTTGTATCCCATGCGTGACAGACTTTTAAAGAGCTTCCTCATCTCTAGGAGATGCTCTTTAACAGATTGACCCTTTTCCAGTTTCAGAGAGTAGATCTCTTTCATGATCAGATACTTCCCACTCTTCTTATAGAAACCCACCTGGTTCTCTATATTCTTCACGACCTCATGGCAATATCTAACCCTCAAATCAGTAGTAAACTCGGGTGAGGTAGAAAAGGACAGAATCGACATCACATCAGATTCGTCAGCCATGAATTTGAAGTATTCAGCAAAGTCCTTTTCAGGAGCATTGCAACCGGGTCGTGAAACGGTTTCTCTATCACGTACCGCTTACCCTGTGCATCCAAGACGTTGTCAAGGTGCATTTTCCAGACTGGAAAATTTTGGCCTGTAGGCTTCCATTTCCCCATTATCAGGCGGAGAGATTCCTCAGGTGAATAAAAGATAATAGCAGACATCTACAGACAAATATAAAATTCCGATTTAGTTATCTGATTGTATTTCTAATAAATTATTACCTTAGAACAATAATTATATTAGACTAGAATCCATATTTCACATGAATTGACAGGCGGTTTGCTCACGCAAGCCAATCCATGCTATTTCTGGTAGGTAACGCCTTATACCAATCGCATCTTTAAACGAAGATACGACTTCTAGATCGTCGGGACATCGGATACTTGAATCCGTGCATATTTAGTCCCTCTAGTGTGTTTTGGCCCGGTACCACCCGGTGAGTTGTAACAACTACTAAAATAGATCGCACCATTTTGAACTGGATGTACTCTGGTCGGTACCCCCCGATATCGCAGAGTCTTTTCACCCCCTTTAGCTTGGGGTTTGAACGTGGGTACCCAAGATTTTATCTTCGAGCCCCAACGTACCTTACGCCAAAGGTGTCCACAAATGGATCACACTAACTGATCTAAGATTTTCCTAAGGATTTAGCCAGTTTTTAGTTTTGAAAAAGACTGGTTCGAAAAACAAACTGTAATCGAACTCTTTAATCTGATTTCATAAAATTTTGTTTTTATCTAAGACTAAGCAATTATAATCAACCACGCAGATAAAAACAAGACAGTGTCATAGCTTTTGCCCAGATCTATTGTCAGTCTCGTGAGCCAACACGAGAACTGACGGTCCAAAATCCTATGTGACTAAACAACCACAAGGCATGAAATCTTGGTGCTCCCACTGGCTCCAACATCTCTGGTCGTGTCTCCGCGAAGCTCTGTCTTCGAGTTTTACTCCTTTCGAACTATTCTAATTTAACTAAATACAAAATTGAGTTGCAAATGGCACGCAGGCCTTCCAACTAGACTATTTAAAATTAAAGTACAAAAGGGTTGTAAATGGCTCGCAGGCCTCCCTTACCATGAATAATAAAATAAAACGATAATAAAGCATTAAACACAACCATAGGTCTTTGGGCTTGGCTATGACAACAAAACTAGTTTAAAATAAACTAACTAAACTGATTTCGATAAAACTGGTTTTCCGTAATAATCTAAACTGGATTAGAAAAGGATTTTAATAAAAATTTCATAAAATTAAATTGATAACAATTAAACGATTAAAACCTTTATCCAATTTGAAAAATTATTACGATCTGATAACTATCCTAACTGATAATTACCAAAAACGCGCTTATCCGTCGGTTCGATAATGGTAAAATAACCATTATCAATTATCGGTATCGGTTATCTCGGATGATGGTAGCGGCGAGGACACCGCCACCACCACCTCGCCGGCGATTTAAAACAAACAACCACTACCGCGGCTTCGGCCGTGGTTGTGATCGTGAACTACCCTATCGCCGCCAACCGCTATCGACAACCACCATCGATCACCGCCTTGGACAGCCGCCACCACCACAGTAGCAGCAGCGATCGGCCGCCACCACCGTGGCGTGGCCGATTGGCGTTTGATCGAAAAATAACGGCGCACGACGGCAACGCCGAAGCGCAACCGCCGCCGCCCTCCTCGCCGAGAACAAACAGGCACCGCCCCCACCACCGGCGACGATGAACGGCGCCAAGGAACCGCCACCGCCACCGGCGGCCACGGCCGACAGCAGCAGCGCAAATACCCACCACCACCGTCGCCGTTTCGGCGTTCAAAACAATAGACCGCCGCCACCACCGTGGCTGCCTTAGCCGATCGGTGGCGCGGCTGTTGTTATGGGACGACCACCACCACCATCGCCGCTATGGCTTTGGTGGTGTGGTGGTTTTGCGGTTTATCGCGAGGGACGGCCACCACCACCGTCGCCATCGCGGCTTCGGTGGTGTAGTGGCTTACGGTGGTTTAAACCGAACACCACCACCGTTGCCGTTCACGGCTTCGGTGGTGCGGTGGTTTGCGGTTACGACTCGTCCGGCGATCGGCCCGGTGGTCCGGCCGGTTATCACCGCCGTTCCGCCGCCGATTGCCACGAGTTACCGGATAAACGATAAAATCAAATTTAAACAAAAACGCGAAATTTTCAGATTTTATAAAACCTAAAACCAATTTTATCAAAACCTAAAAAACAAAACAGGTTTGATAAACGTACGGAAGTGGCTCTGATACCACTGTTGGGTTTTATCGGGTCAGAAAAACAGATAAATAATTACGCAGCGGATAAAAACCTAACCCGAACAATGATCCATCCGTAGTTTAGTGAACACGATTATTAAGGGGGTTTTCTCGCGTTTACCTTTAGCGATCCAAACTTTTCTCCGCAAGCTAGTGAGGGATACACCGCTACTGCACCACCGTGAGACTGGCTGCTAGACCGCCTAGGATTTGATCGGAAAAACCTCCCGGTGTGTGTGTGTGTGTCAACGCCGACAAGAGAGAGAGAGAGAGAGGTTTGGGATTCTTGGCGAGAAAGTAATTATGAAATCAGTGTTATAATTCTATTACCCTAACCCTATATTTATATAGGTAATTATGGTAATCATATTAAGAATCCCAATCCATAAATAACTATCCACAATAATTTCCTTAATTAACTCAAACTTGTTAATCAAGTAATTATATTTATCTGATAAATAATAAATAAACAATTTATTATTTTTCCTTTCTCTCTATTAAATAATTAAACTTAATTAATTATTTCCACACGATAAATCCAATAGGTCTCGGGTTGGGTGTGTAGCAGTGTGACCCACTAGTGTCTTATAACATTGGACATAGTGATCCTAATTACTGTCTTGCACATAATCCTTTCAATTTTTGGGTGTGTATATGCGCCGCCAATATGATCTATGTGGTTTATTTACTTTTTGGCTTTGTTGTGGATAAATATATAATTGAAGATGACGATCAATCACGTTAATATAATACCTTATGATTTTTGTCACTTATATTATATACATAAAACTCTTTATATATACATATTATTTGGAAAACAATATACCTTTTTAATGAACGACATACAAGTTTTAATTAATTTCTTTACTACAACATATATATTGATATGTATTGTTTCAAAAGTTAAATATGTAAAGTTTCAATTAACAAATAAAGTTTGAATGAAAATAAAAACTATTATTTAAATTTTTATTAAAATTAATACGAAAATATAAATGACGTTAGAAGTAATGTGTATAAAAAAGATTAGAATAAATATATAATCAAATATTCGTTATCCTTTAAAATCTTATTAGAGAAATATATAAATACAATGACATTAGGACGCCAATTCTTTAATAAATGAAATATATATTTCAACATTTAATAACATTAAATAAAAAAAAATGTAATTAAACATTTATTATTAAATTAGTAAATAAATACTTATTTTATGTAATATCTTTAACTAAATCATATATAGAGGGAAAATCAAATGCACACCCATCTAATGTTGCACACCTTAAGAACCCATCTTAGCGTTTCATTTTAAATTAGATTTTCTAATTACATTTGTAATTGCAAGGGTATAGAAGTTAATTGCTAATTTATTTGAATTAATATTTAATCTAATTGTTCAAATAGTTTCCTAATTTTATGCATGTTATTAATGATAACATTGACATATATTCAAAATTTAAATTTAAATTATTTCTCATATCATCAAAATCTTTTTTACATTATACAACACGAATTTTAATTAGTATTCTTAAACAATTAATACTTATGTTTGTAATTCAATATTTAACTCAAATGTGATGTTTTTACAACAAAGACTTGCATTCAAATTGTATTATTGAAGTTTATATTAATTCAATTATTTTTTTTATGGAAAACATTCTAATTCAATGTATTAAACTGCATGTTTATGAATATACAAAGGAAAACATTCTAATTCAATGGAAAACATTCTAATTCAATGTATTAAAATGGGTCAAAATGCCACGGGGTACAAACCCATTTTGACCAAAGAAACGAAGCAAACGCAAAACTCCTGTTACAAACCCATGAAAAAAAAACAATAGATGGGATCACTTAGCAATCAAAAGGGGATTGAAGGACCCGTCTTTGAATCTAACCTCATTCTCCCTTGCCAGATGGCCCAAACGTAAGCCTAGATAACCGCGTCATGGATCTGCGTCGTTTTCCCACCTACGGTGCACCTTACCTTCTTTGCTTTACGACATGAAACAATGACATAATCACTCGTTTTCGGCTAGTCAACGCACAAGTATGTGTTGTTCTGAACCTGCATCCCTCTCTTTTGAAGACTATCCATCGTTGGTAGCCGGTCAACAGCGGCCCTCCAGCAATGGACCCGAACCTTAGTCGACGCGAGTTTATTCCACACCGTCGGAGGGCCTCCCCCCTAAGAAGCATATTATCGAGAGCAACATGGAAGGAGGCCACGGAGAATTTGCTCGACTTATCCAGCGCTCAACTCCAACTGTCGGTATCCCCTTGGAATGGAATCTGAAAGCACAGCCTGCGAAGATCCTCCAGCTCGCTACTTTCTCTACCACCCGAATCCGACGTCTCCAGTTCCAAAGCATGTTCACACCCTCCCCATTAAACCCGATTCAGTCCGCGACCAGACAGTCCCTGTTACGGTCTAACGTAGCATTCCCCGGGAAGTTGTTTTTAAGCCAATAGAGCCCACACCACGGTTCGGACCAGAAAAGGGTCGACCTCGCGTTTCCCATTTTCTTCAGAAAGAGGCTGGATAGAGATAAGTTGGCCTTATCTGAATCCTCGTTAATACCAGCAATTCACAATCCCTAAAATCTTAATGCATACACATCTGCACAGGCACCAAATCTGTATGCACATATCCTTTAACACTTGTGCAGACTCATATATGCAATCTGCACATACAACAAAATTAAATGCAAATTCACAATCATGAGATCTTGAAACTTCATATATGCAATCTGCACATATAAAAAATTAAATGCAAATTCACAATCATGAAATCTTGAAACTTCATATATGCAGTACATATATATGCACATAACCTCCACTTTATATGCAAATTCACAATCATCAAATCTTGAAAATTCATATATGCAGTACATATGTATGCAAATATCCTAACGATTTATATGCAGAAAAACATTAACAAAGCTTCATATATGCATACAATATACTTCTCATAAACACCCAAATACCCATTTTATCCATAAACATTTTTTATTATCTATCGGTACTCAATGGTAGATTAAAACCCTAAATTAGCCATAATGCTACCAAACACATCCACCAAATGGGTTGCACATGTTTACTCTTTATCTGTGCTCATGAACTCAGTTGTCAAACAACATATAAACAATCATCATTTACCTTTGCGTTTTTTAGCATCATTACTCTGATTCTTTGATTTTCGGTCCCTTCCAAGCTTCGATTTGGTTTCCTCAATGACATTTCCATCTTCATCCAAATACAATGGGTTTTCTTTTGTGTTCTTTACCTAAAATTTATATTCGATTTCAACCGTTTCAAATATCGTCACAATCTGAAGTGCAGATTTGCAAGAATATCGATAGATTTTCGGAGATTTGATTGATATGCTTATGCGAACAATAAGGAAGAGATTGACCCTTTCCTTTCCTATTTTTATTTCTGAAAGGACCATTTTACCCTTACTAGCTTTCACAATTAATGTAATAGGTCATTAATTAATTTCTAATTTACATATAGGTCCCTGTTAATTTCAACCATTCGATTAATTAACTGATGGCAGTGATTGGTACTAAAGGTGTGCAACATTAGAGAGGTGTGCATTTGATGCTCCCTCATCATATATATATGTAAGACCCGATTTTTTTAATCATTACGTCATCTTATCGGTTTTGTACCGTACGTAAACGTCAACCAAGTATAGTTGAGGGACTAGGGTTGTTATTTTGCTAAACTTCTATTTTATATGGGTTTAATCATATTTTAGATCTTAAATTGAAGTCTAAATAGAGTGGATTACTTCTTCTTTTTTTTTGTTGACAACACTCCACCGCCATCATCATCATCTGATTCTATATTTAGAGTAAAAATCCAATGTGTATGTCCTACTTTGATTTAATGTCAAGAATGAATAGACAGGCTGTCACATCGCCAAGCAACTATAGACTGTAAAGCCAAACAAATTGTGTTTGGGAATGTTTACAAACCGGAGACAATCTTCCAAGGAGGTACCCCAAAAGAAGATGTCAATGCTTTAGCGTCTATTACCGTGACGCGATACACTTCTCAAAGTACCGAAGATTTCCTAGCTTCTTTGCAAGATTTCGAACACGTAGTGCCTTCCTCTTTATCAGTACCTGTTGTCTTTGATTTTCCTGATGTGTTTCCCGTCTACCGGGGTGTACCACTAGTTCGGCAAGTCGAATTCACCATCAATCTGATCCCTCTAGGTTTTCCAATTTCCAAGGCTCCCTACCGTATGGCTCCAAGTGAAATGAAAGAGCTTAAAACCCACCTCGATGATCTATTGAAGAAGGGTTTCATTCGACTCAGCGTCACTCCCTAGGGGGCTCCAGTTCTCTTTGTGAAAAAGAAAGATGGTTCAATGCGCCTTTGTATCGATTAGCGGGAGCTTAATAAAGTAACAATTCGTAACAAGTATCCGTTGCCGAGAATCGACGATCTGTTCGATCAGTTACAAGGGGCACGATACTCTTCCAAAATTGATCTTGGTTCCGGGTACCATCAACTTCGTATCCGAGAATGTGATATTTAGAAAACCGTATTTACGACTCATTACGGACATTACGAAGTCTTGGTAATGCCTTTCGGGTTAACCAATGCTCCGGCTGTCTTTATGGATATTATGAATCGGGCTTTTAAAGATTATCTTGACGACTTTGTTATCGTGTTTTTCGACAACATCTTAATATACTCAAAGTTGCGGGAGCAACATGAGCAACATCTTCAAATCGTTTAGGAAGCTCTTCGAACGGAAAAGTCATACGCAAAGCTTTCCAAATGTGAATTCTGGTTCAATCAAGTGTCTTTTCTCGGACAAGTAATCTTCATCGAAGTTTTCAAAGTTGATATGGCAAAAATTGAAGCTGCCACTAAATGGCCACGACCTACGAACATATCTGAAGTTCGTGGTTTTCTTGGTTTGGCCAGTCATTATCGTTGTTTCGTTGAAGGAATCTCTAAAATATCTCTCTAGTTAACCCGATTGCTCCGAAAACGAGTCAAATTCAATTGGGATTCCGAGCAAGAATCTAGTTTTGAGGAATTGAAGCATCGATTGGTTACTGCACCTGTTCTTGTATTGCCGTCTGGCACTGGTAGGTTTCGAGTTTATAGTGATGCTTCAAAGAAAGGCCTCGGTTGTGTTCTTATCAAAACGGAAGAGTGGATACTTATGCCTCCCGTCAGTTAAAGCCGTACGAAGTCAATTATCCAACTCACGACCTTGAATCGGCTGTGGTTATCTTCGCACTCAAGATTTGGCGTCATTATCTCTATGGCGAAACATGTGAAGGTTTCACCGACCAAAAGAGTCTCAAATACATATTTACTCAGAAAAAGTTAAATATGCGCAAATGAAGGTGGCTCGAACTTCTGAAAGATTATGATGTTCGGACACAATATCATCCAGGCAAAGCTTATGTAGTCGCCGACGCCTTAAGCCGTGAAGCTGTGGAGCAGGTTTTCTCTTCAATCGTTCCTATAGAGTTGGCTTCAGGAATCAAACGTTTCAGACTAGAAATCTATCCGAGTTCGTAAACGGGGATTCTAACGAGTCTAACGGTAGAACCAACTCCAATCTCTCGGATCAAAGAAGCCCAACAAGATGATAGTGAATTGTGGGCAAACTTCCAACAAGCGCAAGAGACTCCTAATTTCATGTTCGGAATCGATGATGATCATGTGTTATAGTTTCGGGATCGTCTTTGTGTTTTGAATAACTTGGAGCTTAAAAATCTAATTCTGACTCAAGCTCACAACTCTTATGTTTTCTGTTCACCCGGGCACCACAAAAATGTATCGTGACATGAAGACCCATTCTTGAGGATATGGTTCGAGCATGTGCGTTGGAATGGCATGGAAGCTGGGATAATTACTTGTACCTGATCGAGTTCTCCTATAATAATGGCTGGAAGTCGAATATTGGCATGGCCCCGTATGAAGCACTTTATGGCTGAAGATGTCGAACACCCACTTGTTGGAATGAAGTTGGAGAACGTGTCCTCGAAGGCTCGGAATTGGTACAGGTTACTATCGAGAAGGTTGGGATGGCACGTCAAAAGATGAAAGTGGCCCAGGCTCGCCAAAAGAGCTATGCCGATAAACGACGACGACCTACCGAGTTTCAACCAAGAGATAAAGTTTTCTTAATGGTTTCTCCAACTCGTGGTGTTAGACGTTTTGGTCTCAAAGGAAAGTTGAGCCCGAAATATATTGATCCATTTGAGATTTTGGAAAGGGTTGTAGCCGTGGCATACCGGTTAGCTATTCATAACGTTTTCCATGTATCTTCATTTCGAGGATACAAATATCACCCCCTTCACGTCATTGACTATTCTCTAGAACAAATAGAACCTGATATGTCTTATCGTGAGGAGCCTGAAGCGATTCTTGATCATGATGAGAGAGGTACGCGAAAGAGAGTGATTCCTTTAGTAAAAGTTCTTTGGAAGAACCACTCAGAACCGGAGGCGACGTGGGAAATGGAAGAGCATATGCGACGGGAGTACCCTGACTTATTTAATCGCTATAAGTTTTCTATCTAAACTCGATTTCGGGGACGAAATCTTTTTTTTAAGGGGAGGAAGAATTGTAAGACCCGATTTTTTTAATCATTACGTCATCTTATCGGTTTTGTACTGTACGTAAACGTCAACCAAGTATAGTTGAGGGACTAGGGTTGTTATTTTGCTGAACTTCTATTTTATATGGGTTTAATCATATTTTAGATCTTAAATTGAAGTCTAAATAGAGTGGATTACTTCTTTTTTTGTTGACAACACTCCACCGCCATCATCATCATCTGATTCTATATTTAGAGTAAAAATCCACTTTATTTCTTTCACTTAACCACCTATACATCTCTCTCTTTTCCACATTAATTTCTTTTCATTCTTCTTTCAAAATTTGATCTCTATTTCGTAAGCAAATCAACATACAAGTACGTAGTCAGCATTCACTCATCGAATCCCTCGTAGAGGTATAATTTCTTCCGTTATATTTAGTGTTTATGATAGAGTTTTAGATTGAAGGTTATATTTGAGTTTAGGTTTAGAGATAATCTGGTTTTGGAAATTTCTGAGTTTGCATGCATGTTTATAACACGTTCATGTGGTCAATTTTGTAGTAGGAATCAATTGGGTAAAGTGTAGTTACAAGCTGATAAGATTTTATCAGTTCGTTAAATCGTACACCAAGTGTTCGATTTAATGTCTAAGAGAATAAAACCACATGATTAAGATTGGGTTGAGAACCTTTTGAACTTTATTTCGTGGTTTTAACACTTGCATGTAGTAAATTTACGAAGTTTTGATCATCGTAGCATAAGTTGGGATAAGTTGGATTTCGGTTTAGAGAATTTGGTAAAAAACAGCAGCTTTGGCAGCTTATAACTCTCGGACCGTATCTCCGATCGAGCCGAAATTTTACAGTCAGATAGCCTTTTATATGTACTTCATTTCGTATGAAGAGAGTAAGACCCGGTTCTAACTCGAAACAGGTCAAAACAATGTGTTTTTGGGGCTGGTCACATCAGATACGAACCAGACCTTGTCTTACTGTAAATTCCGTATAGAAGCAATGGATAATCCAATTGCGATGATTCCAAATTGAATAGAACCATAAGAGGCCGTTCTACAACTTCCGTTTAGAACTTGTAGGCTATATTGGCCTCTAAATGGGAGAAAAACGCTTGTGAATACTGCGTTAAAAAGCTGACATTGCAGAAATTGAACCCAAGCGCGACCGACTTTTGAGTTTTGTTTTGTAAGTTGTATCTAGCTGTTTCTATTGATGATTAAGTAGTTTAAAACCCTTTAGGACTTAAGTACTCTAGTACTCGAATTAGCGTGCAAGTTTTATGTTGTGCAAGTAATGACAACTCATCGTTCCTTAGGCTCGCAAGCAAGTCAATCATTCTCGTGATTCTCATTCGATCTCGTGTTGTTTATCAAGTTCGCATAAGGTATGGATTTCTATTCCTTTGACTCGTGGGACAACTACTTGCTGTAGTTAACCCTTCCTAGATGTGGTTCACCACCTTGTGATTGACCATGAGAGCATGGTCAACGAAATATGGAATTATATATATAGATGTATATGAATTATTGAACCTTTGTCATTGATTTTTGATTTTATCTTGGAGAATTCTATGCTTGAACGTTTTCACGTTTTGTTAGAATCTTTTGTATTGAAATAATGATGAACTTTGTGAAGTATATGGAACTTGTTTCTATCATGTTTTGGATTGAATCCTTTTGAGTTCCGTGATTTATATTGAACTTGAATTTTATGAACGCCATAGGGTAAGTGGCATGTCACTAGTTTTTTATGGTTTTGACATGACCCAATTAATGGGCACGTTAGTTGGGATGCCTTATGTGGCGGCTTTGTAGTCACGGCGTCCTGCAGGTGAACGCGGTCCCGAGGTTAAGTCCAATAGTGGCTTACGTGAACCCACCTCGTGGACTAGGCCTATTCTGTGGGCTCCAGGGCGGATGGATCGATCCTAGAAATTACCCAAAGAACAGAACAGAACATGTGACCGTGGTTAAATCCACGGGGGATTCGAGCGTGTGTGCCCGCATGCCAGACCCACTAGTTCGTGTGGGTTGGCCACCCCACGAACACGTGAACGAGAATTGACGGAACACGTGAACAGAATTGACGGAACTTGAGAACTAGAATTGACGGATTTTATTTTTATTATGATTTAAAGTGAATTGTGAATTATTTGAACCTACCATGTGTTTAACCAAACTGAAATATGAACTCTTAATCGTCTTTGAGTTTTCATGATTTATTTTAGTTGAATTGAAAGTCTTCCGCTACGTTTTCGATATTGTTTGTTGTTTCTGAACTTATATTATAATCCATTCGCTGAGCCCATGCTCAGCCGTGTTTCTTGTTTTCTGACACGGCAGATACAAAGTGATTCAGTTGGGAATGGAATGAGAGATTGAGCGTGCTATTTCTGGAGTTTGTGGATTCACTTTGTAGCATCAAAGTTGGAAAAATAGTTTTTAAGATGCATTCGCCGTATTTGTATGTAAGTTTTAGATGTTGTATTCTACATTTGGGGTATATTAGTAGCTCTGAACTGTGTGATTGTGTTAAGTCCCGTTAGTGACGTTCCCCGTTCAAATCAGGCTGAACGGGGGATGTTACAATATATATATATATATATATATATTTAAAACTATAATGAAAACAAGAAAATTACTAAAATCAATAAAGGAATAAGTAGCGAATGTAGAAACATACATAGTCTGATTAGAATAAATAAATATATAAAATTAAAAAGAATAACGTATTACGGTTGTTAATATTATTATTATTTCAATTTCAATTTCAATTTCAATTTCAATTTCAATTTCTTGATTTAAAATTGAAATCAAACCATGTAGAAGAATAACATTAAAACTGATGTGATATCTTTTATTTTATGATTAAAATATATTTTTCAAGATTTTAGAGGTTTTTACACATAGGCAACTATATGTTGCTATATCTCGAGTTACATCACGGGAAGGACTAACCATACTTAATGTTGATAAAGAAATTAAGGATCGGAACATGATAAAAAATATAGTTTATCATGAAGTCTTTAACATCATCTTTGCAATCAATTCCAACTGAATAAAGGTACAAATCTATGAAACTTATTGTACATTCGTCCAATTTATATTCACATAATACATGTCTTGCTTAAATTATTTTGTTCACTTATTATTTTCCAAAAAAATCATTTATTATTAGTATTAATCAATATTTTTGTTTTCATATGCAAAAAATTGAAGTTAAATTATAATGCAAGGTGCACATTTCACTTGTGGTATTCAGTTGGATTATGCAAAGCGGACTTTATGCCATATAGTTTTATTTTGTTTCTTGAGTCTTTCAAATCACTACTTTACACTTTCAATGTTATTCTTATTTTAGTGATCGAATATTATTCCATTTAGTAGTAATCTATAAGCTAATCCAATCTAAATCAAGTATATAATCACTCAAACTATAAGCATGTTAATTGTCATTGATTTATTTAGACAATATCATTCAATTATGCCAAAAAAAACATAATTGATAGGATGACTGATGCTAGAGTATCTATAGTCCAAAATGTATATCATATAACAAATAAAACTTATTAAATATAACCAATAAACAATATTTTATGTTATTTTTTAAACACCGCGCAACGCACGGAAGTATAAGACCATCCACATCCCTGCAACTCATTTGTACTTTCAATTGTGTCACATCAGCTTTTGCAATTACCTTTCATACACCTGCAATTCACCTATACTTTCAAAAGTGGTCCCCACTCTAAACATTTATCAACTATTTTTAATATATATATATATAATCTATGATTACTTTTTGTTAATAATATGATATCTATTCTTATTTTAGTTTAATTTTAACTAAAATATAAATATTAATTTTATATAACCAATTAATAATACGTTGTTTATAATTTATTGTTTAAATTTAATATATTAGTTATATGAATTTTAATATATTAGATTAAATATAATTTGATGGAATTATAAACTTTAATATTTAAATCAGTTTAGTTATATTACATTTTAAGAAAAAAAAATATAAGAAGAGATAGTGAGTTGGTGGCCACGTGGCCTTGCAATGACAATTGCAAATGTTGCAAGTGTCACAGCAAATTTTGCTTACTTGGCATTATGCAATCCCATTTGCAAGTGGTTTGCAACCCCTATGTGGGTGCTCTAAAGCACTACAATCTCATATTCGAACAAAAAGTCAAAAAGTAAACCACATATTAACATACATAGTTAACCAAAACAATTGTAAGTTAAGTAACTACAAAGATCAAATTATGCTAACATATACAATACAAACAATCCATAATTTTGTGTTGGTTTGAACACAACAAATCAATCTCATGATATGCATCTATGAACATAAATGTTTTCATGCTTTACCGATTACAAATGAGCTTTAATATTTCGCATCTAACAAGGATGTTGATGTTTAAAACGTATCAAATTTGAAGTTCTCACAAATATTTAATCCAAATACGTAAAAAGTCAAAAATCAACACCAATAACCAAAGTAAATCCCCATCTACAGTAGGGCCAGATGATTATAATGATTTCCCCATCTCTGTTTTTTAGCTAGATTATACTGTTTGCAACCTGTAATCGGATCTGGGTGCACGTTATCTTAGTATTAAGATGTTTGGATAGGTGGAAAAAGTTCTAATGGCGGTGCGGGTAAAGGTGCAGATGGAAGTGGTGAAGGTATTGATGGAAGTGCTTGAGAAGGTTATTTGTTTTCATAGAACTGGTTTCTGAGCAGGTAATGTGCCTTAGTTTTAGCTTATGCTACGTTTGTAAACAAGCTCTAGTGAGTTTTATGCTTTAGCTATAACTTTAGCTTATGATACACTTGTTAATAACATATGAACATCTATATATGATCTGTGTGTTGTTTTTGTAATATGAATATGATTTACACCTTAGTATTGTATAAACCTTTGATGCACAACCTATGTTGATTATATTTTCTATGTTTGAGTTAGTTAACAATCTCTTCTTACATGGAATTTTCTCTGTTTGATGGATGTTTGATAGACCATATGTTAATGAATATTCATGAAATAGATACAATAATGATATATTGATGAATATTATTGAAAGTGATACATTCGTGTGTAGTGATTTAACGACGGAAATCGGAGGGTATACAATGGTAAGTATATATTTGGTGTTTGGGTAAAGTCTCGGTTAACAACTCTTGTGTTTGGTCGGGTCAGCATGTGTTTGGTAAATAAGCTGACCGCTGACCGAGTCAGATTTACTGACCGAGCCAGCTAAACATGGCCTTTACGTTTTTTAAAAAAAAGGGAGGGCATGATTGTCTTTTCATCACCATGCTATATGCATTTTGGCAATTTAAAACCCTAAAAAGTCCGCCAATTCAAACGAATTCTGTTTCAGAATCCCCCCTCTACTTTGATCTCACTTCTCTATTTTGAAATCAAATCGGTTATCTATTTTCCATTGAAATTCTCCATAATGCAGTTTTTCAAGCATAAAAGAGCTCAGTGTCCAGATTGTAAGCATTACTTCAAGAACGATAACAAATATGAAGCTCACTCTTGTGGTTACATTAACAATCTCATAGCGGAATTAGCTGGGAAGGTAGCATTGATGACAATTACGAAGGAAGCTGAGGAGGCAGCAAAGAAGGAAGCCGAGGCTGCTGCTGAGAAAATTGCAACAGAGAAAGCTGCCTATAAGGCTGCTAAGAACGCAGCTAGGAAGGCTGCTAAAGAAAATAAAATGTATGCTTATTTGATACAATATTTTATTTAAAGAAAACTCAAATTTTAAGTTGAAAAATGAAAGGTTATAAAATAAAATAAAAAGGTTTGAAATATTTATGTTTTAATAATGATATTAATAAATGACTTAAATTATGAGATTATTTAAAATTATTTTAAAAAAACAAAATGACTTGGCATTTTTAGGAGATGCCACATCATTACTCCATGATTCTCCTTTATATATATATATAGATATAGATATAGATTGTGTCACATCAGTTTTTGCAATTACCTTTCATACACCTGCAATTCATCTACACTTTCAAAAGTGGTCCCCACTTTAAACATTTATCAACTATTTTATATATATATATATATATAATCTATAATTACTTTTTGTTAATAATATGATATAATGTTTTTATTTTAGTTTATTTTAACTAAAATATAAATATTAATTTTATATAAACAATTAATAATACGTTGTTTATAATTTATTGTTTAAATTTAATATATTAGTTATATGAAATTTAATATATTAGATTAAATATAATTTGATGGAATTATAAATTTTAATATTTAAATTAGTTTAGTTATATTTACATTTTAAGAAAAAACATAAAAGAATAGATAGTGAGTTGGTGGCCACGTGGCTTTGCAATGACAATTGCAAATGTTGCAAGTAGCAGAGCAAATTTTGCTTACTTGGCATTATGCAATCTCATTTGCAAGTGGTTTGCAACCCTATGTGGGTGCTTTGAAGCAATACATGTAGGTTCCAAATCAACACCAAGTATGAACACAAAATATCTCTCAAAATGATTAGAAAAGTTGGAAAGTACAAATGAAGTAGAAGACAACTATTTATACTAAGCTAAAAAGGCCAAAAGGCCTTTAGAAAGCATGGGCCTAAACAATTGGGCCAAACTAACAAAATTACAATTAAGGAACATAGTTTGAATTAATTACAAATTGACACAACTAACAAATAAATCTAACAATTTCCCCCTTTGTGTCAATTTCTTCGTCGCCGTTGATGATTGCTTCAAGTCTTCCTCCTAGTAAAGTTTGATCTCTTGGAAGACCCCTCATGTCTCCGTGGTGGTGGCGGTATCTCCTCACGCTTTCTAGCTGGACCCTCTATCTTCCTCAACCCATAAAAGGACTCGAGGCTTCGTAGAACGTTGCGATGTTCTAGACGATGCTCGGTGATCCTAAACACCTTGTCAATAAGGATTTAGGGATTTATCCAATGCCCAATCTTCTGTACCTCAAGTTCAAGTCTTTTCTTTTCCGTTGCCAAACCCAAGTTGATGAAGTGAAGAGTACCATCGCTGAACTTGTGGACCTCATCGCACTGAATGAATTTCTTTTCACCCTTCTCATTCAGATAGACTACCCCAAAGAACGGTTTCTCAAGAACATCAAAGGGAGAATAGCGATCGATGTTGGGAAGATCCTGATTTGGCGGAGTAAGGTTGATGGTGTTATGATGACTCTCCAACCCAATCTGAAAGTCTGATATCTCCGAGTTCCTCCGATTTCTCACGATGAAGCGCTTTACGGCTTCAAGCCCTTTGAAGAAAGCTTGAGGTCGCCTAGTAAGCGTCTTTAAATCAATATACAATGACTCAATGTCGTCAATGTGTATGTTGTCAAAGTCGGCTTCGGTGAACGTATATGTTCCGGTACTCCTACGAATGACCGTGTAGACAGAGAACCATAACCCATCAAAGCGCACGGAGGAAACTTCTCTAAAAAGAACGATCGGGTTATTGTAGAAGAATACATCTCCTTGAGGTTTGGCTTGAGTCTTCATCCAATGAATATGCTTGACTTGATCAGATTTTGACAACTTCGTAATCCCAAGGTACTTCTCCACGGGCAAGATAAATACCTTATTAGTAAATATGGATCTGTGGGAGTCCTCAAGGTATCGACCGCGTCTCCTTTCTCTATCCCATCGAACTGGTACCCGTGGTTCCACATACATACGCCGGTTAGAAAGAGCACCCTTCTCATTAGGATAGATCACTTTGGGAGGTGATACCGATGGTTGCCTACATTGACCATGAATCGGTCGCCTCCATTGACCATGAATCGGTCGCTGAGGGCCATGCGTCATCGGGTTGATTGGTGCACGGCTTCTGACTGTGGAGCGAGGAGGTGGCGACGGAGTGCCAAACGCGGAGAAGTCCGGTACCGTAGGTGATGCTCGAAGAGGAGATACAGACGGAACCGGCGAAGGCGTGCGAAGTGGAGGTCTGTTCGAAGCATGACAAGTAGGTGACGGCGTAAGTGGAAGAGGAGACATGTAGGCGGAGGTGTCCCAAAAGATAACGAAGGAGATGTCTGGCGAACCATCTCAACAACAGCAACGGTGCTCTGATCAGGCTGTGAGCGACAACCGCCGGCACCGGTGTCCGTATGAGTACCGGAGGTACGGACAGATGCAGTGCCGGTAGATATGCCTGATTGAGCAAAAGAGATCTGCTGAGCCCTCTTGGTGATTTCCCCCTCACGGCGATCGGGGTCATCACGGTCGTCGTGTCGTCTCTTCGGTGGCTCGGCTGCGGCGCGGCAAGAGGTCGCAAGAACTCTACGTATGGCAGAAAGAGAGCTCTTGACCTCTGCAATATCAGACTTGACCTCCTCCCTGAGGTCACTGAACTTCCCTTCAAGCCACTCGGTGGAAGGGCCTACCGCATGAGAGGGTGCGGTAGCCAGCTCGGGACGGTTCGCGGGAAGGGATGGATCAGAAAACTGCTTCAAGGACCCAAGAAGATGAATCTCTTTGTCATTTAGATCCCCACGTGAAAGTAAAGACGTCATAAGTAGCTCCCGCAACTCATCAGTAGAGGAAACGGGGGTGGTAGATCTCAGAGGTGAGGAAGGAGGGGGAGGAGGTGTAGTAGCACGCGCTGTCGACTTCCCTTTGCCCTTAACTTGGGCCTCAAGGGCGGCAATCTTGCCGGAGAACTCCGCTCGTACAATATCGATCTGAGCCTTTAGGGCGCTCTCGATCATTTCCCTGACAACAGATGCCGGGTAAGTAACACCGGGGTCACTTAGACGTTCCGTTAACACAACCGTTGAATCAACGGTGTGGCCTACGTTCACGGTTGGCGTGATGATAGCCGTGGTAGGTCTTCCCGCCGGTCCTCGTGAAACGCCCATCGTGGATGCCACTCTCGGGTTTCCGGTTACGGCACTCAGACTCGTGATAGGTGTAGTAAGTGTACCAAAAGGAATATAGGGCTCAAGACTTTGTGCACGAATAGAAGTTGGGGATCGGGGCTGGGATCCTCCTGTTTAAATATCACTACCCTCTAAGTGAGGGCGCGATAGCCGTTGTACTAAATCCCCGTGAGGTGAAACACCCACCTGTTAAGAGGTGAGTGAGTGGCTAAGGGGGGCGTGCAATTGCACCTCTAGGTGGGAGGTGTCTGCTTCAATACCCGCATCTAACGAATGCGTGTGGGTAGCGGATGTGGGTGCCCGGCTCCTTCGTAAGGGTAGGGGAGGATCGGTTAAAACCTGTGATCCTGTCACACGCTCATCAATTCTTTCGCGTCCCACACTCAGCTCACTTTCTTCAACTATGGTGTCTCCCTCAATCCTTATCCCTCCCGCACTACCCAGATGGTGGTCATCATCAGAGTCATCAGAATCGGAGTCAAGACCCAACATAGATAGAAAATCTCGTGAAGTAAAAGCGTCGTGTCGATCAGAGTCATCGCCTAAACTACCCCCGTCATGTCCCCCCGACACCTCATCCTCAAGCCCTTGGTCACCACCCCCAGGTGAATGGCCACGCTCAGTACCCTCACTCACTCTCCTAGAGGATACCTCCGGGGTGCCAATCTCCGACTCTGGAGATGCTGGTAGAGGTGATAAACCTAGGTATTCGCTCACAACCGGTAATGATGATCGACAACATCAAGTAAGGCAAGTGGTATCGCCATCGGTATATCATAAATCTTTGGGGTTTACCATATGGAGTTTAGGGTAAGGCATAAGGAGTTTTGGGTATGACAGCAGAGCCGGTCTGAACTGGAGGTAGGTGATACTTGGGATGGTATAAAGGTTTGGTAGGGATTTGCTGGTATATCATGAATGATATGAGATGGATCAGCAACTTGTGTGGTTCTTGATCTTGGGTCAGCAACTTGTGTGGTGCTTGATCTTGTGTCAGCACCTTTATGATAGTGGGTAAGTTCCCCCTCAGCAGTTGCAGGTAGTGTCTTGATGTTGATTTCGTAGAGAGGGGGAAGCACCACCTTGAAGACATGGAACAATCACTGCCGGGGCCTAATGCTGTAAGATGTAGGGAAGTTCCCTCTCAACAGTTGCAGGTGATACTCTTGGACTTGGTGATGCTTGAAGATTTTTTTTTTAATTTTTTTTTTATTTTTCGATTTTTTTTTGATTTTATTTTTTGATTTTTTTTTCTCTCTTTTTTTTTGCAAGAAGTACAAAGCTATGTTCTCCGGTTGATTGAGAGGAGGTGGTGGTGTGATCATCATCGAAATGATGGAGATTGTACCTAAAAATGAGAAAGGGTTAGTGTAGAGGTATAAACAAAAGTTATTGTGGAAACCCTCATAGCATTGACCTGCACTCCTATGTACCAAGACCAAGATGTTGGTATAAGGAAGTGCAACTCATTAGGTGAGAGACTTGTATCCGATATGAAATTCCATGAAGTATTACCAACCACAGTGCATGAATGATGTTACTTACCAACCACGGTTCATGAAATTCCATGACATACCAAAGCTCCAAGTAGTACAAAGTTTTGTGTATGTCAATCACATTTAGGACAGATAACACTCAAGTACACATCAATTCATGTAAAAGCATATAAGTTTACACTCATACACATCAAGTAGCTCACACACTGCTGACGCACACACAACACGCATGTACACACAATGACGGAGTAAGCCTGAACTCTACATACATATACGCATATACGTAAAACTCAACTCTCGAGCTGAAAGGAAAACAAAATAAAACGTTAACGTTGCCTCTCAACCTGCTGTAATTTGGAAATCAAGTAAGATTTACGACTCGAGATGCGATACCAAACACTACGTGATCGGAAAAAAATAATACAAAAAAATACTGAAAAAAAAATAAAAGAAGGACGAAGTTAAAAAAAAACATATATGTATATATATATATAGGAATTACGAAATGAAAGAAAGAAAAGAAATGAAAGTCAGAAAGGTTTTCTTGAGTTTTCAATATAAACCATAAAAAAACAAAAAAAAACTAAATAGAACAAATAAAGGAAGGACTGCAACTTTTTTGGAAACAAACAAAAAAAACATAAAGGCCGAATTGGGGTGCTGTGAGAAACAAACAAAAAAAATAAGGCCGAAAAGGGGGGAAGACATAAAGGCCGAAAGACCTACACATATGTAAAACAAAGGCCGAAAGGACTTGAGTTTTGCAAAGGCCGAAGGGGATGCCACCAATATCAAAGCCGGAAGCGATGAAGAAAGGCCGGATAAGGTGCCATAGGCACAAAGGCCGAAAACACTTCTCATAAATTAGAAGGCCGGAATTCAGCAACGATGGCCAAAATTCAAGACTAAACAACAATCGAAGCTTGTACCTCAATGGCAAGGCCGGAACTCGCAGCCTAAACTAAGTCCGGAACGTTGATTAAAAAAAGGCCGGAACACCCAAAACTAGAAGGCTGAAAGTTTGATAGACAAGGCCAGAACTTTCCACGGCCGAGGCTTTGCGAGACTGGAAGCCAAAGCTTAAGGGTCGAAGCCAAAGGCCGGAACTCTAGATCTGAAAGACCGGAGGCTAAAGGTCGGGGCCGGAACCATCGTAGACCGGAACGGTGAGGTGAGATAGGCCGGAAACGATGGCCGGAGAAACTCATGAGGCCAGAAAAACATCGGCTAAGGCCGTATTTCCAGCGGCCAGACCTCACGGGGGTCGAAATATCGTGCAGCGGTGGCCGAAAACTGAGAAAGAGAACCGGAACAGGTTGGATATTGGCAGAAAGGTGAGATCGGAAAACCTTATAGGCCGGAATCACTACTCCGACAAAGGTGGTGGCCGGAAAATCGGTTTTTTGATTGCGATGTCGAGCAGAGATGCGGCGGAGGTCAGTGAGGGGACAAAGCTTGATAATTCCATGGTTGTTAAAAAAAATTAAGATGAAAGAAAAAGAAAGACTTGGGGAAAGAAAACTCATTAAAATTTTAAATTTATTCTTAGTTTTTTTTTAAAGAAAACTGATTTTTTTTATTTAAAAATAAAACGCATTAATTTTTTTTTTACTTCTTTTCTTTTAAAAAACTGATTTTTTTTAAATTATTTTATTTTTATATGTTTTTTTATTTATTTTATATATATATATATATATATTTAAAAACAAAACCGAGCTCAAGGTAAAGTTACAATACCGAGCTTAAGGTTTAGAACCCACCCAAGCTCAAGGCAATTATCAAAACCGAGCTCAAGGTTAAATGCAGATGACGTACTTGTTCCCCCTTGGATCATGCATAGGCGGGCAACGTTACCCCTTGGTTCAGGCATAGTCAGGGAACGTTCCCCCTCGACTTATGACCATTCACAAACTGATAAAAAAAATAAAGAAACTTTCTACAAAGTATGACTTTCGAAGGGAGTGAGAAGGTCCCCTAGCTCGGTCATGTGTTTGGGACACCCTAAGTCCATGACCCACACATGACCGTCCTGCAAATCAAGTGCAAACATTTTTTGGTACCCATTTGGGAATGGGTCCTTTCGGATTAGTACCAGCAGGTTTGGAGTTATGGTTCTTTTTCTTGGGATTGGAGTTATGTTTCTTAGTATGATGAGTATGATGATGATAAGCACGATTATAGAATCCATAAAAGTTAGGAGCACAATATCGATCATTCACAAAGGCATTCGCACAAAAGCCAAAATAAAAACAGTTTCGACATCGATAATCACTCCAATATCCATAAGCAACATGTTCACAGTCATTAAAATTAAAAAGAGTATGAGGTACATGGTTGTGAGTTCTATGAAATTTATCGTTGGAAAATCTGTTTTTGGCAAATCTAGGCTTATGTGCATATGACTTTGGATGACTGCCTTTTGTAGTTCCATTCTCCTTTGAGTTACGCCTAGCATGTCTCACATTTTGATTTGTCCCATTTGAAGAAGTGTGATTGGCATAAGAATGATGATTTGAAGATTTGTTTTTCGGGTGGAATTTGTGTGACTGTTCTTTAGATTTAGACGACTTCTTGTTCTTACGAGATCATCTACGTTTCTTAGGAGCAGTCACATTTGAACGAGACGTACTCGTAACTTCAAACTCGGGGGTAACTACAGTAGCCTTCCCTTTGTGTTTTCCGAGTGAGTTTGACAGGAGTACTAGTTCCACGTTTAGAGGTACTGTTTGATCTACCACCCTCACCAGCCATGTTGGAACAATCATCTGATACAATCTCAAAGATTTGTACCGTTGATTTTGGTGCCATGTTAGTTAGAGTGTCCATGTATGAGATAGTTGTGCAAATTGGGGACCTTAATACAATTGATTTTGAGTTTTGAAAATTTGTACTTGAAGGTCTGAAATCGGGTGCATCAACATTCCATGCATGGTGATGATGAGGTGTTTTACCACAAGTTCCACGTGAGGATTGATTGTCTCTTGGTGGACTCTTGGATTTGAGGGCAGTTTCAAGTTCATTGATTTTACTCAAGAACAAGTCCTTCTCCCTAATGCTCATGCACCTCTCATCCTCGAGTTCCTCCTCAAGTTTGGCAATCCTTTTCTCATAAAATGTGTTGTTATCTTTGTAATTCTTTTCGAGAATTGGAACTTCCTGGTTCATCTCAGCCTCAGTGTAGCTAGGCGTGTAATCCTTAGACAAAGGGATCTCACGCGTTGCGTAACTAGCATTGAGATATGAATAGTTGAAGGGAATGGAGTGTTTGTTTTTTCTATCTTTTTTTTTCTTCTCGATTTCCTTCAACTGTTCAGGATCATCGGACTCTTTCATGAAAACGATTTTGTATCCAAGAGTCATGTACCGAAGGTCATACATGGTAGGAGTCTTGGATATGGCATGCTTAAGGTAGCAAGGACTTTTGTATCCAATGCCTTCTTTAGGGTTATAGTAATTGAACTCTTTAGGTTGGTTCATATGAATGGTTTGATCGGTTTGGCCTCTCTTTAGGAACTTGACCTCCATATCTTTTATTTTTGCAAAGAGATTTGTTCGTTGGGCAAAAATTGCTTCATACTTTTGAACACTTTCCCTACTCAAGACTTCAGCCTCATGAAGTTTCTTTTGTAGGTTAGTGATACTATCATTCATGCATGTTACTTTATCTTCAAGAGTTTTATTTGCAAGATTGAGCATGTTAATTGTATCCTTGGAGTGAGCTAACTCAATGTTGAATTTCACGACTAAGGCATGTTCACTAGCTAGTTTGGATTCGGCAATGGTTGTTAAGTTGTTTGCTTGTTTAACTTTCTTATCATACTCTGAAACTTTAAGTGCTAGACCTTTTACTTGATTTTCAAGTTCAATGTACGGGTCAGGAAGTATCTCAGAAGAAGATGACCCAGAATGGTCTGAGTCAAGGTCGTTGTAATCACGATCTCCGTCTTCTGAGTACATTTCCTCCTCACCATGATTTGCCATCAGGCACAATTGATCTTCTCTTCCTTCATCACTAGTCAGATCCTCAACAAGCATACATATGGTATCTCCCTCCTCATCATCACTTGAGATTGTGAGCCAAGCTTCATCATTAGCAAGAAGTGTTGTTCCCTCATCTTGCATCTTAAAGCATGTTTTCTTTGGTTCTTTGCCCTTGTCATCTGGCTTGGTGATATCCTTTGGCATTTGGTAGTCAGCTCTCTTCAGCTCAGGTTGTCTTTCATGCTTCCTTCCACTTGAGTATCGATGGTTGTTAGAAGACATGAGCTTTCTTGTATTTCTCTTGGACATAGACTTGGTGATTAACGCCAGGGCCTTCTTTATGGCATTCAACTCTTCATCAGATTCCTCTACATGTACATGGAGAACCGATGGTTGGGTATCGGACCCTTCGCAAGAGCGTCACGTGTGTTCATCGTGATGTTGATTGTGGATCTTAAACCACTAGTATGATCCAAGTGTGATGACACCGCAGGTGAGGTGCTATGTACCTTTGGAGACTAAGCAGGTGAGGTGCAATGTCAAGGTGTAGTGACTATGCAGGTGTTCCGGTATAACAGGAGTATATGTAGGTGTTCCGGTATAACAGGAGTATATGCGGGTGTTCCGGTATAACAGGAGTATATGCGGGTGTTCCGGTATAACAGGAGTATATGCGGGTGTTCCGGTATAACAGGAGTATATGCGGGTGTCCTGGTATATGCGGGTGTCCTGGTATATGCAGGTGTCCTGGTATATCAAGTAATACCACACAACGGATCAAGAGCAGTGGTAGGCTCTGATACCAATTGTAGGTTCCAAATCAACACCAAGTATGAACACAAAATATCTCTCAAAATGATTAGAAAAGTTGGAAAGTACAAATGAAGTAGAAGACAACTATTTATACTAAGCTAAAAGGGCCAAAAGGCCTTTAGAAAGCATGGGCCTAAACAATTGGGCCAAACTAACAAAATTACAATTAAGGAACATAGTTTGAATTAATTACAAATTGACACAACTAACAAAATATCTAACAATTTCCCCCTTTTCGAACAAAAAGTCAAAAAGTAAACCACATATTAACATGCATAGTTAACCAAAACAATTGTAAGTTAAGTAACTACAAAGATCAAATTATGCTAACATATACAATACAAACAATCCATAATTTTGTGTTGGTGTGAACACAACAAATGAATCTCATGATATGCATCTATGAACATAAACGTTATCATGCTTATCAATTACAAATGAGCTTTAAATATTTCGTATCTAACTAGGATGTTGATGTTTAAAACGTATCAAATTTGAAGTTCTCACAAATATTTAAACCAAATATGTAAAAAGTCAGAAATCAATACCAATAACCAAAGTAAATCCCCATCTACAGTAGGGCCATATGATTATAATGATTTCCCCATCTCTGTTTTTTAGCTAGATTATACTGTTTGCAACCTGTAATCGGATCTGGGTGCACGTTATCTTAGTACTAAGATGTTTGGATAGGTGGAAAAGGTTCTAATGGCGGTGCGGGTAAAGGTGCAGATGGAAGTGGTGAAGGTATTGATGGAAGTGCTTGAGAAGGTTATTTGTTTTCATAGAACTGGTTTCTGAGCAGGTAATGTGCCTTAGTTTTAGCTTATGCTACGTTTGTAAACAAGCTCTAGTGAGTTTTATGCTTTAGCTATAACTTTAGCTTATGATACACTTGTTAATAACATATGAACATCTATATATGATCTGTGTGTTGTTTTTGTAATATGAATATGATTTACACCTTAGCATTGTATAAACCTTTGATGCACAACCTATGTTGATTATATTTTCTATGTTTGAGTTAGTTAACAATCTCTTCTTACATGGATTTTTCTCTGTTTGATGGATGCTTGATAGACCATATGTTGATGAATATTCATGAAATAGATACAATAATGATATGTTGATGAATATTATTGAAAGTGATACATTCGTGTGTTGTGATTTAACGACAGAAATCGAAGGAAATTGGAGGGTATACAATGGTAAGTGTATATTTGGTGTTTGGGTAAAGTCTCGGTCAACAACTCTTGTGTTTGGTCGAGTCAGTAGCTCGGTCAGCATGTGTTTGGTAAATAAGTTGACCGCTGACGTAGTCAGATTTACTGACCGAGCCAGCTAAACAGGGCCTTTACGTTTTAAAAAAAATGGAGGGCATGATTGTCTTTTCATCACCATGCTATTTGCATTTTGGAAATTTAAAACCCTAGAAAGACCGCCAATTCAAACGAATTATGTTTTAGAATCTCCTCTCTACTTTGATCTCACTTCTTTTTTTGAAATCAAATCTCTTCTCTATTTTCAAATGAAATTCTCCATAATGCAGTTTTTCAAGCTTAAAAGAGTTCAGTGTCGAGATTGTAAGCATTATTTCATGAACGATAACAAATACGAAGCTCACTCTTGTGGTTACAGTAACAATCTCATGGCTGAATTAGCTGAGAAGGTAGCATTGATGGCAATTGCGAAGGAAGCTGAGGAGGCAGCAAAGAAGGAAGCCGAGGCTGCTGCTGAGAAAATTGCTACAGAGAAGGCTGCCTATAAGGCTGCTAAGAACGCAGCTAGGAAGGCTGCTAAGAGAGCTAACAAGAAGACCGCTAAACAGGCTGCTAAGGCGTCTGTTTTTGGTAAATCTCTCTCTCTCTCTCTATAGATGTGTGTGTGTGTGTGTTTGTATGTCTATTTTTTAGCTTAATTATACTATATATATAAATATATAGAGTTTATTCATACTGAATAAGAGTAGATCAGATCATATTTTGTTATATGTTTATTCATAACTGAATAAGAGTTTATCCAGAACTAAATAAAAGTTTTTACACAACTGAATAAGAGTTTTTCCAGAACTGAATAAGAGTAGATCAGATCAGATCTGTTTGTATGTCTGTTTTTAGCATATTTATACGATATATATAAATATATAGAGTTTATTAAGACTGAATAAAAAGTTTATTCAGACTGAATAAGAGTAGGTCAGATCAGATCTGGTTATATGTTTATTCAGAATTGAATAAGAGTTTATCCAGAATAAGAGTTATTCCAAAACTGAATAAGAGTAGATTAGATCAGATCTGGTTATATGGTTGCACGTTATCTTAATACTGATATGTTTGGATAGGTGAAGAAATTGCTAGAGAAGGTTCTAATGGGGTGCTGGTGAGGGTGCTGGTGAGGGTGCTGATGGAATTGCTGGGGAAGGTACTTGAAATTCTATATGTGATGTGTATGTTGTTTTTTCAATATGAGTATGATTTACAGCTTAGCATTGTATAACCTTTGATGCACAACTTATCTTGATGAGATTTTCTATGTTTGAGTTAGTTAACAATCTTTTCTTGCATGGAATTTTCTCTGTTTGATGGATGCTTGACAGATCATACATGATTAATATTCTTTAAATAAATACAATAATGATATGTTGACGAATATTATTGAAAGTGATACATTCGTGTGTGGTGATTTTAAATTATATTAAGACATTTATTTATCATTTTATCCAACTGAAACCATATATTAGCTAATAGAAATTTTCTCATTGTTTTGATTTTTTTAAATATTAAATAATTTAAAGACTAGACTACCCTTATATGAAAAGTATATATTTAATTAAAAGAATGGCTCTTTGGTAACTTCTTAAGGACATTTATTTTAAATTATGTAACTTTTTAAGGACATTTATTTTAAATTATGCTTTTATTAGCTTTAACTTGCAATTTAATTAGCCTTAACTTCTAAATTATGTAACTTCTTAAGAACATTTATTTTACCTTTTCACCTTCTTATTTATTAATTAAAAGAAAAAACCTACAAAATAATCATATATAAACTACAACCTAATGCTCCACCAAAATGTGATGAAAAACTTTAGTTTAATGTTATGATATTGGGTTGTTAGAAAGACCATAATTGAAACAAAATGATCGACATCAATAATGACTAAAACTGTAATTAACTTAAGGTGTGGACTAAAGTTTATAATGGTGATACACAACAATCAAAAATGTAAGTTATTCTATAGTTTAATAAAATAATTATTAAATATTTTAATCAAATAAATTTTTTGTTATCAAGTTATATCAGATCAAGGGTATATTTGGCATTATGAAAAAATTGAATTTTATTTCATCAAAATAACTACTACTTGCTAAGTAATATTAGATCCATTCAGCTGCGTAGTTGATAACTCTCTATTTTGAGAGATATTTAGTGTCTAAAAACCTCATTTTGTATATTATTTTATACCCACTTTGCTCTATTTCTTTCTCTTTGGACTAAAATGTTTTTAAAAGGTTTTGATAAACACAAATGATCAAGTTTGACGAAAAGCGGCCAAAAAACTCAACAAATCAGTCCAAATCCCGAAAGCAGTCCAAAACCTCCAACAGTTCAAGATTTTACAGCAGAAGACCCCTTTGTGTCACCACTGAGGGGAACGATTTTAACTTGGCTTTTGGAAGCGCTGAAAGGGCAAACCTGAAGAGGCAAGGATGCAAGTTGGCATGTGGGCAAGTTGCTGAAAATTCTCACTCCTTGAAAATAAGGCTGATCCTTGAAATAAAACCCATGGATTATATCCATGGGTTACAAACCCTTATAAAAGAAGCCATCAGCACTTCATTAACCTCCTGCACCTTCTTCTTCATCTTTCTCTCTTCACCAAGCTCCTCCATTGATGGAGGAGCAAGGTGTTCTTCATTTTATTTTCTTTTAAGGCTTTTATTAGCTAGTAGTTTTATTGCTTTCAGTATTTACTTTTCTCGTATTGTAGTTTACATTCCGTATTTAATTTATGCAAGTAGAAGTTAACTTTATTTTTATGTCTTTTATTTTAGGCTAAACCCCTTTATGGGTATGGGTGTAAGTCCCTCTTAAGACCGTGTAGACAGCACTTGGGTGTTATCATTACTTTCGGATCTTAAGATTGGTTATTTGAACCGGCGCTTAATTTCGATACAGATAAACTGGCCATTTTGATGTGTCGTGTTAGACCTCAGATCCAGAGATGGGCGGATCCGAAATACGGTTTGGATAATACACGAAGAGCTCGAGAGGGCCTTTGATAATCACACAGAGATGCGGGTTCTGTATGGTTTTCTAAGGTTCAGTAAGCGGTCGGGATTTATATCACAAGGAGACTTGGGTGTAAATCCCCATACTCGGTGGAACGAGATTTTCTTTAAAGTCTACATAGTAAAACCGGTAATCTTACGATTTGGTAGTAACGACGACTTCGTAGCAACGTCACGGTATGTTTTGTAAAAACGTAGTTTCGAGAGATTTGGGTTTTTATGAATAATCCCATACCGTGAAATTTCTAAACTCGTGTACTACCTGGTTTTAAGAGAAAGCTTACACCCATTCCCTTTGCTTTAATTTAATTTTCTCTAGTTAACTGTTATAAAAATCACCCAAAAATATTATCTTCTTCTCTAACTGAAATCAGTGTATTCTCAACTCTATATTCGAAATTCTGAAAACCAATCCCTGTGGATACGATCTCGATATATTTATCACTTTATTACTTGTAGCGATCCCAGTGTCGGTGTATACTTACATCCTCATTGTGGTGATATTGTGGCCACATAATGGCACGGACAGCATTTCCGCTACCAAGTTTTTGGCGCCGCTGCCGGGGATTGGCGTATTTCTTGAATTTCTTGAGTTAAGTTGAGTTTTTCATTGGTTTTTCTATCACCATAAATGGAAAGTTTTGGTTGGGATGCCCCGTATTTTAATACTTTCGATTATTCATGGGAACAACATCCTAATTTTCTGACAAATGTTCAAGATGATGGCACCTTCATGTCATTTTCACCTCCCTATAATGATTGGAACGACACTTCTATAAATACATTTAACCATTCATGGGAGGAGAATTTTGACAATTTTTCTGATTTTCAAAGGAGTGATCCTTACCATGGATTTATGTCCTTTGATTCCAACAACTTATTTGAAAATGGTTTTGAACAACCCGAGCCATCTCACTCTTTTGAAGAAATTTCTGTAAGCTTTATGGAGAATTTTACAACATTTTTGGAAAATTTCACATCCACTGTCGAAGCCTTAAACGATAAGATTGGACAACTAGTCGACGAGTTGCGAGATCAAAATCGAGGTTCCTTACCAAATGATAGTGAAAAATCAAAGTGTGTTGGTAAGGATGAGAGTGATGTTGAAAAGAAAGAGGTGGAGATAAATAAGCCTTCTTTTTGTGACGATAATGCTTTTACGGAACCCATACCGTTGACCGTTAGAAGCGTTTGTTTGATCGAAAGCTTGGGTATTTTACTCGGATCTTTGGGTGATGTTGTTGGAAGAACCTTTGGTAAAGTGGAGGTGAGCATTATCTTGAAACCGCTCCACTTACAAAAAATGCACATGTGGGGTGGTGAATCGCATCCTACATAACATTGATGCACGTTTTTTTTTGGAAAGTGTCATGTAAATATTGTATAGTTGTTTTCAATTCAATAAAAAGAAGAAGGTTTCGTCATCGGCACCACTTGCACCAAACGCCCCATTGCACCGCCGTCATCCTCGATTGGGCCCGTTTCCGAAGTTTGATCATCCTTGGGTTTGTCATCACCTGTTAAAAACATTTTTTTTAAAAATCATCTTCTTTTGGGTATTTCATATGTTTAATCTCGTAAATTAATCCGCCATTTTGTGTGTATTTTTTACCATTTATATGGATTGGGTGTTTGACATTTCTTTGGTTTTATCTAGTATTATCCATCTTTCCAGGTACCGCATCTCGTTTTTGAATCTTAGTGATCAAGGGATCGAGAGAACGTGGGCCGTCATTTCATATGGCCGAAACACTTCCAGTTGTTACTAAGTCGTCTTCAGTACAATGAGGGCATTGTACGGAAAAAGTTTGGGGGGAACCGAGATACCTCCGAAAAAAAATTGTAATTATTTGGTGTACAACAATTAATTGCAAACAAAAAAAAACGTCTTCAGAAAATTGGGAGACGATGAAATAAAAAGCATGATGTTGATGAACCAAAACAAATCAAAAACCATTATGCACTTTTAATAAATGTGACCGAAATCCGGAACCTAAGACGAGATAAAATCTCAAGAACCTTTCGGACACAAGACAAGTTTGGGGGACGAAGTGTGGAAACCATATACACTAACCCGGAAAAAGACCTACCGATTTATCCCTCGATCAATAAGATTCAAATAAGAGTGTGGTCCATCTCTCGGCTAGATAAAACGTCGACATCTTCCTAGTAAGTCTTTTCTTTCTTTCTTTTATCGTATTTTATTTCTTTTTGTTACTTGAGGCCAAGCAACATCTCAAGTTTGGGGGTGTGATAACTCTCTATTTTGAGAGTTATTTAGTGTCTAAAAACCTCATTTTGTATATTATTTTATACCCACTTTGCTCTCTTTCTTTCTCTTTGGACTAAAATGTTTTTAAAAGGTTTTGATAAACACAAATGATCAAGTTTGACGAAAAGCGGCCTAAAAACTCAACAAATCAGTCCAAATCCCGAAAGCAGTCCAAAAGCTCCAACAGTTCAAGATTTTACAGCAGAAGACCCCTTTGTGTCACCACTGAGGGGAACGATTTTAACTTGGCTTTTGGAAGCGCTGAAAGGGCAAACCTGAAGAGGCATGGATGCAAGTTGGCATGTGGGCAAGTTGCTGAAAATTCTCACTCCTTGAAGATAAGGCTGATCCTTGAAATAAAACCCATGGATTATATCCATGGGTTACAAACCCTTATAAAAGAAGCCATCAACACTTCATTAACCTCCTGCACCTTCTTCTTCATCTTTCTCTCTTCACCAAGCTCCTCCATTAATGGAGGAGCAAGGTGTTCTTCATTTTATTTTCTTTTAAGGCTTTTATTAGCTAGTAGTTTTATTGCTTTTAGTATTTACTTTTCTCGTATTGTAGTTTACATTCCGTATTTAATTTATGCAAGTAGAAGTTAACTTTATTTTTATGTCTTTTATTTTAGGCTAAACCCCTTTATGGGTGTGGGTGTAAGTCCCTCTTAAGACCGTGTAGACAGCACTTGGGTGTTATCATTACTTTTGGATCTTAAGATTGGTTATTTGAACCGGCGCCTAATTTCGATACAGATAAACCGGTCATTTTGATGTGTCGTGTTAGACCTCAGATCCAGAGATGGGCGGGTCCGAAATACGGTTTGGATAATACACGAAGAGCTCGAGAGGGCCTTTGATAATCACGCAGAGATGCGGGTTCTGTATGGTTTTCTAAGGTTTAGTAAGCCGGTCGGGATTTATATCACAAGGAGACTTGGGTGTAAATCCCCATACTCGGTGGAACGAGATTTTCTTTAAAGTCTACTTAGTAAAACCGGCAATCTTACGATTTGGTAGTAATGACGACTTCGTAGCAACTTCACGGTATGTTTTGTAAAAACGTAGTTTCAAGAGATTTGGGTTTTTATGAATAATCCCATACCGTGAAGTTTCTAAACTCGTGTACTACCTGGTTTTAAGAGAAAGCTTACACCCATTCCCTTTGCTTTAATTTAATTTTCTCTAGTTAACTGTTATAAAAATCACCCAAAAATATTATCTTCTTCTCTAACTGAAATCAGTGTATTCTCAACTCTATATTCGAAATTCTGAAAACCAATCCCTGTGGATACGATCTCGATATATTTATCACTTTATTACTTGTAGCGATCCCATTGTCGGTGTATACTTGCATCCTCATTGTAGTGATATTGTGGCCACATAGTGGCACAGACAGCATTTCCGCTACCAGTAGTTAAGAATTTCCTTTCAAGAAAATGAACCAATCAAACAAAAGAAAAAGAATTTGGTTTATGAAATTCAATATTCCAATTTTATCAGAGTCCTCCAAAATTTGTGAATCAAGCTCCATGTTGTCCCAAAAATCAATAGAGATGAGAAGAAATGGATGAAATCATATAGATTGAAGAACAAAAGCTTAAAAGGTTTAACAACGGAGTTTTTACCCAAAGTAGTAATAATGATTCCACACCCAAAACCCTAATCATCTCTTACCTTATATAGGTAAGAGGAAGTTACAAAGATTGTCAATAAAGGCCCTCGAAGTTCCAAACTTCAAACAAGGGCATACAAAACAAAGTAATTGTTCAACTAAACAGAAATTAAACTAGAAAGCTGATAAAGATAGTGTTTTCTGACTCTTCACAACAAAGAGGTCCTACAATCTCCCCCTTTGTGAAGAAGTCAGAAAGGTGGTGGAAGCTCCAGTGCCGGCTCCCACTTGGACATCTGCAGGAACTCCTCCCAATCTCCGATGATCCTCGCTCTCATCTGCATTGCCGCCTCGACGCGTCAGTACATCAACCTTTCCTTGAGTTTCCTCTCTATCAGGTTCATGCCCTCCAGAATCTTTCCCTTCCCGTCTATGATCTTCCGGCCCGGTATCTGATCCGCCAAGAGTCTACTCTGCATACCGTTGTAGACGTAGAAAAGGATCCCGTCGTAGAACTTGGCAAGCTCGCCAAACCTCATAAATCTGCGTTCCCTCTTCTTCCTCGTCACGTAGAGAACCCCGTGCTCCGGTATCCTGGTTGGCATGTAGGGAAGGTAGGCATCAATACCAGGTACGAGCAGGTTTGGTCTGAGCAGGTTGACCTTCGGCTAGCGGCTCTCGATCGCAAGCTGGTAGTCCGTCACCCGCGCAAGTGTGATCGCGTGGCGAACGTACTTTTTCAGTATCTCGGTGCCGTCTCTGTAGTGCTCGGGTCGGAGAATTGGACCCTGGAGGTACTTGATGAGCGTGAGGAGATCTTCCAAGTGCACCCGATCCAGATCTGCTTTCGTGAACGACCAGTCCTGTAACTCACCTCTTGGAGTGCCGGTCCCGTACATGCGGACGTCGTACTCAAGGAATATCTGATGACCATGTCTGTAAGGGCGCATAGCAGTTACCTTGATGAAACGACGTCGGATTCTTTGGCGTCCGTGGGTGGCCCAGTTGCACATCCTCTGGTGCACGTAAACAGTCCTTCTTCTCTTCGTCTTGATGTGCGAGATCCCGAAGTAGACCTTTCGAGACCATACGTGCAGCCTTTCCTGCTGGAAGATACGGGTGAAGGACTCCTCAAGGAATGGTCGGAAAATGACGGAATGATTCCAGTTGAGCTGGATGACTGTTGGAGCGGAGGACTCTGGATCTGTCGAGTGGATGGTCCGAGGAGCTTCTGGAGTGGGAAACTCAAAAGCCGATAGGAAGCTGTTGTAGTCTGAATCCCGGACGATGTCGTCCCCCCTCTGGAAAATCCTGAGGCTTTGAGCAAGCGACCGAAGAATCTTCCGGGCTTCCTCCGGAATCTGACATCTGATAAATCTGTCGGCGCTGCTTCCGGGGGAACGACGTCAATCTGCGCCGTATCGGTCATCTGAGGAAACTGAACTGTCTCCCCTGCCGGGATCGGCTCGTAGTGCCAACTCCCCATGTCCGGAATCTCCTCCGTGTCTGAATCGACATAGGGAGCGTCGGCGGCAGCAGACTCTGATGGAGCACTGGAGGGGGCGGCCGATGAAGCTGGAGCTGAAGTAGAACCGGAACCGGAGGCAGAGTGGAGGTCGGTGCGAGGCCTTTTGGATGAAGCCTGCACCTCCCCCTCATGAGGACCTGGTGCCGATTCATCAGGTTCGTCATGCCTCCGTTTGGAAGGATGAGTCTGAGACCGACACGTGGCCTCCAGTTCCCTGATGCGCTGTTGGAGGATCTCTATCTGGGCTTCCCAATCGCGAAGCTTGGCGGAGAGGCTGTCGTTCTGAGTGGTGTAAGATGAGATGACGTAAGCGTGTTCCGCCTCAGTGACATAACCCGGAATCGGAGGTAGGTCGCCCGAAGTCGGAGGGGCGAGTCTGAGAACGTCTTCAGGTTGACGAGGGATCGGTGCTTCGGTTGACGGGGCTGCCTCGGTGTGTTTGCCCTTGATTCGCCGTTTGAGCTCGTAAAGCTCCGCATCCCTGTCTTCTTGAAGCTTTCGCGACGCTTCAAGATCCGCCGATCTCTTTCTCTCCGTCTTGGCCAAGGCTTTCTCCAGTGCCTCGACCTGCGCATCCCTAGCCCTGTTGGCTTCCTCCATTGCTAGTAGTCTGGTTTGGACGACTTTTAGGATGTCGTCCGAATCTGTCGGACCTTGAAGTCCCGTTGGTACAGGGGTGGTTTTAGGGATTCCACCCGAATCCGTCAGGCCTAGAAGCCCCGGTGTTGCGTGAACATCTTTAGAGACTTTGCTCGAGTCTGTCGGACCCGGTCTCGGTGGTACAACACCCGGTGCCACTTGGGCTCCAGTTGTCGAGAAGAGTCCTACTGAGGTGCTCTCTCGACCTGATGTCACCGCTGGTATGATGTTGACGGTGTCAGGGCTTCCGGTGGATCCTCGAAGGGCGTCACCTGACGCACCAACTCTCCCCGTTCTGGTGGAGTCCCGTGGGATCTCCGCTTGTGGTACAATAGATCGTGGCCTAATGATAGAAGGGATCGTAAACGTCCCGGGAAGTGGCTCTACGACTCTATGTGCAACAAGTGAAGTCGAGAGGTGGGGCAGATCCTCTCTTATCTCAACACCGGCAGACTCCGATTGAGTGGCTGGTGGAAGTTGTGCTTGATCCCCGTGAATGACTGAAACGACCATCTGTTGAGAGATGGTCGAGTGGCTGGGTGGGGCGTGCAAGTGCGCTAGTTGGCTGCTAGCGTCTTGACCAGACACCGTAGGGTGCCCGGTCTCAATGAGGGTTGCCTCTCTGTTGGATGGACTCAGGGTTTGGGGAACTTCCAGTTCTAACCTATGCGGCTCTTCTTCTTCGCCCGCCTCCTGAATCTAAGCCCACGACTCGCCTAAATGGACCTCAACATCTTCGGTCTCTTTTTCTCTCCTCTCTCTCTTCTTCCTCACTATCTTCTCTTCCCCAGCCGGTAGCAACCTCGGCCTCACCTTCTTCCTCACGACCGACGGTCCGGTCATCTAAAGCAAGATCCTCAGCAAGTACAGGATCTCCAGATATTCTGTCGTCGTTGAAGGAAGAGGTGGCTTCATCCACATCAATAATATGGGACTTTCCGCCCTTCGGTTCTGTCTCCTGGAACTCCGAGTCTGATCCGTAGTCCACCATCTCTGAATCTGTAGCCTCGTCATCGGGCTCACGACGGTCTGAAGGAGTATGCTCGGGGGACTCGTGACCGTCGGAGTCATCGCCGGAGGGATCGCCAGAGGGTTCGCCTCCTTGAGTAGTAACGGCCGCCGCGTGTGGTGGTGAAGGAACGTGTGCTTGTTCTTGTGGGGAAGCTTCCACGTCCTCACCAGTCGGTTGTTGTTGCGGCGGAGATGGCGATCGGCGCTCTTCCGATGACGAATGTACCGGGGATTGTTGGAGAATCCCGGTGTACTGCTTCACCCGGTAGCCACGCATGATGTCACGGTCAACGTCAACATAAGATGGCTCTTCGACGTAGGTCTGCGTTCGAGCTCTACGGGTGCGGTTTCGGACCATCATCTGATAGGCTTCTGCTCGAGACATGTGTGGCGTGGCGGACGTACCAACGACTCTACCCACTTCACCCCTAACGGCCACACTCATCACTCCCGAGCCTTGAGCTCGCCCACTGGAGCTCTGGCCTGCCGTGCCAGAGGCACGGCCCCTAGGAAGGACGGGTCGCGCGTCCGGGGCAGGGCTCCTCGGTTCTGAGGAGTCCGTGGACGCGTCTTCTAATCCTACAGACGCTCGGTATAGTCTAACACTCTCAGCCCTACGGTCCGCCATATCAAGTACATTCTCAGGGATAGGCATTTCTACCTGACCTGGTCGCAGAGTCCTTCGGTTCATCCTGCCGATCTGAATGCTTTCGAAGCGCTGGTGTCCGGATCTACGTCTGACGGCCGGGTGGTGATCCATGTGCTCACGAATGATCAAACTGAAGAACCGCATCCAAGGAATGGATGTGTGACGGGTTCTTGCGGGCCCTTGTCTGACGTCGGTGACCATGTCAGCCCAAAGTTGTTGGGCGAAGTCGATACGCCTCCCGTAGGCGACCGCATGAATGACATGCCAGAACTGAGTGGAAGCACGGTCCACTCCGTGTGTCTTCGATGACAAGGTTCTATTGAGTATGTTGAAGAAAGAAAACTAGATTGGGGGCAGCATCCCCTAAGTGACTTGGGAGATCCCGTTCGGTCTATTGTTCGCAGTGAAGTGGACCCCAAGTGCGAGTATCTCGCTGAAAAGCTCGGGGCCGGTGACCAGTGGCTCGAACGGGGCCTCGGGAGTAGCGGCAGGCAGACGGAGGATTCGCCTCAGGTCCTCCACAGTGATGGTGAGTTCGGTGTGGTCAACTCGACCCACGATGGTCTGCACGCCATCTCGGTTCTCCATGGTAGACGACCACCAGAACTGCTGAAGGTAAATCATAGGAATGTCGGCAGTTGCCTGCATCGCATAAGCCAATGGATGAGCCCGAAGTATCTCCAGAACCACCTCTTCCTGAGCAGTGAAGTTGGCCAGGTCAACGTACTCGTTGTTCTGGTGGATGGGACGGATGTCAGTAGGGGCTATGAGGGCTCGGTCAGCAGCGTTGTTGACCGGGGAAGGAGGAGCAGGAGTGTTCGATTGACGAGCCATTTCTGTTAAGTCACAAACAAATTAAGTGTTTAGAAAGATGCAACGTGAAAAAGACTATACCCTCGACTAGGCGCGAGTCGGAAAACCTCGAAAACCCAAAAATGAGTATTTCGTATTTTCCGAGTCGAAAAACGAGCAAACACACGAGGGGGTGTTTTCCGATTCGGAAAAGGTGATTTTCCGAATCGGAGAACTCAACACTTAGACAAATTTTAGTAACTATAAACACAAGTTTTCCGATTCGGGAAAGGTGATTTTCCGAATCGGAGAACTCCCATACTTAGAAAAATAAAGCATGAAGAACAAGAAGGTTTTCCGATTCGGAAAACGTAGTTTTCCGATTCGGAAAAGTGTGTGACTTAGAAAAAATTTGACAAGACTTGGTCTCATACGTGATTCGGAAAACCTCGGAAACCCGTAAGGGTAATTCCATGTTTTCCGAATCGGAAAAATTAAGCTTGAAAACCGAGACACAAGTGGATTCGGAAAACCTGATAATCCGAATCGGATTTATCTGGTTTTCTGAATCGGAAAACATTAAAAGTATTCATCGTGTACGAATGCGGAAAACTTGAATGTTCAAGTTTTCCGATTCGGAAAACGAGACTGTTCGAGTTCCGAAAACAAAAACCGTTCACCAAACGTCGATCAAAGGCTCTAAACTATTAACATGCATCCTAAGACAGTTAAGAACAAGTTTCTAATCAACAAAGGATCGATTTAACGCCCCGAAATCCCATTCCAAAAAGTTTGGGTTTCGGGTAAGTTTTGAAAAGTTTAGGCTTCGATCCAGACCTTAAAACGACAGATTTAGACGTTATAACTATATAAGGATTGATCGTGAACTTACCAGGAATCCGAAAACGTACTTGAATCGACGATTGGAGCAACAACGAGCGATATCGAATCGAGCGCGAGAGCGATTATCGGGTGAGAGTTCAGAGAGAGAAAAGTGAAAATTTGAAATTTTGTGAAAAGTAAATCTTGAAAACCGGTATTTATATTTTTACCGAAATATACTGTGTTTGGGTTAAAAACACTGTGTTTGGCTCTCCTTTTGGCTCTCTTAACCCGACTTTCACCTATTGGCAAAAACCACCCCTGGACTTGAAGTTTCAAGAAACTTACAACCAAGTCCCTGAACTTGTAGTTTTAAAAAGTTTCAAAACAGACCCTGGACTACAAGTTTCACAAAAGTGCAATACGAGTCCCTGAACTTTAAGAATCAGAAAGTGGCAAAGTTAGTCCCCGAACTTGTAAGTTCAAGACATGTACTCTACCGCCCCCTGAACTTTCAAGTTCTCAAAAATTTACAAGTTCAGCGCTCGACTCCTGAGAAAAGAGACTTACCTGGTTCGTCTCAGCTGGGTTTTGTGCGAGTCCTGATCTGAATTAACCAGAAGTCGTTGTGAGGGTCCACACCTACAAAAGAAAGTATAAAATGGTATCCAAGGTGTTGTGGATCCGAGAACGTTAGCAAACACAACAAACATTTAAAGCAAGACTTAGTACTCCCCCTCAATTCATGCAATCTCTCAAGGGCTCCCCCTACACACATGCACACATAAAATGAACTCCCGACTCCCCCTAGACCTCAGGCAGGGAGGTCTAGCATTCCTAACTTACTTAGGAGAAAGAAGTGACGTTTCTCGTCAAATGGCTTCGTGAACAAATCAGCAAGCTGATAGTCACTCTCAATAAAGTAAAGTTCAACATTACCTTTCTCGACGTGGTCTTTGATGAAATGATATCGGATATCGATATGCTTCGTCCGAGAATGTTGAACCGGATTTGCCGTGATCTGAATCGCACTCTTGGAGTCGCAATAGATGGGTATCCGTTGCATGGTGTATCCGAAGTCGGCAAGTTGGTTTTCATCCACAGAACTTGCGAGCAGCAGCAGGCGGCGGCAACATACTCTGCCTCCGCGGTGGATAAGGATACGCAATTCTGCTTCCGGGATGACCAACTCACCAGCTTGTCTCCTAGAAACTGGCAAGCACCAGATGTGCTTTTCCTGTTGAGCTTACAACCTGCATGGTCTGAGTCTGTATATGCAATTAGTTCAAAACCAGAATCCTTTGGGTACCAAAGGCCAAAATCCGGTGTGCCCTTCAGATACCTAAGGATTCTTTTGACTGCAGACAGGTGTGAATCACGTGGATCACACTGAAAACGAGCGCAGACACCCGTGGAGAAGACAATGTCTGGTCAACTAGCCGTGAGATACAAGAGAGAACCAATGATTGCCCGATAAGTCTTCTGGTCAACCGGTTTACCAGAAGTATCTGCATTTAGTTGAAAATTTCTGGGCATTGGTGTTGCCGCAGAGTTTGAACCACCGAAATCAAATCGTTTTAAAAGATCTTGAACATATTTGGCTTGATTTATAAAAATGCCATTAGGGCGTTGTCGAACTTGAAGTCCTAAAAAGAACGTCAACTCGCCCATCATGCTCATTTTGAATTGGGATTTCATGGTGTTCTCAAACTCTTGGCACATCTCAGGCTTCGTAGATGCAAAGATAATATCATCCACGTATATCTGAACTATAATTAAATCTTTACCTGATCTCTTAAGAAACAAAGTGGGATCGATTGTACCTTTCTTGTAGCCAACTCCTAGCAAGTAATCAGTGAGTGTTTCGTACCATGCCCTAGGAGCCTGCTTGAGACCGTAAAGCGCCTTGTCCAACACGTACACGTGTTCTGGAAATCTGGGATCGACGAATCCTTCCGGTTGTTCAACGTACACCTCTTCTTGAAGAACTCCGTTCAAGAAGGCACACTTGACGTCCATTTGATACACCGTCATATTCTTGTGTGCGGCATATGCAAGGAAGATCCGAATTGCCTCGATCCGAGCTACTGGCGCAAACGTCTCATCGTAGTCGATACCCTCTTGCTGGCGAAAACCCTTGGCGACCAATCGAGCCTTGTTCCGGATGATGAGATCATTCTCGTCCTTCTTGTTCCGGAAGATCCACTTCAGGCCGATTATGGACTTTCCCCACGGTCTGGTTACCAAACGCCAAACTTTGTTTCTCTCGAATTCCGCAAGCTCTTCTTGCATCGCTAAAACCCAATCAGGATCGGTGAGGGAAACATCCGAAGGTTCGAATTCACTAAGGAACCCTCCGAATAGAATCAGGTTTTCGACATTCTTTGCAGATCGCGTAGTGACAGGTTGTGAGGGACTCCCGATGATCAGGGAGGGGGGATGATCTCTTGTCCACTTTCGAGTGTGTGGATGAGTGACATAAGCTTGTTGGTTGTTGGTGGCGTCGTTCTCATCTTGCACGGCAAAGACCTCTCGCTGGTTTCTACTTGAAGATCCGGCTTCCAGATTAATCTGCGGTGCTGCCTCTGACCGGGGCTCACGCACTACCTGAGCATAAGTCCTTTGAGCTGAACTGGGTGGAGGTAGTGGAGCATCTTCCGGGATAGGTGCAAGAACAGGGTGTGGAGTCTGTTCTCGGACGGGTTCCGGTGAGGCAGCGGATGAGGTTTCATGGGGGGAGACCGCAGATTCCGGTGTCACTAAGTTGGTAGATGTGCTTGAAGAAGGTTCAGTGACGAAAGCATCGGATGTCACTGAAGTAGAGGTTGAACCAGCATGAGCAGGAACTACAATCGGACCCGTGAGTGTGGGTAGATCATAATCTGCGAGGTCTAAGAAGTCTAAAGCAGAAAAGTTAGTGGAAGAATCTGTGCTCGGTGGTGCGGTGAACAGTTCAGGAAAAGAAGCATTTACATTACTAGGACTTGCCACAGAATAAGTTTCGGTTTCGGAAAAATCAACATTTGAGCTTTCCAGGATGGTTCGGGTCCGTTTGTTGAAAACCCTATAAGCCTTTGAGTTATGTGAGTATCCAATGAAGATAGACTCATCAGACTTGGGTTCAAACTTTCCCAAATCATCCCGGTCGTTTAAAACATAGCATTTACATCTAAAAACTCTAAAGTAATCGATGTTAGGTTTACGCTGTTCGACCATCTCGTAGGCAGTTTTACCGGTCCGCTTAACGATCAAGGTCCGATTCTGCGTGTAGCATGCTGTTGATATTGCTTCAGCCCAAAAAGATTGAGGAACTCCAGAATGAGCCATCATGGATCTTGCCGCTTCGACTAACGTCCGGTTCTTCCTTTCCACAACCCCATTTTGTTGAGGTGTGCGCACGGCTGAGAAGTTGTGAGAGATTCCCACGTCTTCAAGAAAGGATTGCAACTTTGCATTACGGAACTCGGTCCCGTTGTCACTTCTCAACTTCTTCACTCGGCGACCCAAGAGAACTTGAATCCGCTTGATGAAGGCAATGATTCGATCGGCAGCGTTAGACTTGGCTCGTAGGAATTCAAGCCATGTGAACCTTGAGAACTCATCAACGAGAACTAACATGTATTTCTTTCGGGCTAGGCTCTCGGTTCTGGTAGGTCCACAAAGATCCATGTGAATCATGTCAAGGGGATTTTTGCTATTCGTGTCCATCCTCGGTGGATGAGAGCTTCTCGTCATTTTTCCTTGTTCGCAAGCGGGACACAGTGTGTCCTTGGAAAGGCGAGTCTCCGGTAGTCCCTTGACAAGATTTTTCGAAACCAGCTTGTTCATGTCATTGAAATTCTGATGGCAGAGTCTTCGATGCCATAACCAACTGTCCTCCTTAGAAGCCTTTGCGAGCAGACAGATTGCATTCCTCGGATCAGAAATTGCTTCAAACTGAGGGTGTGTCTGAGGGATTGAACGGAAGACGGTGGAGTAAAGATTGCCATTCCTCCGTGCACTAAGGATGACGTTGTTGTCTTCATCATTCACGTCGCTTCCGTATTGAAATTGCTTCACCCAGTATCCGTTGTCGCAGAACTGACTGGAGCTGAACATGTTGTATCCTAACCCCTCGACATACCTTACATCCTTAATGATGTATCTTCCATCCGTAATTTTCCCATAACCCACCATTGGCTTAGGCGTCTTGTCGGCTGTTTTAACATATCCCTCGAACCTTTCAACATAGTCGAAAAGGAAGGATCTCTGACCAGTCATGTGTCTATATGCGCCGGAATTGAAGTACCACACATGACTGACCTGCAAGACAACTAAGCTTGTTTAGGGACCCATTGCCAAATGGGTTCCTGTGGGTTAGAAACAGATAAATCAGTCGGTGTAGTCCCCTTTTCGGATTTCTCCTTAGGCGGAGGGGACTTCACTGACGAAGAGGACTTAGCTTTCCCTCTTTTTCTTCCCCTTCTCTTTCGGGATTTGACATTAGATTGAGGAGCATAGAAAGAGTTAGGCACACCATAACGCAGGAAATTATCAAACATAAAACACATGTCATTGCGAAAAGTATTAAAGGCATCGTTCAAGTTACGATTACAATTAACAGACATGTTTGAATTCATTCCTACACTAGGTGGAACATAGCCTAAACCCGCACGGCTAGGACTATGTTTCTTAGGGAAAGCAGAAAAAGAGTTGTTCCTTCCATGATGATCCTTTCTTGGTGGCTTCACATTCGGTCCACCATCTTTCCTCCTCGCATCTGCATGAAAAGCACGGTGTGAGTTAGAGGACGGCTTTGTGGGAATGGAGTTACCACCTTTTCCAGATGACATTTTAGAAAATTTAGGTTTTGTGGAACTGAAAGGTTGATTGGGTTGTAACTGAGAGGTCTCACCCACTTCAAAGGAACTTGAATGAAAGTCAAGACTTTTAATGGGCTTGACTGAGTTACGAGCATCGTTAGACTTTGAATGCTTTTTCTGGAGTCCTTTGGGTGCGTGAGGCTTAACTGACTTACCCTTGTCAGTACCAACACATTTTTCACCCTTAGGGTTACTTTTCTCAGAAATAGGAGCTCGTAACTCAGTAGGCATCTCAGATTTGACAACAACAGATTTTGGCTTCTTTGGAATAAAGCCTGAAGGATCATCATCCTCATCTAAAAACACCTTCATATCATATTCAATATTTGGATCTTGGACAGTCTTGGGTTCGGCTATCCTGTGGTGTGAATTAGGGGGTTCATCATCATCTGAGACTACAGAGTAATGGTCCTCAGTATCTAAGACAGGTTTGGATTGGGGATCGGCTATCGGATGGTTGAGGATTGGAGCAGTCTTATCATTAACTGAGTCTGAAAAGTAGAGATTTTCAAGATTCATAACTTTCCTTTTCAAAATGGAGTTAGACACAAGTTGGTTGTTTAAAGATCGGCGATACATTATCCTTTCATCGTGATCAAGTTCTTTTAAAAGTTCAAAATGGATATCTAAGAGAACGTATCGAGTTTGAAGATCCGCAACCTTGATTTGAAAATCAGTAAAAGCCGAGGTTGCGGTCTCACACTCTGAAGAAAGCCTAATTCTCTCGGCGTTGGCCTCGAGCAAGCCTTTTTCCAGAGTGCGTACCAATGTGTCTTTTTCCGAAACAATAACTTTCAAATTCAAGATCTGATGTTGGCATGCATCCAAATCCATGGCTTTTAACCTAAGATCAAACACCTCCTTTTCTAGCCTGACTAGGTCGGGACACTTAGTTGCGGAAGTATCCTCGGGTGGGATAACTAAGGTCTCCTCTGAAAACTCCATTTCCCTAGTATCATAGCTTGAGTTAAGGTCTGTGTAGTTGATGGAAGGCATTGCTACTCTAGGGGTTCTGGCCTTGATGCCTTCCCAAGTGGGTTCGGAGTTGGTCGGATCACTAGCTGGAACAAAGATTGGTCTATTGGAAGGAGGGCTAGTGGGTGGACTGTTAGAGGTAGTGTTCGTTGGACTGGTGGTTCTAGTTATGGTCTCACCGTTTATGACTTCGGTGTACGTGACAGTCTGCCTAACGAATTCCTCGGTCACATGTCCTCCTACTAGGGCAGGTTTGGGCTTGGAGGCTGCCATTTCCTCAAAATTGTATAGATGAGAAGGTGCTTTATCTAAAATATGGTTTTCAGACAGACCTAGGCCGGGTTTAGCTTTGTAAAAAGGATTCTTTTTGGCATGCTGAGTGAGGATACTTAAAGTCTGTTCAGATTGTCCTCTTTTGAAATTGTTGTCCTCAAGCTCTTGGATTTTTGAAAACAACCGAGTTCTTTCTTCCGAAAGTAACTGGAATTTAGTGTTGAGCTCCCCATGATTACTGTTAAGTTCCTCATGGGCTTTTTGAAGACAATTAAGTTTGTTTTTTAAATTGGACTCTCTAATGCCAGACTCAAGTGTTTCACGATTATAAACTATGGTCAAATCCTCGAGAGAGTCTTTGTAAATAGCACTGTCGATTCTAAATTTCGTGACGAGAGTCCTCTCCGATTGGAGACATCTCTCTAATTTACAAATTTTAGACTCCAACATTGCCATAGTATCAGTTATATCTGGAATAGATGATACCTCTGACGGATCAATATCTTGATAAGTGCTCGGTCCAACGGCTTCTGATCCCTCGAAGTCAGCCATCAAGCAAAGACCCTTTACCAAATGATCATCCTCATCTGAGCTCTCCTCTTCACAAACCCAATTCTCTTCATCAACCAGCAAAGCTACCCCTTTTTCCTTCTTCCTCATCAATGAGGCCTTCCTCTCAAAGTACGCTGCATCCTTGTACTTGACGGAGCAATCTCTAGCGTAGTGTCCCAACTTACCACACTTGTAACAAGTGGTAGTGGGACTTGCGGTTTGTTGAGGAGTGGGGTTCTGGGTTATGGGAACCTGGGGATGATTTGACCGTTGAATTCCTTGTTCAGCTTGAATCTGTGGATCTTCCTTCTGAACTTGCCTGGAGCTGTTTCCCCGTGAATCACCTCCGTTGTAGTTACTTTTCCCGTGATCCATTCTCTCATCTTGCCTTCGATCACCTCTATTCTGCTCATACCCATAGCCAGGTCCTTGATCTAGCCTTCCACTCTCATGTCTTCCTCCATACCCGATCTCATATCCCTGACGATCAATATACCCAGATTCAGGAGTATATTGCCTCATGCTGTTTCGGTAGTTGATGTCTGAGACTTGACCTCTCCAATCTCCTTGACTACCTTGGCCTCCTTGATAGTCAAGGTACGTGTTGTCTCTTCTGGGCTGATCTCTGTATCTGCCTTGATCTTCCCTGTACCTCCCTTGGTTGTTCCGATAACCTCCTTGATCGTATGCCTGGATTCCCCCTTGCTGATAGCTTCCTCTCCCTTGATTTCCGTACTGACCTCTATCTTGCTGATAATGACCTCCCCTTCCTTGCCCATTCTTCCTCCACTGGGAAATCCGGATCCTCGTGATCGGTTGTATCCACGGTTTGCGTTCAGTCGTTGTACGCTGTGTGAAATGAGGGCAAGGGACTCATTCACATGGAAGAGTTCTTCATCTGAGATGGAAATAATCACTGGTTCATCGGGATGTTGCACGCTTGTTCCATAGTTCGGGTTGAACTCTTGATTGTATTCCTCTTGATAATACTGGGGAGAAACATTGTTGTATGGCATTGGTTGGATAGGTGCAGGGCTTGGTCCTCCGAAGGGCACGGCCGACAGTGCCAGAGGATCGACTGCTTTCTTGGTTCGTCCACCGGTGATGAATTCTTCGTGTTGAACCATCATGCTGAATAAGTCATGCAGACCCATAATTCCCAGATTCCGGCTTAACTGAATGTTGATTGCCAAATTTTGCCATTCTGGCGTGAGATTCTTCAGAAACTTGACATTCTCTTCATACTTCGTTTTCTCAACCCCGAGCCGCCTCAGATCGTTGACGAAGGAATTCAGTCTTTGATAAGACTCAGTGAGGGATTCGTTTTCCCTAGCCTTGAAGCCTTTGTAGGCATTGAGCGCGCTTTCCTTCTGACTCTCCAGAGCAGTATCACCTCCTTGCATTTGTTGTTCGATTTTCAACCAAACGTCTCGTGCGTTGGTCAGACTGTCCACTCTCGCATACATGTCGTTTGGGAGAGCCATGATCAAGAGGGTAAGAGCGCGCTTGTCGATGAGGTGTCGGGCTCTCTGTTCTGGGTTGAACATCTCGACAGGCTTCTCAACTACGTAAGCTGGTAGTTCGGGACATGTATCGGTTCTGGGAACTGCTGCGACGGTGACGGTCGGTCTGATAGGCCCTTCACGGATGGACTTCATAAGATTCTCATCCAGCAGATCTAGGAAGTGGATCATTCTGCGTTTCCACTGTTGGTACTCGCCCATCACCAGGACGGGAGGGCGAGATTCGGAACCAATGCCGATGATTTCCTTCGACATTTCTCTCTCACTGACAGACCTCCTTGTAAGACTCACTTGGCTTTAAAAAAAATTTTGAAAAACAGGTATTTTGAGCGCCTCGGGACACAATTAGCTTTGAAAATTAAAAGGTTTTGAAATGAGGCTAAGTGTCGAATTCGGGGAACAAATTGTCAAGAGTTCCTGCCCGAAGAGGCGAAATCCGATCTGGAAACTGAAGTTTTCCGAATCGGATTTGGCTCAAAACACTGGATGCGGAAAAGGCACTTTTCCGATTTGGAAAATGGTATTTTCCGATTCGGAAAGTGTTGAGTTCGGAAAAAGCACACAATTCGGAAAATGATATTTTCAGGAGCAAAACCCCAAATCAGAAGCCTGTTCTCCGATTCGGAAAATGATATTTTCCGATTCGGAAAAGAGGTATTTTCCGATTCGGAGTATAGTACAATTTCCGATTCGGAAAATTTGAACTGAAATTTCAGCTCTCGTTTTCCGATTCGGAAAACCTGCACAGGAACTCCGAAAAATCACTCAAAATCACTAAAAATCACTTAAAAGATAAGTGATAAGACCCCCAATTTGTAGGAAAATGATTAGAAAACAGTAGGGAATCTCTTATCACTTATAAAACTCTTTTTAAAACCACTTTTTGGATTAAAAACCCAAAAAGTTTGTAAAAACCCAAAATTTTAAAATCTTGAAAAATCTCTTTAAATCAACAACAAAGCCAAGGAATTAACAAGGTATGGCTCTGATACCAATTGTTGTCCCAAAAATCAATAGAGATGAGAAGAAATGGATGAAATCATATAGATTGAAGAACAAAAGCTTAAAAGGTTTAACAATGGAGTTTTTGCCCAAAGTAGTAATAATGATTCCACACCCAAAACCCTAATCATCTCTTACCTTATATAGGTAAGAGGAAGTTACAAAGATTGTCAATAAAGGCCCTCGAAGTTCCAAACTTCAAACAAGGGCATAGAAAACAAAGTAATTGTTCAACTAAACAGAAATTAAACTAGAAAGCTGATAAAGATAGTGTTTTCTGACTCTTCACAACAAAGAGGTCCTACACTCCACCTAAGGCCATGTGTTATACTCACTGTTTTCCTTCTATATTAGGGTTGTGCATATGGCACCGAAATTCCGAACAGAATCGACACCGTACTGACAGGGACCGGGACCGGGACTAGTATATAGGGTGGGGTATTCAGTTCTAGAGTTTGGCCCCATCCGGTTGCGGTCCAACCGGTTTTGGAACCGGGAAAGAACCGATAAAACCCGGACCGAACCGGTTTTGGAAGACTTATGGTCACATTCAAGTTTTTGGTAACCATTCCTTTTCCAGCCATTCTTTTTCCCAACCATGATTCACATAATATCATTCAATTAAATCAAATCAATCTAACCAATAAATTCATCCCTAGAATCGGTTTCTTTAATCATACCCAAGAAGCAAGTTTTTGCTTTAAAAAATTGGTTTGTATTTGGTCTCATCAAGTCTTCAATTCATAATTTGCTTAACCGATTTAACGTGTTTCTTTTTTCAATTCACAATTCGTTTCTTACGTCGTTTTTTAGAGAAATGATACGTTTGCCGAGGAAACGGCTTTTGTGGACCTCGACAACAATGATAAACAAGAGGAAAATGTTGCAACTTGCAAGTGGCAATGCCTTGAAGTTTTAATTCTGTTATAAACATTAAAGTTCACATACTTCGGAACTCGTCTTCTGTGAGTCCGATAATCAACGAGGATACGATAGATGGACCACTACAAGCGATTACAAGACTTAGTAATGCTCAAACAGCGGTAATCAAGCAATATATGCACGACAAATAGAATACGGTAAAACGACAAAGCATATATAGAAAGTTGTTAGTTACTTGATTATTTAAAAACGTTAACTAGCGACCCGTATTTATAGAGTCGAAGTTACACAAACCACCCATAGAGTCTATGACTCTTTTAAGAGGTGCACAAAAGATATTGTTTCAACAACTAACTATTACAAAAGTTCAAAACACGCCCCTGACTTCTTTACAAACTAAAAGTCATTGCCTAACAATCTCCCCCTTTGGGAAGAGGTCAGAAGGGCGGCGGATACTTCAACGCTGGTTCCCACTGCGAGAGCTGCATGTACTCATCCCATTCGCGGATCGTTCTTGTACGGAGCTCCATCGCAGTCTCTACTCTCCTCAGCATCAGTCTCTCCTTCAGCTTGTTCTCGATCAGATCCAAGGCCTCGATCAGCTTACTCTTTCATTGAGTGCCCTTGTGCATCGGAATGTTGTTCTCTAACAGACGACGCTTCATCCCGTTGTACACGTACAGAAGGGTGCCGTCACAGAAGCTGGATAGCTCACTGAAACGCATAAACCTTCACGGATTCTTCCTGAAGGTGAGGTACACAACACCATGCTTTGGAACTCTCGTCGGAAAGTAGGGCAGGTATTGGTCAAGTAGATTGGCCTCCAGGTTGGGACGAAGCAAATTCACCTTCTGTTGTCTGCTTTCAATCGCCATCTGATAGTCAGTAAGATGCGCGAGGTTGATCGAGTGGCGTACGTACCTCTTGAGGACCTCCAGACCGTCTCTGAAGTATTCTGGTTTCAGAATCGGGCCCTCAAGGTGTCTGATAAGAGTGAGGAGATCTTCGAGATCGATGCTGTCAAGATCAGCTTCCGTGAACATGAAGTCTCGAAGGTTGCCGTCGGGTTTGCCAGGGTTGTACCTGCGCACATGGAACTCAAGGAAAAGCTGGTGCCCGAATCGGTAAGGTCGGACATCAGTGACCTTGGTGAACCGAAGCTTTCTTCTGATCTGCCCATGTTCGTTCCAGCTGAGCTTCCTCTGATAGACGTACGCGGTTCGGCTTCGGCGCTTCTTGATGTGAGACAGCCCGAATAAGACCTTCTTGGACCACGTATGAAGACTTTCCTGTTGGAAGATCCGTGAGAAGGATTCCTCCAGGAAGGGTCTAAAGATGACCGTGTGGTTCCAACCCAGTCTGATCGGCTGCTGAGCTGTAAATGCCTCAGGCGTCTGTACAGTGGGGAGAAAGGTATTGTACTCCGCGCTAGTTACGATGTTGTTTGATCGTTTCCAAAACCGAAGGCTCTGAGCAAGCTGGTTCAGGATCTTCCTTGCCTCGTCGGAGATGTGAAGCTCGGAAGGATCCGTCGGAATGGTGTTTGGATCGATCAAGTCTATAACGGGAGTTACCTTCTCGTGAGGGAAGTTGACCTTTTCACCCTGTAGGATGGCCTCATACTTCCAGTCCGCTGCATCTGCCGGAATGTCGTCATCAGAATCAGAGTCCCAAACATCCGTGGGACGACCTTCCGTACTTGCTGGATCTGTAGGCTGATCTGCTGGCTGATCTGCTGGCTGATCTGCCGGAGGAGCGGTGTCGGTCGGTGTATCATCGGCGGCGGTTCCGGAGCCGGAGGGAAGGTCTAGGCGAAGCCTCTTCGACGGTACCTCCCCCTCATGAGGATCTGCGGCCGAATCATCCGGATCATCATGGCGTCTCTTGGAGGGCTGAGCCTGAGTCCTGCAAGTTTCCTCAGGCTCGCGGACCATCCACAACGCAATCTCCAACTGAAGGTCCCTAGTGGCCATGAGCTGCTTGTACTGGGTCACTTCGCTCTATAGAGCATCTATCTGAGTGGTGAGAGAAGTGATGACCATCTGATGCTCGGCTTCCGAAACATAGCCGGGGACGACTTCAGCGAGTGGTGGTGGTTGTAGACGGAGGACGGGAGTAGGAGAGCGGCTAGAGTCGCCAAAAGACGGGCGCTCCCCTTCCTGGAATTTGCCTTTGATAAAGCGTCTGGCTTCATCAAGTTCTCTCTGTCGGTCCTCGTCAGCTTTCCGAAGCTCCTCGATCTCGGCTCGGCGGGCTCTGTCTTCCTGTTCTTTGACTGCTAAGGCCTTCTCAATGGCCTCAATTCTCTTGTTCTTAGCCTCGTCGGCCTTCTCGATCGCTTCTAACCTGCTTTGGACAACTTTAAGGATGCTGTCCGAATCCCTGGGCTCCATTCCCGAAGGGGTCAATAACGGTTCATTTACGAAACCGGTTGACAGGGAAAGCCCCGCGAAGGTGCTTCCCTGGCCCGCGCTGACTAATGGTGCAGTGTCAAGTGCAGCGGGGCTTCGGGTGGAAGTCTCCAGATGTGTACCTAGGGGCTCTATGACTCTGTGCGTCATGAAAGAAAGCGAGTGCTGGGGATGAGCATCTCTTGTTTCAACACCGATCGACTCCAAGCGAGTGAACAATGGAATAGGTGGTAAAACCCCGTGATCTGATGAAACGACCACCTGTTGTGAGGTGGTCGAGTGGATGGCTTGGGTGTGCAATTGCGTTGGTTGGCTGCCAACGACTTGACTACTCGGCATTGGCCGAGTAGAATCTGTATGGGATGCCTCTGTGGAGGATAGACTCTTGGCTGGATGGGTTCCGGTTTCTAGTTGCCTAGGTTGGGCCACTTCTACTTCAGCCTCTTTTGGGGCTTCTATCGCCTCTTCATCCTGGCGGGCCTCTTCTTCTTCGGCCTCTTGAATGACCAGACCCTGACTTTCTCCCTCGAACCCTTCACTACCAGCACCAAGCTGCATCCAAGATTCGCTTTCTGCTTATTCAGCAACCTCGGTGTTCAACATTCTGTCTTCCGTTCCGGAGTAGTCAACGAGCTGTACGGAATCGCTTTCGTTGAAGGAGGAAGTGGAGACGTCATCATCAAACTCCTTTCCTTTCCCCTTCCCTTTGCCTTTACCTTTCCCCTTGCCCTTACCCGTTCCTTCTCCCGGGCCCTCCTGCGGATCAGAATCTGGTGGCATCGTGTCGGACGAGCTGCTATCAGGATCACCAGATGGATCCGTCGGGAGTCTCGATGTGGTGGCCTGAGGAGGCGGTGAAGTACGGGCTAGTTCTTCTGGAGATGCAGCCGTGATATCTCTAGCGGAGCCAGACGGTGTAGATCCCGAGGCGTCAGTAGGAGTAGATGGTTCCGAAACCTCCTCGATCGTCGGAAAACGAGGAGCGGTTCGTTGGCGCGGAATGTACTCCTTGACCCTTGGAGTTTGCATCTGTGGATCATCATGCATTCGCTGCCTAAGACGCCTCAATCTCTCTTCACGAGTACTCGGAAGGTCGGTAGACGTCGATGCGGCATGAGCGGTGGCGGATCTTCAGACGATACTACCCACGTTTTCCCTCACGTCCACGCTCATCACTCCACCCGAGCCAAAGGCCCCCCCAGTGGGACCCCGGCGCCTCGGACGTAAGGCCCGAGGACTAGAAGGGACGGGTTGCGCACCTTGGGCAGGACCTTCCGGTTCTGGACGGTCCATAGGTGCGGCTCCTAGACCTAAGCGAATCCTATACCTTACAACGCTCGATGGCCGCTGGTCTAGTGCGTCGAGGACGTGTGGAGGAATCAGCATCTCTTACTGGCCCTTGGTGTAGTCTCGCTTGGCCACCCAACTGATCTTTGGCTCGATGACAGGATGACCGGAACGGCGTCGGATCTCCTGATTGCGTTCCATATGGTCATGAATGATAAGACCATAGAACCGCAACCACGGGATAGAATGATGTCTGGTGCGTTCCCGGGTCGTCAGGTCCTTAGTCATGTCAAGCCACAACTGAGAAGCGATGTCGATGCGCCGTCCGTATGTGACTGAGTGGTAGATGTGCCAGAAGGAAGTTGTCGCCTTGTCTATGCCTTTCGTCTTCGATGAGAGGCACCTGTTCATCAGGTTGAACAATTGTGCCCAGATCGGTGGTAGATGGCTCGTAGTGATCTGAGAAACTCCTTTCACCTCTTCGGTAACCCCAAGAGCTAGGATTTCACTCAATAGTATGGGGCCCGAGACCAGCTGGTCAAAGTCCTAGTGGCCGCCATCAGTAGCGGCAGGGAGGCAAAGGATGCGGCGGACGTCTTCCATAGAGATAACCAGTTCGGTTTGATCTACTCGACCAATGATCGAGAAGACTCCGAACCGGTTGTCCAGAATGGTTGTTTTCCAGAACTGCTGCAGGTAGATCGCCGGTACCTCGGCAGTGGCCGTCATGGCGTAAGAAAGAGGATGAGCTCGTAGGATCTCCCTCACGATAGTGTGCTGCACCCGGACCGAAGAGAGGTTCACATACTCGTTGTTCTGTAGTATGAGAACGATGTCCGTGGGAGCAATCAAAGCTCGGTCAGCCTCTGGATCGATCGGCGAAGAAGGACGTTGTTGCTGGTTTGCCATTTCTAACAAAACAGTAACAAGTGTTAAGTAAACAGTTTTAGATCCTTCTAATCGAAAACAAGTGTTGTGACGAAAATTTGACAGAGTTTCGGCTAGGCGCGAGTCAGTTTTTCGAAGATTCCCGAGGGAATCTTTAAAACTGAGTCGAACTAGATTTGTGAAACGGTTAACCCACGAAACTCATGTCGAGTTAATAACAACCCGAAACAGGATTCAAAAACCACGGATTCAGGACCGGCTTAAATCTCGAATCGGTCTATGGACAAATCCCGTTAGGTGATTTGTTAAGAACGATTCTTGAGGAAAGTCGAGTCCCGAATCGGGGGTACAGAGTCCCGAATCGGGTGTTTGTCACAAACACGCATACACATTATAAACTAATGTCCCGAATCGGGACATGCAACAATTAAAATCAGAATTCCCGAATCGGGGAATTGACATTCTAAACACATATAACTTAGTACCGAATCGGGGAATTCATGCAATTAAACCGAGTATAGAAGTCCCGAATCGGGGATTCAAAATTCAAAAACCAAAATTCCCGAATCGGGGATTTCAATCTCCTGAATCGGGAGATCAAAAATCCCGTATCAAGAACATCTTGAGTCCCGATTCAAGAACAAATATCCCGAATCATGAGACCTCGAAGAGTCCCGTATCGGGACTCCGCGGCTGTTGGTTTTCAGATCATCAAAACGACCCAAAAACAAGTCTAAACAATCCTAAAACTAGTCTAGATTGATACATTAGTGATTTAAACTAGTTTAGGAAGACGGATCTAACGTCCCGAAACTCGAATCCAAGGATTTTTGAGTTTCGGGTTTATCCGAAAACTTTAGGCTTCAATCTGATCAATAAACGATGTTGTTTAGATGAATATGAAGATACTAAGTTGTTAGAAATCTTACCAGGATCGTAAAGAAGTAGTCGGATCGTCGAACGGATCGATAACGAACTCTCGGGGAAGCCAGGAAGCGATGGATCGTTCGGGTCGTTCTTCGTGTTCTTGATCGTCGAGAGAGAAAACTGATAAGAGCTTTTGAAATTTGAAAGTGATAACTGAATTTAGTTATCAACTCCCGCTTTTATATTTTCTGATAGCTTATCAGGTATTTTGAAAATTTTATCTGATAATCACTCTCTCAGATCACGACTATCAAGAAATTACGGAATGAACCCTGAACTTAAAGTTTGAAAGAATTTCAAGACTTCCCCTGAACTTGTGGTTTTGAAAGTTTGCAAAAATGGTCCCTGAACTTGAAGTATTGGAGACTGGCAGAACTGGTCCCTGAACTAGTCAGAATTTGAACCTGTCACTTCCAACCCCTTAACTTAGCAAGCTCAATGATTTTACAAGTTCAGCCCCTTGACGTTATTGAAACGACTAACCTGGAAATTTCCGAGATCGGATTTATCACCAGTTCTGACAGCAATGGTCAGAAGTTTTATACTTGAACAACGGGTCCTGAACTGAAGTATTCAGAAGTCGTGCTTCGGTTCTACAACCTGCAAGAAAAATAAGAATGGTATCCATTGCAGATTTGTTAGTCCCAAACAATCAAACAATAAGAGGATTTATGAGAGAAATTGATAGACAAAAGATGAAGTGTTCTTGATATTATTGGAGAGCTCTCTAAGAACAAGAAAACACACACACAAACACACTAAATGACTCTCATTGAAAATGAACTCACACATTCTCTCAACCAACCTAAACCCCTTTATATATGGGGGGCCTAAATACAAGGCCCAAGCCCAAGCCCAATAGCTAAATTAACTAGCTATATATAAAATAAACCTTCTCAAAGCTTACTTTATAAAACTTTCTCTAATTAGAACAATTTGGTCCTAACAATCTCCCCCTAAAGTTTTATAAAGGAAGCATCTCTGATCTTCTCCCCCTTGCTTTCTTCAGAAAACTTTAGTGGCGTTCGGCTACATTTTGATCTCCAAGCTCCCCCTCGATTGTAGCTCTTCATCTTCAGTTTCAACTGAAAGACCAGATCCGATTTGCAATAACCGCAACTGATTGCACAAACTACAGCTCAACCTGTAAATAACTCGACACGTCTGATAACCGCAGAATACAACAGCTTGCCCAGAGCATGTTGATTCATCCAACTATGTTGATCTCCAGCCAAGAGAAACAAAGGGATAGATGTATGTGTGAGTTACCGTGCAGATCAGCAAGAAAAGTAAAGGTTTTGTCTTTGACCCCTTGTTGAATAGGAATTCAGCATAAGAGCTTTAAATCTGATAAGTTCACAACAGGGTAAACACCGAAGCTTGGATCACCGAAACACCGTATGGAATGAAAAACTGGGAGTAGATGCTGAACGAGATGCTCTGCTTTGATCTCTCTACTACTCAGAAAATAGTCGATTTCCTGAAATCTTCCAAAATGTCAAGCAATCAGATCCAGATCTAGTCTTCTTAGTCAAATGGATGACGACCGTCACTCAAAATTCTAGATCGCAACTGAACCTCCACAACGGTAAAACTCAACTCTCACACCTAAGAGGAATAATTCACCGAAGGTGGCATCTAAAGGAAAAACTCAACTCTCACGCCTAAGAGGAATAATTCCATCTAATAAAACTCTAGAATAATGGTTGCAGAGCGTCAGCCTTCTGAGTAATCTAACCAAATGCAGAATCCGATCACCGTCGTTTTGAAATCGATACAAATCTGACATGACTTCAAATAATCTGGAGCAGTTGGGGAAACGAGAGAAATTCAGTTTTCATGATTGAAAACTGAATTGGGCTAAAATCTGGGTTGATGAGATCTTTACGAACCAATTGGGAAAGAAAGGTGGCTAATAAAGCGCGGGGATTTTGAAGCGTCACATGCATTTGAATCTGGGTGGATCTAGAGCGCAGCGGAAAGTGATCAATCATAAACCTGATTGACCGTATAATCTTGAAAGCGTATCTGAAGATGATTCCCGAACTTAATTTGAGCAATTTTGCGTCATCGGGAAGAAATTCCGTCAAATAGTCCCAAACCCCGAATCCTGGAAGTCCCAAATCAGAAAAAATAAATTTTTCTGAAAGATGTGAAAATTTCAAACTCCGGGGGCTGAATTTCTAAAAATCCAGAACTTTGAACTCAAGGGGTTAATCTTGTACATATTCAGAACTTGAACTTGAGGGACCAAATCTGAATATATTTGAAACTTGAAGTACAGGGACCAAATTCGACAGAACTTGAAACATGAAGTGCAGGGACTGGATTTGAATAATTTGTCCAAAGTTGACAAGTAAATATAATTGATAGTTCAAGGGCTAGTAACGTCAACCTTTCAAACTTGAAAATTGAAAATGTAACCAACTCTAAAGACCAAGGACCAAATGTGACAAATCCAATCAAACTTGAAATTAATTCAAGAATGTAGGCACGTGTGACTCGGAGAAAGCAATTCGGGATTTCAAATCACGTGACACATATTTCTTTTCACCCTTTTCTTTTTCTTCTTCTCAACAGCAGCAGCAGGACTCGGGAAACCAATCCATATTTCCAACTTTGAGTTTTCCGACTCCTGACTCGGAAAAATTAATTCAGCAACTTTAAAGTCAGACTCCATAATACAAGTCGGGAAAGATTTGAGGTCGGAAAATTAGAACAATCAAAGGTTCCACTCAAGAACGAGTCGGGAAACTCGAATACCCGAGTCGGGTTATTCATGTTTCCCGAGTCGGGATATTTGAAAGATCAAAGGTTCCACTTAAGAACGAGTCGGGAAACCTCGAATACCCGAGTCGGGTTATTCATGTTTCCCGAGTCGGAATATAAGCACAACCCAAACATCAATCTTCATCATCTCCATCAAGATCCAAACCCCAAAACTCATATTCAAACTTTTCTTCAAGAACAATGCTTCAAAACCCAAAAAAAATTCCTCTTTGAATGATTTCATAGGAACAAACAAATCTAATGATTTGTTTGGCTCTGATACCATTTGTTAGTCCCAAACAATCAAACAATAAGAGGATTTATGAGAGAAATTGATAGACAAAAGATGAAGTTTTCTTGTTGTTGTCCCAAAAACAATGAAATAAGATGAAGAAATGGATGGAAATCCTTGAATTTGATTGAATGCAAAATAAGCTTTAACAAAGGTTCATCAATGGTGAAATTTGCCCAAAGTGGTAATATCATTCAATACACAAAACCCTAGAAATCCTTTACCTTATATAGGTAGAAGGAAGTTTAACAAAGTGGCAATAAAGGCCCCCGAGGTTCCAAACCTCAAACAGGGGCACTAAACAAAAGATACTGTTTACAAAGTAAGGAAATTAAACTAGAAAGCAGTTAAAGATAGATGATTCTGACTCTTCTCAACACCTGGGTTCTACAAGATTGGATCCGACAGAGTTAGAGATAAACAACATTTATACAAACGCTCCCCCTAGATATATGCGACACAGGAGCTCCCCCGACACACATGCATATATTTAAACGACTGGCTCCCCCTAGAAATCTGCCGGGGGATCTAGCATGCCCAATTTACTAAGTAAATAGTAATGGCGCTTCTCGTCAAAAGCTTTAGTGAACAGATCAGCTATCTGACGTTCACTTTCAACAAAGAACAGTTCAACATTACCTTTCTCGGCGTGATCTTTGATAAAGTGATATCGAATATCAATGTGTTTCGTCCGAGAGTGTTGAACTGGATTTGCCGCAATCTGAATGGCACTACTAGAGTCACAGTAAATAGGAATCCGATGCATGGTATAGCCATAGTCCGCCAGTTGAATTTTCATCCAAAGAACCTGTGAACAACAACACGCGGCGGCGACATATTCTGCCTCAGCTGTTGAAAGAGAAACACAGTTCTGTTTTCTCGAGGACCAACTTACTAACTTGTCCCCTAGAAACTGGCAGGCTCCTGACGTGCTCTTCCTGTTTAACTTACAGCCTGCATGATCTGAATCTGTAAAAGCTGTTAGTTCAAAACCAGAATCCTTAGGGTACCAAAGGCCAAAATTAGGTGTGCCCTTCAGGTACTTAAGGATTCTCTTGACATCCCTGAGATGTGATTCTCGAGGGTCACACTAAAAACGAGCATAGACACATGTGGCAAACATAATGTCGGGTCTACTGGCCGTGAGATAAAGCAGAGATCCAATGATCACACGATACACCTTTTGGTCAACCGGATTACCAGATAAATCCGCATCCAGTTGAAATGACGTGGACATTGGTGTTGGAGCAGACTTAGGTCCAGTGAAGTCAAAGCGTTTTAAAATGTCATGAGTATACTTGGACTGATTTATAAAAATCCCTTGTGGGGTTTGACGGACTTGAAGTCCCAAGAAAAATGTAAGTTCGCCCATCATACTCATCTGAAATCTGGACTTCATTGTCTGCTCAAACTCTATGCAAGACTCAGGGTTTGTAGATGCAAAGATGATATCATCCACGTATATCTGCACTACAGTCAAATGATTACCTGACCTTCGAAGAAACAGGGTAGGATCGACAGTACCCTTTTTATATCCGGACCCAAGCAAGTAAATGGTAAGAGTTTCATACCAGGCGCGAGGTGCTTGCTTCAATCCGTAAAGTGCTTTGTCAAGCACGTAAACGTGTTCCGGGTACTTGGGATCAACAAATCCCTCTAGTTGCTCAACATATACCACTTCTTGAAGTTCTCCATTCAGGAATGCGCACTTGACGTCCATCTGGAAGACCTTCATGTTCTTGTGAGCTGCATACGCGAGAAAAATCCTAATGGCCTCGATTCTAGCCACAGGAGCGAATGTCTCGTCGTAGTCGATACCTTCCTGTTGACAATATCCCTTGGCGACCAAACGAGCCTTATTACGGATAATAAGATCGTTTTCATCTTTCTTGTTGCGGAAGATCCACCTCAAGTCAATGATTCTTATTTTTCTTGGTCTTTCAACAAGGCGCCAAACTCTGTTTCGCTCGAATTCGGCAAGCTCATCCTGCATGGCCCTTACCCAATCAGGATCTAAAAGAGCGTCTTAGGTCTTGGTTGGTTCAAATTGACTCAGGAAGCCGCCGAAAAGAATTAGGTTTTCATCTTTCTTTGAAGAGCGAGTTGTTACTGGAGCAGATGGACTACCGATGATATTGGTAGTGGAATGGCTTCTGGTCCACTTTCTAGAATGGGGAATAGGATCGTATTCCATGTTGTTTCTTGAGTCATTCTCATCCCGAATGGCGGAGGAGAGAAGACTAGCATCCGGATCAGTATTCAACACGGTCTCCGGATAGGGTTCCCGTACCACTTCAGCATAAGTTCTGGATGGAGAAGGTGGCGGAACAACTTCAGGAATTGGTGCAAGAACAGGGGACACTGTCTGTTCTCGGACCGCTTCAACTGCAATTTCAGGAGGGGGTTGTGTTGAAGAGAGCTGTGAGGGGAGAGAACAGTTTCCTCATTCACAATGTTAGAAGAGGATTCTGTTTCTATGATCGGGTTAAGTACAGACACCGGTTCTACAGTACCAGAAGAGGTTTCTCCTACAGCGGTAGAATAGGATGTCCTCTCATTCACGAATGCGTCTGCGGATATTGAAGTTGATGAAGGAATGGAATGATCAGATGGAGCAGGAACAATGATTGGACCAACAAGGGTGGTTAGATCAAATTCTGCTAAATCAACAAAATCAGATTCAAACGAGTCAGTAGGAATAGTTGTGCTCGGTGGTGAAACAGTGATCAGTTCAGGGAAGGCCGGAGTAGCTGTACTAGTGCTGGCATCAGAATACATCTCAGTTTCAGAGAAATCAACGTACCGACTTTCAAAGATAGATCGGGTCCGTTTGTTGTATACACGGTAGGTCGCTGAGTTAAGTGAGTATCCAATGAAGATAGACTCATCCGACTTAGCGTCAAACTTTCCCAGATCATCTCTGTTGTTCAGTAAATAGCATACACAACCGAAAACTCTAAAGAATTTAATATTCGGCTTACGCTTGTTGACCATTTCGTACGCGGTTTTACCAGTCCGCTTGACGATTAGGGTCCTGTTCTGAGTGTAACATGCAGTAGATACAACTTCAGCCCACAGGGATGGTGGTACACCAGAATGTGCTATCATGGATCTTGCAGCTTCGACTAACGTACGGTTTTTCCTTTCTACGACTCCGTTTTGTTGGGGAGTATGTACAGCAGAGAAGTTGTGAGAGATACCCACTTCTTCAAGGAAAGACTGGAGTTTCACATTCCGAAACTCTGTACCGTTGTCGCTTCTCATCTTCTTCACCTAACGACCCAAGAGGATTTGGATTCGTTTGATGAAAGCAATGATTAGTTCTGCAGCGTCAGATTTGGATCTAAGGAATTCGAGCCATGTGTACCGAGAGTATTCATCGATAAGTACAAGCATATATTTCTTGCGTGCAAGACTTTCGACTCTCATCGGTCCACAGAGATCCATATGCAGCATGTCAAGGGGATGGTGACAATTTGTCTCCATCTTTGGCGGATGCGAACTCTTCTTCATTTTCCCTTTCTCGCAAGCAGAGCATAGGGTGTCTTTAGATAGTCGTGTCTCCGGAAGACCGTTGGCAAGGTGTTTAGATACTAGCTTGTTCATATCCCTGAAGTTCTGATGAGACAAACGCTGATGCCACAGCCAGCTTTCTTCCTTCGATGCTTTAGCGAGAAATACCACAGTTTCCATTTGTTGAGGAACAGCATAAAACATTGTGGTATATAGGTGACCGTTTCTTCGAGCGCGAAGAATCACGTTCCCATCCTCGTCTTCAATGTTGCTCCCGAGAATGAATGTCTTCACGAGATATCCTCCATCACAGAATTGGCTTGAACTGAGTAGATTGAAAGGCAATCCTTCAACGTAGCGCACACTCTTGATGACGTGTTCTCCATTCGTCATGCTTCCATATCCTATAATTGGTAGACATCTCTTGTCTACAAGTTTGACAAAGCCTTCAGCTCTAACGACGTAGTCGAAGAGGATGTTGCGCTGCCCAGTCACATGCCTGAAGGCTCCTGAATCAAAGTACCACATGTGACTGCCCTGCAAAACGCAAGATCAAATTTGTTTAGGAACCCATTGCCACATGGGTGTCCTACCGTTAGAAGCAGATAAAGCAACCGATGAAGTGTCCTTTTCAGATTTCTCCTTAGGCTTAGGAGACTTACGATAAGCATTTGCATTACCAGGCATATCAACACGCATGTAATTATCAAACAAAGAACAAATATGGTTTTTAAAAGCTGTAAGATTATCAGAATTCGCAGAGCGATTAGAGTTTACAGACTTTGAGTTCACGTTTGAATTACAACTAGGTGGGTTGTAGCCAAGACCAGTATGATCATGACCACCCCATTTAGGGAAAGCATTAAAAGAGTTCTTCTTCTTCCGATATCTCCTCCTTCGTGGCTTCACATTCGCAGTTCCATCACCTGTCCTCGCATCTGCATGAAAAGCCAGTTGTGAGTTGGGTGACGGTTTAACCAGAATGGATTGACCACCTTTGAAATTAGTGGCATTTTGACAAACGGATTTTAACATTTTCAAAGGTTGTTTGGGTTTGGAGTTCTCACCCACATCATATGAACTAGAATGAAAGTCTAGTCCCTTAATGGGTTTTACCAAGCTACTTGTATCTGTAGATTTTGAATTCTGTGTCTGTGTTACTGTAGGCGTGTGCGGCTTAACTGACTTCCCTTTGTCAGTACCAGCACATGTTCCACCTTCAGTGTTTATCACAGACACTGATGCAAGTGGCTTAGGAGAACTGATTTGCTTTACAGCAGGTGCCTTTGGCAAAACAGGTTTTCTTGGAATATAACCTGAACAAGGATCATCAGCATTTAAAAATACCTTCACATCATACTCAATATTCGGATCCAATACAAGTTTAGGCACGGTAGTCCTAAGGTCTGGTATGAGTGGTGAACTATTGGTACTAGAATCCCAAGAGTCAGATTCTTCTAAGAAAGACACACGTCTTTTCAACTGATTGATTTGACAACTTTGATTTGCGAAAGTTTGACCAAACAACAGCTGTTTTTCATAAAAGAAGTCTTTTTCCATTATGTTATTAACAAGTTGCATAACTAGTTGTTTTTGGAGATCCGCAAATTTGGTTTTAAAACATGAGCAAGAAAACTTTGCGTTCTCGCATTGGTTTGACATTTTTATCCTTTCGGCATTTGCCTCATGATAACTATGCTCCAATGACTTGATCTGGTTGTCTTTTTCAGAGAGAATCGACTCAAAGTTCTTTATCTTATGGCGACAGGCATCAAGTTCTATGGCTTTGGACCTAAGATGGAACATCTCTTTTTCTATACACACTGGGGCAGGAGGCTGAGTTGCGGAAACATCCAAAGGTTGGATAACATCAGCATCCTCGGATGTATCTATTTCCCTAGTGTCATAGCTAAAGTTCAGATCATCATAGTTAATAGGTGGCATTGCTACCTTAGGTGTCCTAGCTTTGATGCCTTCCCAGCTAGTGAAAGTGTTCTCTGGATTACTAGCAGGGGTAAAGATGGGACCATTTGCAACAGGACTAGAAGGGGGACTACTGGTTGAACTATTGGCAGGACTGGTGGTGAAAGATACAGCTTTTCCATCTATTATCTCAGTGAAAGTCACAGTCTGCATCACATAGTTGTCATTGTCTTGTCCTTTGACTGACCTAGGTTCAGGTTTGGAAGTACTCATACTGTCAAAATTGTATAGATGTGCAGGTGCTTTTTCAAGAATGCTTTTCTCTGAATGTCCCAACCCAGGTTTGGCTTGATAAAAGGGATGTTGAGTGGTTTGCTTGGTAAGCAGACTCAAGGTATGTTCAGATTGTCCTCTTTTTAGATTATTTTCCTCAAGCTCTTCTATTTTTACAAACAATTTTGTTCTTTCCTCAGAAAGAATGTGAAATTTGAGCTTGAGTTCTTCACGACTGCTTTCAATTTCGTCGTGAGATCTTTGAAGATCAAGGAGCTTGTTTTCGAGGATAGATTCTCTAATCCTAGACTCAAGCTCCATTCTATTAAAGTTCTCAGTGAGGTCCTCTAAACTACTTTTATACACAGCACTCTCTATTCTGAATCTCGCGACGAGAGCTCTTTCCATTTGGAGTTGGCTCTCAAGTTTTAGAGTTTCAGACTTAGACAGTTCATCAGGTTTTGACAATAATGAACAAGAATGTACCTCAGCTTCTTCATCAGTTGAGTCATTTGGGGAACCGGATATGCAGGGTTCCTCAAAGTCAGCCATGAGGCAGAGTCCTTGCATGGCAAAAGGGCCTTCATCATCTGAGTCTTCTGGCTCCATGATCCAGTCTTCCTCATCAGCCAACAGCACCTTTCCTTGCTCTTTCTTCTTCATCATGGCAGCCTTCTTCTCAAAGTAAGCAGAGTCTTTGAGCTTCTTCTTGCAATCAGATGCATAGTGACCCGGGTCACCACAGTTGTAGCAGGTGGGAACCCGAGCAGGGTTTCTGTTCTGATTGGCTGCGGGTGGAGCTTCTAGAGCTGGTAGCTTGTTCTGTTGTGGAGGTTCAGTTCCACCGGTGTTGTTGTACTGACAACCATCATCATTTGTCTTCTGGTTCTGGTTGTTATAGTTAGAACCAGATTGGTCGTTCCACCTTTGATTGTAACTACCTCCCTGATAACCTCTGTTTCCGTGGTAGTTGTTGGAGTTGTAATCCTGATCCCTTTGCTGTTGCTGGTTGTTGTTGTAGCCTTGTCTTCGATCTTGATAAGATCCTTGATTGTTGTACCCTGAACTATCACGATGTTGATAGTTGTTCGTTCTCCCCTGATCATTTCTTTGAAAGCTTTCTCTGGACTGGTACCCGCCTTGGCTGGACTGACCTCCTACAAACTGAGGTCCTTGTCTGAATCTGTTGAAGCGTTGGGGATTTCCCGAAATTTAGCCATCAAGGCGAAGGAATTCTCTAGCTGAAACATCTCCTCTTCGGTAAGTCCATCATCAAGAACTACAGGTTCTTCAACGGTGTAGTTTTCATGAGAGGACGATCCTCTGTTTGACATCAAGGCCAGAGAAGGAGGATCGATTTTCTTTTCAGTTTTACCGAATAAGGTTTCTTCATGAGGTAGCATCATGCTGTATAGATCTTGAAGTCCAAGTTGGCCAAGATTCTGGCTCACTTGAATGCTTATAGTTACAGACTGCCAGAGTTTGTTCAATCTTTTGAGGAATTTCACATTCACCTCGTATTTGTTCTTTTCCAGTCCGAGTCTCCGTAAATCGTTCACATAGATGTTTAAACGATTATAGGTCTCTGTCAGTGTGTCTCCTTCACGAGCACAAAAGCTTTCATACGCGTTCATCGCGTTCTCCTTTTGGCCTTCAAGTGCCTTGTCACCACCCTGCATTTGCTGTTCAATGCCCAGCCACATTGCTCTAGCATCTTTACAGCTGTCAACTCTCGCGAACATGTCATTTGGCAGTGCCATGGTGAGTAACGTGAGAGCACGTTTATCAATGGCTGCCGGGCACGTTGTTCATGAGAGAACATCTCGTATGGTTTTTCAACCTCATATGCAGGTAAATAGGGAGTGACATCAGTTCTGGCTACTTCAGCTACAGTAACCGTCGGTCTGATTGGTCCCTCAGTGATAGAGACCATCAGTTTGTCATCCAGTAGATCAAGGAAGTTAATCATTCGGCGTTTCCATTGCTGGTATTCGCCGACGACTAATACTGGAGGTCGGGTTTCAAAACCGATACTGATTATTTCTTTTGACATCGCGTCCTCGGGAATAGGATCTGTTTTGAGTAGATGGTGTTTTCTGATTTGGACAGAGCTTCCGCGCTTAAAGCACTTTCCTTTATAGAAATTCGAAAATTTCAAAAAGAAAGGCCAAGGTGGGAAAAGCAGAGAGTCCCGATTCGGGAGTCAAAAACCCAAGTCCCGATTCGGGAAATAAGAGTCCCGATGCGGGAGTTCAAATTTCCAAATCGGGAGAGGCTAAAGATCCAAATCGGGAATATATGAGTTCCGATTCGGGAATTGTTGAGATCCGAATCGGGAAATCAAGTGTTCCGAATCGGGACACGAGTGTCCAATTCGGGAAATGATGATCCGATTCGGGAAATGATGAAAACAGCAAAAACTGCTTCAATTTTCTGTCCAAAACTACCAAAACGAGAGCTCTGATACCAATTGTGAGTCCGATAATCAACGAGGATACGATAGATGGACCACTACAAGCGATTACAAGACTTAGTAATGCTCAAACGGCGGTAATCAAGCAATATATGCACGACAAATAGAATACGGTAATACGACAAAGCATATATAGAAAGTTGTTAGTTACTTGATTATTTAAAAACGTTAACTAGCGACCCGTATTTATAGAGTCGAAGTTACACAAACCACCCCTAGAGTCTATGACTCTTTTAAGAGGTGCACAAAAGATATTGTTTCAACAACTAACTATTACAAAAGTTCAAAACACGCCCCTGACTTCTTTACAAACTAAAAGTCATGGTCTAACATCTTCAAAATCGGTCCTACAGGTACTAGAACCGAATTTCAGGAAGCAAACCGGTACCATTTGGTATTCGGTCCTATGAAAAATATTCAAAAATTTTGGTCCGTATCGGTTTCGATCCGGTTGGGTTTGTGATTAGAACCAAGCTCATCCCTATTCTCTATTACCAACACATTTTATTTAATTAAATTATTTAATAAAGAAGAGAGAGAAAATGGATGACGCGGTGGGTTTTCCTCGCATGCTTCATGAATCCGAAAACACCTACTCGTAGTCGAACCCACCAAACCCATTTTGGTGTTTCCGTCCTACTCAATGCTCGGGTTATCCATAACGCATAACATTAGTATTTTGAAGGGATAAGTCTAAAAAAACCCAACAAACTATGTATTTTTGAATGATTAAGTCCTTAAACTATTTTATTGAATGAAAAACTCCTTAAACTTTTTAAAACAGGTTAAATACATCCTTGCATCAATTTATGTTTACCTATTACCTGTTTGATAGGTAAATCTCTTTAATTTCTTCATAAAATTAAAAAAAAATAGTTTCTAATTATCTGAACCCTAATCTTTTTCCCAACTCCCAAGTATTCCATTCCCGTCACCAGCCTCCGCCACCGGTCACCGTCGTCGCCAGCCCAATGCCGCCTGCCACTGTCGGGACCGTCTCCACCAGTCATTATGTTCACGTTTTCCATTATCCACCTTGATTTTAATCTTGTTGCAGGTTCATGTTTTTCGATTTAGGTCACCATAAGGTTTTACTTTCGAGTTGCAGGTCGATTTTATTCCATTTTTTAGGTTTTTCTATCGATTAGCCATAAGGTTTTTTTGTGGTTTTTCTTCTGAAGTTGGAAAGAAATGGAGATATATGATAATAGCTTAATGGATATTATCATAGTCAAAGAACACATATGCATATTGCCTTTCTTCTTGAGTTGCACAAGGATGGAAAACAGAAGATTCCTTCCCTTTAACAAACAAAGAAAAAGTTAATAGTAATACTTAGAAAAAATTTCCATTGGAGCAAACTACAAAACCTTAATGGGTTGGGTGGGTTGGTGGAAAGTACTTCTTATCAAAAGAATTACCGTCAAAACAGCTGTAATCTACGAGTTCTTGTCAAAAGTTGGAGTCTCTGTTTTTCTGAGAACAATAAGTTTTGAATACAAATTTTATCTCTATTGTTTATACATCATCTCTAATAATACGTCTGTGTAAACAAAATGTGGTTATCTCTAATAGAGTTCTTCCATGGACATTTATTCAAAAAAAAAAAAGTAGAGTGTTTATTTGTTTCAGAAAGTTTTAATAATTTATTTGATAAAAAAAGTTAGAGATTTATTTGTTAAAAAATTTAAATGGCTTAATCATTCAAACTAAAATAGTTTATTGAGTTTTTTTAGATTTTCTTAATTTTTTATCACATTAACCTGTAAAACAAGTTGCAAGGATGTATTTAATCGGTTTTAAAAAGTTTAAGGAGTTTTTCATTCAATAAAATAGTTTAAGGACTTAATTATTCAAAAGTACATAGGTTGTGTTTAGTTGTGGAAAACTGTTTTTGTTTTCCAAGAAAATGAAAACAGAAAATGGAGTTGATTTTTCATTTTCAGTTTTCTAGGAAAATTTTGGAAAACTTGTTTACTTGAAATCATGGAGTTTTCATTTTCCATTTTTAGAAAACTAGAAAACTCGTTTAGTTGTGCATTTTTCATTACTTTTCATTTTCCATTTTTCATTTTTCCAAATATTGCAAAGACGGCGGCGACGATGGTGGCGGTGGACTTGGTGGCCTCGACGGTGGTGCTGGTGGCCTCGGTGGACTCGACGGCGACAGCGGTGGCCTCGGTGGGGGGTGGCGGTGGCCTCGGCGGCGACGGCGACGGCGGTGGCCTCGGTGGGGGTGGCGGTGGCCTCGGCGGCGACGGCGGTGGCCTCGGGGGCCTCGGCGGGGGCCTCGGTGGCGACGGCGGTGGCCTCGGGGGCCTCGGCGGCGACGGCGGTGGCCTCGGGGGCCTCGGCGGTGGTGGCGGTGGCCTCGGGGGCCTCGACGGTGGTGGCGGTGTCCTCGGCGGCGACGACGGTGGCCTCGGCGGTGGTGGCGGTGGCTTCGGCGGCGACGGCGGTGGCCTTGGAGGCCTCGGCAGCGATGGCGATGGTGGCAGTGGCGGGTGGCGGCGACGACGGCGGCAAAGATGGTGGTAGCGACGGTGGGGCGGTGGTGAGAGGGTAAATTTGGAAAATGAAAATTTTGTTTTCTTGGAAAAATTTTTCTAAATTGAATCAACTAAACAAGTTTTCTAAATTTTCAGTTTTCATGGAAAAATTTTCTAGAAAACAGAAAATTTTTCCACAACTAAACACACCCATAGTTTCTTGGGTTTTTTTTAGACTTATCCCTATTTTGAAATCATAAATTGTGGTGTTAAAAGATTGGTAATCCCATATAAAATAATAAATGATCCCGTGTTTTGAGTTTTTACAAAAATTCAATATTTATAAATGGATGGAGTGAGAAACAAAGTTATAAGAAAAAATAAAAAATAATTAGGAATCATTGCTCATTGTTAATTTCATGATCCATCAACTCCAATGGTTTTGGGGTTTTCCTTTTGATCAATTGTCTATGAAACAAACTATATTAACATGTAATTCTATCTTGTTCAATTCCAATTGGGTACCAATTGAATTGTAGTACAACAACAACCACCATAATCATAATCATAATCATAATCAATCAATCAGAACACATACATACATACACATGCTGTTGCTATCAAGAAAGGTATCCTCTCTGTCAATAACATCATCATCATCATCATTAATCTCTGTTTCTCTCTCCAAACTCACCAAAAACATCATGGCTTCAACAACCACCAACACCCAATCACGGCTGGCGGTCTTATCTCAGCAGCTACGCCTTTACAAGCCTCCGGTGGGTTTAGACGGCGATGATGATAAGGGGGTTTCTCTTTCTCAGGTGGGTTTTCCGGAATCCGTGACTTCTGCCGGTAATCAACCGCCGGAAAAATTCAGCCCAAAAAGAGCTGCTGTTTTGATTTGCCTTTTTGAAGGGAAGAATGATGATGGTCTACGAGTGATTCTTACTAAACGCTCTTCTGGCTTTCTACTCATTCAGGTATTATTAGAATTGGCTTAATTAGAATTGTCTTTTAACTCTGGAATTGGGGATGTTTTAGAAGGTTTTGAGTAGACATTTTGTGGAAAGAAATTGAAAGTTTGGTAATAGAGACTATATTCCAACCTTTAACCTAATTTACTACATCTAAAAGTAAAACAAAAGAGGACTATCGAAGCATGTCTAGGCCTAATGGTAAGTTAAGATCTTGGGGGAAGTGGGTTCAAACCCTGTGGAGGCATGTGGCAATATCTAGATCATGGGTCTGCCACATAGTCTCGGGTGCCCTTGGATCCCGTTATCCTGGTAATATATGTGTGTGTTAGCTTGCCGTTCAGAAAAACAAAACAAAAGAGTATTTTATACTTTGGAAATCCTCAACATATGATCATATGATAATATGTTGAACATAAAGCTTTGATGGATTAAATATAGGCCCATAGAGCAATTCCGCAGTTTTTAGGCGCGGTTTGTTTTTCTAAGAGGTCTTAAGTCTCTCTTCACATCTAAAAAGTAATGGTGAAAGGTCAGCTCTTAAAAGTTTTAGAGGATGGTAAGAGGTTTTCAGACATTTTCTTTAAAATAAAACAAACAGTCTTTAAGTCTGGAAACCTCTTAAGTTTCAGATTTAAGAGGTTTTAACAGGTGTTTTTGAAAAAAACATACAACCCCTTAATGTGTTACATCTCTATTTATAGTATTAGTGCCCATAGAACTTATGGAAATCATGGACTTTGAATCTTGGTTATACAACAGATACAAACGTTTTCATATCGGTATACAATTTTAGGATGAATATGTGTAACGTGAGTAACATTTATGTATTATGTGTTTTATAAAATAATAATAATGTATTGAAAGTGAAGGTAATAATGAGAAATGGTGTGTTTGCTTTGCAGGTGAAGTTTCACTGCCTGGAGGAAAAGCAGAGGAAGACGATGTAGATGATGCAGACACAGCAACAAGGGAAGCAAAAGAAGAGATAGGCCTTAATCCTTCACTTGTCAATGTAGTCACAATTCTTGAACCATTCTTGTCTAAGGTACTTACATATCATGTCCTTTTACGATGCAACATACTTTGTTCCCATTCTTATTTTCTTTCAGAACCTTAGGGTGTGTTTGGTTGTGAAAAACGGTTTTCGTTTCCCTAGAAAACGTTTTCAGAAAATGGAGTCGAGTTTTCAATTTCAGTTTTCTGAGAAAATTTTAGAAAATACATTTGGTTGGAATGGTGGAGTTTCCTTTTTTTATTTTAGAAAATTGGAAAAACGCATTTAGAAAATTTGGAAAACTATAAAAATCAGTTTTTTAATTTACATAGTGGGTAGAAAACAGAAAATTTTCATCTTCTTGGAAAACTTTGAAAACAGGATGAATCAAACACGTTTTCTAAATTTTCATTTTCCTTGACCAAATGCACCCTTAATATTTAGATATGTGTTTTACATAAATAGGGGTGGTACATTTGGGTCTATTCATTGATTCTAAAGTATGGTTTTTGAATAGACATTTCCCTTGAACACTAGCAATCAAATGAGTGAGATACCTGGAATACTATTCTCTCATGTATATATACATATGGAAATTTATTTTCTTCATTTAAGGATACATCAAAAACAATTTGTTTCCTATGAATGTATGTTTCATAATCCTTTTGGCCATTTTAAGAAGCAGAGCATCTATTAAGGTTTAGGATGTTTTTACTCTCTGTCATTGTTATATCCTTTTCTCTCTTGCAATGTTTTCTACGTATAAATTTCTACTTCATTTCTTTATGGAGTATAGTAAGTTTTCTCAACTGATGTAACTACATTCACAGTGCCCCCGTATAAAGACAAAAAAGGGAGCCTTGTCGATTAAACATTTAGACTCAAAGTTAACAATCTGATAACAATGGTCCATAAAGAAATCAAGATTAAAATATTATCAAAAAACGGAAAATGTTACATTATTTTTCCGAATACCCAAAATGGATGCATTGTTTTCCTTATGGAGGGGATACTTATTAATTAAACACCTGAGCAATCCTGATGCACAAAAGATTTCCCATAGTGTATGGTTATATTGTACTGAAGTAATGGAATAACAACATTCTGCTAAAGAAGAGAATTTGTGGCATGTGGGTCTAGCTAATACAAGATGACTCAAACTTGGAAGAATTTGAGTATGGAATTAAAGGTATCCGTTTTTCCACTACTTAATGAACAAAAGTTTCCCAATTGTACTCCTGCCTAAAATTTGGGGATGTTGTCAAATTTACAACCTCAAAAGAACCTCATGGCGTTGTTTTAGTAGACGCATAGGGAACTTGGCTGGTTATCTAAGAGTGTATTTGCATGCCTGTTTTCTGATAAAATGATAATGAATAATTGGTTTCTTGGATATGATTTGTACATCCTCAACTTGTTGGTTAATCAATATCATAAAATGTTAGAGTAATGTAAGACACATCTGGTACAATAATTATACGAATCTAATACTTGATATCATTCGAGTATCTAGCTGACAAGTGGAAACCATCATATTATAAGGTACTTACATCTGATACCAAAATCATACATAGTGGTAGTCGGTAACTAGTAATGGATCTACAGTGATTAGGAAGAATCATCCACCTGATGGCCATAGGACAGGTGCGGTTAGAAATAGAAAAAGGGATTACTTCTTCAAAATGTATCCAACTATCCCCAATATACTATTGTGTGTATCAACCTAAAAAAATTTCTTTTGTATATATCGAACTTTATTTTTGAGTCTATTATGTGTATCTAACTATCCCACAATATACTATTGTGTGTATCAAAAATACACATAATAGACTCAAAAATAAAGTTTGATACATACAAAAGGAATTTTTTTAGGTTGATACACACAATAGTATATTGGGGATAGTTAGATACATTTTGAAGAAGTAATCCCATAGAAAAATGGCCCAAATATTTTGCTTTGCTACCGGTTTATATCAGACATCCATCAAATAGAAACAAATGAAAGGCTTTCATAAAAGTTGTAGGATCAAGAATCAAGTTTTCGTTCTGTGTGGGTTTGGCTGACATTTATGAGGATAATGTTGTACTTTGCAGCACCTCCTCAGAGTAATTCCAGTGATTGGCATACTTTCTGACCCAAATGCGTTCACTCCAACTCCCAACATTGACGAAGTAGACGATGTCTTTGATGCTCCTTTAGACATGTTTCTCAAGGTATTCTATTACTTTAATTCTATTATTTTCTTGATTAACAATGGTTCAAAATTTTGTCTCAAATGAACAAACTTCACTTGTTTCTAAATAATGTATATAGTACGAGGTCTTATATAAGATCTTTCTCAATCAATCTCCTTGCCCCTCAGTCTTCGAGAATCAGAAAGATCCTCTTCAAGTTTTTTTATTTTTTCAAAAAAATACTAAAAAAATCAACTTTTCATGCATTTTGAAGTAAAAAAGACGTCAAAAGTCCTTTTCTAGTTTTCTACCTCCTCTAGGGGAGTGCATTTATTTTTATGGACATTTAAGCATCAAAACATGCTTTGTGGTTCAGGATGAAAACCGAAGATCTGAAGAAAGAGAATGGATGGGAGACAGGTATCTGGTTCATTACTTCGACTATGAAACGGGTGGTAAGAAGTATATGATTTGGGGTCTTACTGCTGGGATTTTGATTCGAGCTGCATCTGTTGTATACCAAAAACCACCCGCTTTCCTTGAACACACTCCCAAAATCAAGATTCCTGGACCCCTAAACAACGGCACTACACTCCCTTAAAACTTTTACTGTAATTCTTTTGCCCAAATAAATCACTTCCGCCCTTGGTTGCAGAATCTCCCTTAAGTTGGTCATCATCTACATGGGTTTCCACCTTTCTGTTACCATATTCATATAAGCCTACATTTTCGCAATTTACGTTTGGAATTCCCAAGAAGCTATCCGACCCTTTTGGCCGATAATATTTATATATGGAAAATACTGTTTTACCCTGCTAAGCCAATGACCCTTTGAGCAGAGTCTTTCGGCTTTGAATATTGGGACATCGGGTTAAGGAGCAAAGCAACAACTGCTGCTTGTCATTCTTGATGGTTCATAAACAAACAAGCTGCAGGAATTGGAGGAGTTGGAGGTGATGATGGCTGTTAGGGTAATTTTTTACATAAACAGTGGCTAGTACAAAAAGTTAGAGATGAAGGGATTGTTGGACATTATATAATTGAGCTATACATGCCTAAATACTTGTTGCAATTTATTGACAAATTAACAACTCATGACTTTATTTGTTAATTTGGATGAAAATTGGAGACAGATTATGTGATTGACTTGCTTGTGAGAATCTAAGCATGTGATGGATAATTTTTTTTTCTTTTTTGTTTTATTGATATTATTTAATACTTCATCTATTTTGAACATGAAGTTATTATGTATGCTTTTAAGATAGTTTAAGGTTGTGTAGTTTCTTTGTTATGTTTTCCTGCAAGTGTATTCTTTTTTTGCTCTTAGCTAGTATAGTGGTTTCTTAAGATGCGTTTGGTTTGTATAATAGAATTCGATAAAATTGGAATTCATTAATAAATTTAACTTTGCGAAAATTGGAATTGAATTTGATGAAATTTGACAACGTATTTTGGTCGTGTTTGGTTGTTTGAAATTGGAATGGAATTGTTAAAGGAATTGAAATCTTTTTGTTTGGTTCATAGAATTCAAATTTGAAATTGGAATTAAATATCAACAAATAACATTTTATGATTTTTCTATTATTTTTATTTAACATTATAAATATCCGCAAAACTATTAGCGACCAGCCATGAGTAACATTTTTCCTAATCGGAATTGAATCAGTATCGCATCAAACCCGAGCTGATCCCATGTATTTAGCTTGGTTTTCGATTTCAGGTACTCGACAAAATCGGTGTTCGGTAATGGGATTTTCTTGAAAATTTTCCGAAACTGAACCGAAATATTAAGAGATTTTTTTTTATAAATTTCTTAAGTATGCATATCATCTTGTATATAAACTAATCTCGTATTATTCTAATAAATATATAACATCTCCTAAACTACCAAAACGTTCTCCATAGGTATTCAAAATATTAATAGCCATACATAACCAAAAAAATTGGTACCCCTAGATAGATTTGATTATAAAACTTTTGATTGTATGGGATTGGTTTTGATAAACATTGAAGCTTTATGAAGATATTTTCATATGCTATTGGTTTTGATACACATTGACACATTTGCATATTTTCGGTCCTAAGTAGTCCTTGTACCGAGTTTTTCCGTTCCGTCCTAAAACCGAACCGATACATACGGTTCGGTTTTCGATCCTACCCTTTTAGTCCCATTAAATTTCGGTACCAACCGGTTTGGTCCCAATCTCATTCGTAAAAATAATCCTTCAATATGTTAAATTATTTTAATTATGTTCATTAAATAAAAAAGAAAAAGAATTCATTTAGTTAAATAATATAAACATAAAATGGTGAAACTAGTATAAACCAAATTACATTACCAATGAACAAATCGAGCCAGAGACCGTCAAATAAAATGAATTCCGAAATGAAATGATTCCAATGAATTCTCTTAGATATCCTGTGAAATAGTAAATTCTGTGATTTAAGGAACTTAACGGAATTTGAAGGATTCCATCCCTTTCATTCGTGAACCAGACGTGGTATTGGCATTTAGTCAAAGAATTGACCATTCAAAATTTTTCTAATTTGATCAAGTCCATGAACCAAATACACCCTTAGTTTTTGGCATATCTTCCTTTTTGAGCTCATGTTTTTCTCTTTACAATTTGCTCAAAGATGAGTATATTACATTTTTGGTCTTTATAGTTGTTACTCATTACCAAGTGTGGTCTTTCTTTTAAATTAATTACAATTTTGGTCATCGTAATTGACATTTTGTTTCACTTTCGATCCCTCCAACTAATTATAATTGAAAATGTTAGTTATCTTTTTTTCCCTTTTTTATTTTATTAGATCACATAATAATTATGACTTTTAGTCCTTATGGCTTTTGTCTGTTTCCATTTTTGTGTTTTCTAAATTTCTTGTATATTTTATTTATAACTCTATTACATTAATTAGTTAATGATAATTTACAAAAAAATATGTATTTTATTCCATAGAGTAAAATCCAATTTTGGTTCCTAATGTTTGTAAATTTTAACACTTTTCGTCCCCAAACTCTCGAGACTTGGATAATCCCTTACTTTTATATATTTCACTTGGTTTTGATCCTTTACGTTATAAAGCAAGTGAAATTATAGACGTGAGGGACCATATCCAAATTCGAGAGTTTATAGACGAAAAATGTTAAATTTTACAAATGTTAGGAAATAGGGACCAAAAATGAAGTTTACTTTTATTTTATAGGTTGCCTTCTGTAAAAGAATTTGTGTGTAACTAGATTTAGAATGTTTAAGTATTGAATAATTTAAAATATTGAATAGTGTTTAAAACACAAATATTTTTAGATATTTGAATAAAATTGTACATTTTTTAACTACAAATATTAATCAATAATTATTTTTTAGGAAATACTTCTCGAAATGTATTCAACTATATCCAAAATGTTATTGTGTGTATCCAACTAAAAAAGATGCTATTAAGTGTATGAAACATTATTTTTGAGTTTATTGTGTGTATCAAACATTAGTTATTTTTGAGGTTATTGTGTGTACGGTCATCGGTCGTTTTGAAACAAATAAGCTCAAAAATAGTGTTGATCCTGACCTGTATAACTCAAACTAACTTTATCTTCGAAATCCAACTTTTTGACGAGTTACTCGGTTCGGGTAAGGTCTCTGTATCCATCACCCAAACCAACCAGAAACCTGAATAAAACCTTTTAATAATATTTTTGTAACTTTTTTATGTTGTTCATTGAAGTTTGAACTTTATTTTTATTAGTTTAAATGTTTAATTTAACTTTTACCGTTTGAAATTTGGATTTTTAATTTGTTAAAATTAATTTTAATCTTTAATGATTAAGCATGTAAAATGAAAGGTTAACATTAAGGGGGTGCTTGGTTCATTTTAGGGAATGAGAATGGAATCAAATGGAATGCAAGAATGGGAATGAAAATGAGCATTGTATTGATGTGCTTGGTTAACCCACTATAATCAATGAAAATTGTTTCATATTAAAAGTTTTTGTTTCCCCCACTTTGAAAATACGATAGATGTTCCATTTAACATCAAAAGATGGATAATATATGGAAAAAAGAACGAGTACAAAGATAATTTTCATTCCCCCCACGAGTAAATTTTTCATTTTATATTTATTCATTCAAATTTTGTTACTAAAAATATATATAATCATCTCTAAATTTTGTTGCATACTATTTTTATTTTTATTAATTTGATAGGAAAAGAAAAGAAAAACATAAATTGTTTAACCATAACCTAAACCCAAACATCAATGTGACTTTTGATGACAAGGCATTAATGACTTATGAATACTCCAAACTCGAAGTCAAACAATACCATAGTGAGTTCTAATTCCTCATGTCTAGAAGTCCATACATGAAGAGTTTCCAAATAACATTTAAAACAACACAATGTTAGTTCTCAATTTGAAACATAATATACCTTTAAAACGATAAATGGATGGACTATACTTTTGGCCACGAACACTTGTGACTCCATGCTTGGGCTACAGACCTGTGAATGACATGAAACTAATTCTTGGGCTACAGACCTTGTGAATGACATGAAACTAATTCATGTATTCTATTTTGTATACACCTCTCATGTAAAATCCATCACACGTCACACCACATAACAATGCGCACTGAAACAATACTCACAGAATGAGATACACATTTTCAACATGAACTAAACTTATCAATTTAAAAGTAAGCATAACAAGAAATCATTTGGGAGAATAAAGTTGTAGAAAAACTAACCTGGAGTCTAAGCCTAGATCACAACACCTTAGTCTCGGAATCCACAATCCAAATACATGAACCATGGTGAGAAAATGACACATTAACGCTAAAGGTAATCTCTCAATTGCGATTCTAATAAGAAAGTCACTCCAAACTATGACTTTTACACAAGAATACCCAAAATCCAAATATAAAGAGAGTGAAATTCTACCAAAGATTGAGATCCCTTCTAAATTTGCTGAAATTCTTCAATTGAGTTTCCTTTCTTCTGCCTTCCTCTTCACTATTGCATACATGCACATATGCACACACACCTAAAGTTTCGGCTGATTCTAAGTGAAAGGAGGAGAGACCCAAACCCTCAAATTCCCAAACTTACACTATAGACCGTGAAAATTAAGTCAAGTCAAAGTCTCACATCGTCACTTCAAATCACTTAATAATGAAAACTAAAAGTTGGTTCAAATAGGAAGGACTTGGAAGAAACAACTTGGGAGAATGATGAACTTAAAATGGAAGAGATGATCAACAAATTGATTATTGATCCAACACAGGGTGGAACTACTTATGATAAATCGAGTAAACGTTTATCACCTTTTTGTGTATATATGATCTAAAGGAAAAGATTGTGCTTAAGTGAATTGTGTTATAGTCCTATTTGCTTGATCAATGGTTCTTATTTAGATTTGATTTTCTGGACACCGGTCATAAATTATACTAGCTTGATTTAATAAAAGAAATTTGCCTGAATATCAAATCATAAAGAAAAATCTTTATACATTAATTACTAATTCATAAAATTAAAGATATTTGATATTAGTTGTCATTGACGAAAATTGGCGTGACAAGATTCGATTGCTTTAAAACATATAATATAAACGATTTGTCGTAAAATATAAACAAAATCGTATCATTGTTAATTATCGTAAAAACAATTGCATTATGCTAAAAACAAAATCGTGGCATTGGATTTCAATGAGGAATACATGAACCAATTCCTAATTTTATACATGCATATTGAGTGATTTAGAAATAAAAGTTCCTGTATTAAAAAACAAAAATATTAAATGTTAAAATTGAGGGACCAAAAATGTAATTAAAAGGTAGTGTAAAAAGTAGTGTAGAAAATAGTGTTACACTAGATATAGTGTAATACTATTCATCACATTAATTAATTTAGTATGAAAAATAGTGACCCCGTTGGAGATGTGAATAGTGACATTTACACCAAATTTAGTGTTTAGTGTAAGATTTGGTGACCCCATTAGAGATGGTCTAAGTAGATTTTTCTCTTCCTTATTTTTATTTCTACAAAATCCGAACAGGTTCACATATCTAAAACTCATGCTAACGGGCTTGTAGTCTAGCGACATTTGGAGTGTTTATAAGGTGCATAGTTGTAAATAGTGGTGTAAATTTAAGAATAAATTTTAAAAGTAGGTTAGTTGAGTATTTATAATCGATTGTTAAAATAATCTAAAACTCATAACAACTATATGCCAGCTCATTTTAAATCAGAAACCACTATGGTAATTGAATTGCACAATATTTTTATATATATTCCTAGTTACCTCGAATCTCCCATTGTTGTTATATATACTCCCTCTAACTCTTTATATATGCACCACCCAAAGTTAATCTCTTTGGAGAATCCCTAAAGCATTAAGAACGTAGTCAAGAGATGGCTAGGGGTAACATGGTGGAACTTCTTAATATTCAAACTGAAGATCAAAAACAAGCTATTTTTCAAAAGAGGAAGGAAGCTTGCATCAAGAGGCTTCAAGATATCCGTCGATTTTGTAGGGCAGAAGCCTGCATGATAATTTGTGATGGTCCGAACGATTTGGGCACACACGATGGAAATGTGTGGCCTTCTAGGGCAGAAGCTGCAACGATGCTGGCAAGGTTCATGAGCATGTCCTGGCGTGAAAGAAATGATAAGGTGGTGAGGCAAGAAAAGATCATTCAGGATCAGTTGGGGCAAGAGAAGAAAAAATTAGCAGAAATAAAGAAGGAGAACGATGAATTGGAGATGGAAGAGATAATGAACGAATTGATGGCTGATCCAACATCGATTGAAACAAAGTATGAGAAATTGAATGAATTGTTTATGTATATTGATGGTCTGAAGGAAAAGATGGTCCGTAAGTGAATTATGTTATAATCTTGTGGGATTGATGGTTCTTGTTTCTTGTCTTAGAGATTTGAGTTTCCTTTTTACGAATCAAAAGTGGTACTAGCTTGATTTGATAAATGTTAACTTTCGTGATTACCAGATTTTAATGGAAAAACTATTTACATTAATTAGTAATTAAAAAAATAAAAGGTAAATTTTGATATTAGCTGTCAATGAAGAAAACTCATGTGACGAGATTCGATTGCTTTAAAATATATACTATAAATGATTTACTATAGAATCAACTTTTTACAATACAATTTTAACTTAAAGACAAATATAATTTTTCTTTAATGATGACAGTGTCTGATCTAGGATTTTTGCATAGTGGGGGAGCCTTTAAAGTAGATTGAACGTCTGTGAAATTGACTGATGTAATTTCAGGCTAATTCCACGTGTTCGAAGGATTTTTAAAGCTTTTTGGTTGATTCCAATGAATTTTTAAGTTTTTTTGATTGACTTTGATAGGCATTTTGGGTTTTTTTGATTGATTTTGTGAGACATTTTTAGCTTTTTCTTTGAGTTCAAGTATAGTTTTTTGTTTGATAGGGGCACATAAATGAATTTAATGGGGGGTTCCATAGAAGAAAATCAAAAAAATATTGGTTTTTTAACTTAAAAAGTTTGAGAAAATTTTTCTTAGTGGGCCCTTACCCCCACCTATACACTAGATCCGCCAATGATGATGGCATAAAAGCACACACCAAACAAAAGGGTGTCCTTGTTAACTATCATAAGAACAAATGAGCAATTGCACTATGCTGAAACAATCTCGTAGTGGCATTGGATTACATTGAGGAATACTTCCTAATTTTAAACATTTGTTTTTGAGTGATTTAGAAATAAAAGTTCATATTTAAATGTTCACGAAAATTATTGTATGTACTAGACTTCCATTTTTACCTTTTGACGTATCAAAGTTTTAAGAAATGATCATTGTATGTATCATGTTACTTGCTAAGTAGGTAACTGATAATTTTTTTTATTGTATGTACTGAACTAATTTTTTGTTACCATTTAGTGAAACCCCAAAATGAAGATGAAAAAAGTATTCGATTTTGCTTGATTTGGTATGGAATCTTGCAATTGTTTATGTGATTAGGATCAATTTTGGATGCTTAATCTTCCCTAGTATACGATTTTGACAAACCCATAAACGCAGATCAAAAATCGAATGTGAAACCTAGAAGATTAAGATGAAGAAAGTGTGAAACCTAGAAACGATTTTGCTTGATTTGGTATGGAATCTTGCAATTGTTTATGTGATTCAGATTGATTTTGGATGCTTAATCTTCTCTAGTATTCGATTTTGGCAAATTATTGGAGATTTAATTTGAATTTCTAGGGTTTTCAGTATTGTGCGAAAATTTGAATTTCGAGGGTTTTTCTTGTTCATTCGATTTCTGGGCTCAAATCGATCATGGGGCTGTTTGCTTTGGATCGATAACTCATCCCTATTTCTTCAATTTCATCCCTAGAATCTGGTTTGCGATCAATTTTTGGGTTCTTGAATTAGGGTAGTTAAGTTAAAGTTCTTGAATGGGTTTATTTCACAAAAGTGTATCTAACTTGTTGCGAAAAGTTATTGTATGTACTAGATCGGTGCGCCGTTAGCGGGTAACCTGCTATAACAGGGTGGATACATACAATGATCATTTCTTAAAACTTCGATACGCCAAAAAGTAAAAATGGATGTCCAATACATAAAATAACTATTGGTGACAAGTTAGATACACTTTCGTAAACTAAACCCTTTAAATTATTATGTATGTTGTTAGATTTTAAGTAAGCTCTGGTTGTATTTTATTGATGTTAACCCTTGATTTATTATTTAAGCAATCAAGTATTGCCAATTAAAATGAAATTTAAGTTTAATTTTCTGTATGTTGGCAACTTTGTCAAGAAAATCATAACACGTGGTAATTGTTGAAACCAATTCAGAAGTAAGAAAGAAACGAACACAAGTAAGTTCCTCATGATTAATATCACGGTTAAACACAGTTAAGCTCAAGGTCTAAACTAAGGGTTTAGAAAGATACTAACATTTTAAGCTCATATCTGAAGTACGGGTTTTGAACTGAAGTATTCAAAAACCACTAATCATTGAAGACCGGGTCCTAAACTGAAATGTTTAGAAGCCACTAATCTGCAAAGCACAATCAAATTTTTTTTGGTATCTACTTGGATTAATTGAAGACAAATGTTTAAGAGAGAGAAATTATTATTTTAATGCTTCAACCAATAGGAACAATTTTAAAATTGCTATAATAAAATAGTTGTTGGAGTTGGATGAAAATTCTTTTAGAGATTTTTAACTTTTTTAACTCTATTTTAGAAAAAATTAGCATAGTTGTTGGAGATGCTCTAAAGAAAGAAGTAGTTAGTCGACATAGGCATTGAGGGGTTTGGATTGACTTTAAAGGTCTAAGTGTAATAGTTTGACCACTTGAAGGTCAAGCCGTTACATTAGAGGGGTTTGGGATGACTTTAAAGTCTAAGTAATCGTTTGACTACTTAAATGTCAAGTCGTTACATTAGAGGGGTTTGGAATGAATTTAAAAGTCTAAATGTAACGATTTGACTACTTGAAAGTCAAACTGTTACATCAACGAGAAATTTCTTATTTCTTATTTTTTTTTTTAATTAACTTGGTTTTTATTTCGTCGCTGATGCGTTGCTAATTAGCGACGGGATTGGTCCATGCTGATAACTCGTTGATGCACATTATTCTAGTAGTGCTTTAATAGGCTTTGAATGCAAATGAATATTTATTTTAATTGTCATGATACTTAGTTTATACTTCTTTTATACTTTTTTTTGTTTATAGATCAACCAATGTAATTGGATAAGATTTGAATATGTCAAAATTTGAGGGATGGTATATTTTGGTTTAAATAAATTGCTAGTTTATAGTATTGATGTAAATTTTGTAAGGATGGTAAAAAAATATAGTTGAAATTGTAAAGTATAAAAATTCTATGAAACGTAAAATACACAATTGGTCAAATCCAAACATTTACCGTTTACAAAAAAAAAGCATCATATTGATTTTGTCCGTTTAATTAATAAATGAGTAAATTACGAATTTGGTTCTCGTGGTTTGGTAATTTTTATGGATTTGGTCCCTAAACTTCAATAATTATGGATTTGTTCCTTGGTTTGCAAATTCTATTGGATTTGGTCATGTGATTGTAAATTTATGATTTGTCCTGTGATTTGCAAATTCTATTGGATTTGGTCCCTGCCAGGGACCAAATCCAATAGAATTTGCAAACCACAAGGACCAAATCCGTAATTATTGAAGTTTAGAGACCAAATCCATAAAAACCATCAAAACACGAGGACCAAATCCGTAATTTACTCTTAACTAAATTTTCACAGCCAATTTACAAACTTCGGAATTCCCTAGACTGTTTGAAAGCTACGGTAACTAGAAATTCAAGATAAGTTACTCCCATCGATGCCTCATGATACAAATCAAAAGCATGTAACTAGGGGTGTAAACGAGTCAAGCCAAGCAAGCCCGAGCACAACCAAGCTCGAACTTGGCTCATTTAAATTTATAAAGCTTGAACTCAAGCTCGCTCGTTTCGAGTCTTTCAAACCAAGCTCATCAAACCTTATAAAGGCTCGAGCTCAGCTCGTCTAAAGCTCATCTAGCTATTAAAAAAGCAATGTGAACACATAGCACCAAGCAAGGTACTCCAAAATAATACTTGAGCTTAAGCCAAAGGGCTAAAGCAAAAATGACTTGGTTTGAAAAAAGAGAATGGATAAACAATGGGTGAGGCTATATATATATATAGCAAGATAAAAGCCAAAAAAACATATATGCCATCGATGTGGGATTGGTAAGAAGGCAATTTTACTTGGTGTGAGGCGGAAGATGGAGCTTTTCCATCATCCCACATCCGAAAAGTTAAACAAAAAACAAGGGGCATAGCTAGTTATAAAAGAAACTTGTCGGTAAATTGCTTTGATTATTAGTAATATATATTGATTAAAATATAATTATTGATGATTGCTTTGATAATGATAAATTATATTAGTGACATTAATATGACTTATATATTTTCATTATTTGATTATTTTAAATATTTATAGTATTTATAATCTGATTTATAAATATAATATATATATAGGCTTGTTTAAGCTTGCGAGCCTAATCGAGCTTAGTTATAAAGGCTTGAGTTCGTCTATTAAACGAGCTCAAAATAAAGCTCGGCTTGGGCTCGTTTAACTCGAGCTCGAGTAGAGCTTTTAACGAGTCGATCCCGAGTAGCTCACGAACAGTTTGGCTGACTTACACCCCTACATGTAACACGTACAAATTCCAAAATTGCATTCACTCATATTAAGTTTCATAATATAAACCAATCTAACAACGATAGATAGGGTGGAAAAAGATGAGATATATACAAATCTATCATTTACCTCAAGTGTGATAATGTACAAGCATTAAGCAACAATATTTACATAAATAATGGAAAACATGGAGGTAAAACAAACAAAACTTGCAATTACATAATGGATTGATAAACTAAAAACCCTTCGATCTCCAAATAAAAAGACGGAGAAATCAGAAGTTTCATAAGAACCCGGTTTAGGTGTGGGTGTGGCCGTGGGCGAGTGATGATAAGAACTAAGCTTTTGTATCCATTGACGTTGGTTTTTTCTTTGATCTAAATGAGTCGGGGATTGTAGAAAATGTAAATTTCCGTCACAAATAAGTAAAGTTTCAAGCTCTTCCAATACCTTCACAACCTGCCAGAATTCGGGCCTCTTCCCTGGATTCGACGACCAACATAGCTCGATTAAAGTTCTCATTGCCGGAGGACAGTCAGCTGGAAAAGGTGGTCGTAATCTCTGAACATGTTGCAAAAAGTTGTTAAAGATTACATAGAAATGTGTTTACTCTGACTATAAATTATAACGAAGTTGGATAACCTAAGAAAACATAAAAACTAATCCTTTTATTATCCTTTATATATCATAATTTTCAAAAATGTCATATTAGTTTTCAAAAACCTAACATAAAAAAATCTCTTTACCGTTGTTGTAGTTACATTATCTCGTCGATTGATCAAAACTAGTAAGAATTTTTTCACACTAAAAACATATTGTTCTCAAGTAGAAACTAAATACAAGAACTAAAAAGAAGGGTCCTATATATATACCTTATGCACAACAGCGAAAGCCGCTTGAATCGAGGTCATATCTTTGTACGGTAAAACCCCAGCCACCAACTCCCATAAAATGAGCCCGAATCCATATACATCGACCTTTCGATCAGGAGACTTCCTTTTAATCATCTCGGGTGCCATCCATCGATAAGTTCCTGGATCATCTGATACAAGATCACTATTCGCCTCTGCACAACCGATCCCAAAATCAGCAATCTTGAGATGGAAATCTTTGCTTACAAGTATGTTTTCGGGCTTCAGATCCCTATGAATAACGCCTTGTGAATGAACGTATTCCATTCCACGAGCAATATCTAAAGCCATCTTAATGGTCGTTTTCAAAGAAAGACGACTCCTTTTGTCAGATACGGTATTGTTCTCGAGCTTATGCAAGTACGACCTCAAAGAACCCCCTGAAAGATACTTTGTTATAACACAAAAAGCCGGTGGTTGTCTACATGCGGCTACAAACTATCATCACAAACGAAATGATTTGAATCATCAGCATTTAGGAGAATAATCTTATCACATTTTTTCTTAGATGTATGAATGACTTCTAATAGATTTAGAGACATTATTGGTTAGGAAAAACAAACTTTCTTCTGTTAATAAGATACATCCTCTAATCATTAGAAGGTCTTGCATCTAAGAAGAAAATCTAAACTAAAATGTTGGTAGAATCGGAAATAGAAAATTTCCAACGAATAAGCTTAGGGTGTATTTGGTTGTGGAAAATTTTTCCAGTTTTCCATGAAATTTTTTAAGAAAAATGAAAATTTAATTAGAAAATGCATCTAGTTCTTTTGGTTCCAGAAGTTTTCCAAGAACATGAATATTTTTTATTTTCTAACTTTTATGTAAATTATATAACTTTTTTTAGTAGTTTTCAAAAAAATTTAAAAGTGTTCTCTAATTTACTAAAATAGAAAATGAAAACTCCACCTGTTTCAAACAAACGGGTTTTCTAAAATTTTCATACAAAACTGAAAATGAAAACTCAATTCCATTTTCTAAAAACGTTTTCTAGGAAATGAAAACAGATTTTGACAACCAAACTCACCCTTGGTGTCAAAAAGGTCGTGTATATTTTGAGGCATTCTTATGGTATACATAGACATAGACATTATTGTTTAAGCAAACACGTTCTTAAATCTGTCAAAAACATCATGTATACATAAAAAATTCTCAAAAAATGATGGAAAGATTGGAAATAGAAATTTTCCAAGGCACAAGTTTTGTCACATACCTTAATGACATTTCGATGACGGAGACGAGATAAAAAGGCAACTTCTCGGATGAATTGATTCTCTAAACGGATTCCTAGTTGTTGATTTTCTTCTACCTTAGGGACCTTAATGATCTTAACGGCAACCGCTTCATCCTTGTAAACTCCATGGTAAAGCTGGCTATGCGCACCGTTAGCAAATCTAAAACCAAGAAAAAGTTTGGAAAGATCAACCATCCGCTCGTCATCTATGGAAGTAAAATACGCCTTTTTCCTTTTCTTTTGCCATGACTCTTGGTTGGATCGAAGCATCTAGAAGGAGGAGAATAACTCGAAGGTGACCTCAAATAAAGCATTGAATGTCTTCTTGCTTTATAAAGGTACCAAATCCCAAATCTTTTTTGCTCCGATACAAGATCTTCGCAAATTGTAGATTGCGTACCTACAATTCGGTGTGACTCAAATTTAATCGGGATTCAAGCTAATATTGCCAAAAATATAAACCATATTATGTATCATCTTTTTAACCATATTAAAGAATTCAATCCGTAAACTAAACTACCCTAATCTTGTTGAGTTAATGAGTGGCACTTTGTAAAGAAAATAATCCTGATTAAACCAAACCAAATGAGCTTAGTATATCTCCTAAAGTTGTCTTAGGTTGGGAACCTTAAATACGATCCCACATCATAAAGCACATTCTAACTCTTAAAAAAAATCCAAGAATATATGCAAAATCTTTGATTAAATGCATAATGATTGTACCTTTGATCAATGGAGTTTTTGACCAAAAGAGTGTTTTTAAAAAACATATTTACCAAATAGGTGTTGTTTTAAACATATTTACCATTTAGGTGTAGTTTCTATTTAATGGACTTTTAATGTTTAAACATATTTAATGGAGTTTTAATGCATTTTTTCTACTTTTCTTTACTATTTTTTATTATTTTTTGTTGCTGATTTTTTTAATGTTTTTTAAAGATCATATAAATAAAAAGCTTATTTACGGTTAAGTAAAAAAATATATAAAACAATAATACGGTTCTGAAAAAAATCATATAAAAACAAACCCATCCGAAAACCCGAACATTAAAAATGGTATAAAAATGGTGAGGAGTTTGGGTTCAGTTTGGGTTGGCATTTTCAGAACCAAACCTACCGAAAAACCCGAACATTTTAAATATACTTTTATTAATGTGAGTATTAACATATACTATTAATATGTTCCGAAAAATATATATTGAAAAAAAAAATCTCAAGTACGGTTAAGTTTTTATTGAAAAAACAACAATAAAACTCAAGTACAGTTCAGGTTTAAGTACGATTCAAGTTTTCGGTTAATGTTTTCAAGTACGGTTAATGTTTTTATAAAACTCAATTAAATTATGTTTTCCGGTCTTGGTTTTAAAGTTTAAGTATGATTCAAGTTTCAAACGGGTAGTTTGGGTTGGACGGGATTTGCTCACCCAAAAACATTAACCGAAAACCTGAATCGTACTTAAACTTTAGTAAAAACATTAACCGTACTTGAGTTTTATTGTTGTTTTTTCAATAAAAACTTAACCGTACTTGAGATTTTTTTTTTCAATATATTTTTTCGAAACATATTAATAGTATATATTAATACTCACATTAATAAAAAAATATCTAAAATGTTCGGGCTTTTCGGTAGGTTTGGTCCTGAAAATGCCAACCCAAACTCCTCAACATTTTTATACCATTTTTAATTTTTGGGTTTTCGAGCGGGTTTGTTTTTATATGATTTTTTTCAGAACCGTATTATTGTTTTATATATTTTTTTAATTAACTGTACATAAGCTTTTTATTTATATGATCTTTAAAAAACATTAAAAAAATCAGCAACAAAAAAATAATAAAAAATAGTAAAGAAAAGTAGGAAAAAGACATTAAAAGCTCATTAAATAGAAAACTACACCTAAATGGTAAATATGTTTAGGCATTAAAAGTCCATTAAATAGAAAACTACACCTAAATGGTAAATATGTTTAAAACAACACCCATTTGGTAAATATGTTTTTTAAAAACACCCATTTGGTCAAAAACTCTGATCAATGGATCATAAACCAAAGCAATATTTATCAATCAATTAAATCTCAATTTAACAAAGCGATGAAAAAAAATGGATATCAGGTCTCACCCAATCATTCAATGAAAACAACAATCCATCCATCAAAATTCAAACATCAAATCACAACATAGTAAATACAAAGTATTTGGCTTTTTTTTTGGAACAAATCCAAATACAATGTTGTAAACCTTATTATCATCCAAAGAATTGGGTATGAGAATAGTTAGAATTCCACAAGAAAATATTGAATGAAGCATCAATAACTTACAAATTAAAAAGGGTATGCACAATTTAATATCCTCTAGAGAATTTGTAAACCCAAAAATATATGCTTTTCTTTTCTTTTATCTCAATCTCTCTTCTTCTCTCACCTTCAAGAACCTTCCCAGGGTTGGAGAGATTTAGGAGATAGAGAGACTGAAATTCAAAAAAGGTATGGAGATCCTTTTACTATTATTCAAATTTGTTTATAGAATCAGAGAAAATAAAAAGGAACCTACAAAAAGATTCCAATTAAAAGGCTATAATTAGAAAGTGTAGATGATGATTTTTGGTGAACTTTTGATGAAGGGTTGTTGGTTTTCCATTTGGAGTTGGAGGTCGACAAAATGAAACAATTGAGGAGCACACAAATATAACGTTCATTTTTTATGGTTTACAAAATATTAAAATCTAAATATAATTAATCTAATTACGGTTACCCATTAGAAATTAAATTCAAATGACCACATTTCAAAGTATTAAATACGACTATTTAGGACTTGTTTAAGGTTGCACCGTATATTCATTCTCGTTCAATGTTACCGTAACAAATGTGGGTTTAACATAGACCTGGCAAAAACTGACACGACACGCTAACCCGACACGAACTCGACACGAAATAAACGGGTTTGGGTAACAGATTTCAACCCGTTTAAGTAAACGGGTTGACACGACACGACACGAAAGTTAAACGGGTAAGGTCAGGGTCAAGCATATCAACTCGAAAATGACCCGAGTAACCCGTTTATACATATATATGTGTGTTTGTGTGTATATATAAAGTTTTCTTTATATTTTTTTATTACTAATTTAAGATTTATTTGGATATTTAATATAATAATGTTAATGGATTTGATTCAAGCTTATAAGTTTGAATTATAAAATTTGGATTCCTAAATTTTTGTGAATTTTTATTTATAATTTTTAATTTTATAAATGTTAACGAGTTAAGCGGGTCAACCCGTTTATTAAACGGGTCGGGTTAGGGTTGAGATTTCTGACCCGTTTATTAAACGGGTCGGGTTAGGGTCAAGCATTTTCAACCCGTTTTACTTTGAACCCGACACGAACTCGACACGACACGACACGTTTGCCAGGTCTAGTTTAACATCACATTGTCATGTTCTAATTATAATGAAACGTATCTAGGTAAAAAAAAACTATGATAGACTTAATCAGCAGTATCGAAAAAAAACTTTCATGATAGTTAACTCTTATAGTGAAACATTTTGCTACCAATCTAGCTTTATAAGTCCGAAGTGCAAAGCCTGATAGCTAATCTGTAGTTTAAAAGGAAACCCCCATGGTCCAAATCAAGTTGCTACTTTCCCTTTGTGCTTATACGTAGATAAGGTTAGATTTTTCTTAATGTGAGACATCTTGAAAAGGGAAATCCAATATCAAAATGAACTTTACTAAATTACTCCTTGTCTATGAGATAATCATATCTCTAAGACTCTGGAGGAACCATACCCAATCTCTAGATTGTTTATATCTAATCACTCTTCTCAACAACTTGTTGATTTTCAACATCATGTTGATCGCAAGTGCCAACAATGCATCAACTCACTACTAAAATCAAGGGTATTATCGATAGTTAAACCATCGAAACAGACTTCATTGATGGTTTTTCGACGAGAAAGGACCATCAGTAAAAGCTAGAGATAGTTCAATGACATTTATCAATAGCCTTTTTATGGTTCCAATTATCGATGGCAATCCAACTGTTTACACTACCGACCAGTAATATTACCATCATAAAATCCTACTGAAGGGGGGAGGGGGATCACAAGAAGTGGGTTCATGGAAGGCGGCAATGGGTATTGTGAGCTAACATCGCCTTAATAGCTTTTTGTCTGTTTGCTTTATGGATATTCTCCTCCTCACGTCGAGTGCTCTCATCTCTCTTAATTGTGTGGTTCCCTTTTATTTCTTAAACTTATCTTGTAATTCTTGCATCTACAGAAATAGAACGCATAAATGAGTAAATTGACATGTTTTTAACTAAATAAAGAAATTAAAAAGGAAAAAAAACTGAACGTCACTTGAACTGGAACTGACATACGATCTACCGGTATTCAACCCGCGTGACGAACCAGTTACCATATAGCTTGAATGCCCATGTGTACCAACATCGAAAATTCGACCCTTTTCTTTCCAAATGGATGGGTGCTTGTGTTAGGGCCATCCTTCTTAAACATTCTGCATTGATAGTTATCCAACGATAAATGGTTACGAATTAAAAATCAGTTAGCAACTTTTTAGAATTTCGACAAGATAACAACTATAAATTAAACATTTCCATTGAAGCACAAGTTTGAAAAAGTTCATATAACTATAAGGATCAAAATTGTAGTTTACTCATATAAGGCCCTGCGTAGCGGTAACCCGCTGACTGGCGGGTAGAAGCCGATGGGCTAGGTGGCTTCAGTGGGTTTGCAGGAAGGGAGTTTAGCCACGCCGCTTACAGCGGCTTGAGTTGTGTGTGGATGTGTGTAAGGTGTGTTTAATTAAATGAGAGAGTAGGAAGGGTTCAGATACTAATTAGAAAGGGTTACGGATAGTTAATAAATGGATTTAAGTTGAGAGGGTTGGATACACAACCTTTGACTTCAAAATTGTATAATTGACCCCTCTCCCAATCGTTCCGTACAACCTTTTTTGCCTTTTTCTTTGACTTGTGAATGACCACCGCCATCGTCTTCAATGCTTCCTCCATCGAAATCCCCAATCCAGATTTCCGCAATTCATGTAGTCTTTTCAACAATGCCAACAGCCTCTATAGATCTGCAGAAGAACATGATTTGGAGCTGCTGATTTAGGTTTTAAACTTCAACTTAAAAGATCACTTGATTTACTTAATTAATACCTTTGCTACATCTTCAATCAATCCATTGGATGAGCTGAGCTGAGATGATAGATGAATTTGAGTTTTGAAGGAAGCATGGCAATGAGTAACAATGGTGGCGGAGTGGGAGTGTTATTACAACAAAAAGAAAAAGTTGATCAATCAACTCTACTACTACCAGTTACTACTTACAGGAAAGCATCATCGAATATGTTTATTAGTAAAGAGAAGGAGGAGGATATGTTGATTTGGATGTTTAAATTCGCACCTCGGAAGAAGCTCGGAATGCTACTCTTGTGTTTTGTTTCAATTGCAGTTACCTTGTGGATTCTGTATGTTGGCAAAGGTTTTATTCTTCTTCTTAATTTTTCTTCCTATAATCAAGCAATTTCTTCTATTAGTTGTTTGATTACTGTTATTGCAGCTCCATTTGAGTTTAGACTGTCAAATGAGTAGTTAGTGGCTGAATGTTTGGTAGTTGCTGAATGTTTAAGTGGTCAGAATGATTAAGAGGCTCTTATGATATAGTGCAAAATGAAAAATGATGGTTAGGTAATTGTTGAGAATGAAATCGGGGGCTTTGAATGGTTAAGAGACAACCAGGATGCAAAATCATTAAGAGGGTTTTGGAACCATTAAGAAGCAGTCCATTTTTTTGCCAAACAATATTTACCTCTTGACAATTCAGAGTCTGTCTCTTAATGGAACTGTTAAGAGGTAAACAAACAGCCCCTATAGTCCAGAGTTAATTTACTTGTTTAGAAACAATGACGGTTGGCTTTATGCTTCTAAAATGGTATTATAACAGAAGCATTAGGTTTTCTTAATGTACACAATCAGAAGGGAACTCTTTGTTTCACTAATTGAGTAATTCATTTATGCACTTTTTGACTGTATTATATATATATATATATATATTCTGATTTTAACTCATTTTATTTTAGTCAATTCATCCTTTTCCAATCCATTCACTGGTTCATTTTTTGATGCTATGATTCCAGTTCAATCTAGTTTCTGGTTCTTTGTTAGTATCTGGTAATTTATAATTATGGATGTTCAACACTTCTTTTAAAATCCAAGGAATCACCTTTGGTACCTGAAAAAGGAAGAAACGCTGAATTATATACTCAAAATCTTTGATGGCTTATTGGCATTGGAGTGTTCAGGTAGCCAATAATGACCCTGCATATTGTTGATTTAACTTATGGGGTCTATGTGCATTTCACAGCATTCATTCATCCTATCTACTTTATTTTCCTTTTCGCAATAATCTGTTATAATTATGCCTTTTGGTTTATTTTTAGCTCAATTCATATCCTGGGTTTTTGCTACTTCATTACTTTGTTAATAGTATGTTTTTATTGTTCATGGTCACTGCATTATGTTCAAGTTCAACTGAAGTATGTTTCTCAGATTTGGTATTAATTTCTAGTTTAATGTTTACGTGCTTTTAATTGAATGTATTTCATTTAGTTTCTGGATCTTTTTTCAGTTCCTTGTTCCACAATCAAATACATATATAGTTTATTAGGGCTGATTTTAATAAGTGAACACAACTGCAAAGGTGGACATTGAACGGCGGATGTGTGAGCAAAATGGTTCAACAAAAAGGAAGTCCCAGAGGTTCATGGTGACGCCCAATGCAAAAGGTTAAGTAGGAACAGGACTTGTAACTAATATCTCAATAACTCGTTGGTCAATCCTAAATACCATCAACAAACTCAAACTTAAAGCTATGATGTCATTTGTAACACCTCATGCCATACACATTACACTTGTCCAAAATAAAATCGAATCAACTAAAACCACAGTAGGAGGAGGTCATCAGTAGCCCAGTAACTATGCAGAAGCTTACCTAAATAGACATATTAATTGGACCAGACATAGTGCTGTTAGAAATTTTAGAAGATATGACCTTAGATAGGAGTTTGTGGTGATGCAGGAGTAGGAGTAACATATTTTACTGGGCTCATTTGATTTATGGTAACAGTAGGTTGCGTAACTTTATCGTTAATATTGGTACTGATGGTGGATTGCTAGCCACTTATTATGGATAATTGGATATTTCTGGGTAGCACTTATGCAAAAAAGTTTCAAATGAGAGGTGGATCGATTCTGGATTGGGTGTCTTGAGGATGATGAGATGGTCATGACTGACTCAGCAGTAACAGAAAACAAATTGAAAAAATCACTTGCAGGTTATGATGATTCAGTCACTGGGAAATAGATTAGGATGATAAAGATGTTGGGATGACTGGAAGAAAAGGATGAAGACTAATTTAAGAGTCAGATGATTAATACCAGGGAAATCTATTTCGTCATATAATATTTTCTTTTGTGGGATCCATATATATATATATATATATATATAGAGGGATTTTCATTTGTGAACCAAAAAAAACGTGTGAACTTTGTGAACTCATATTGGCCAATCAGATTTCAAAATAATTCAAAAAATATACTCCTATAATCATGGGCGGTTAATCAAGATATGAAAGAAGTTTCCATTGACTAAATCTAGACCGTAGAACAAAGATCTGGACGGATAGGATGAAGTTCAGAAGTTCACACACAATTATTGGTTCACAAATGAAAATCCAAGTTCAAATGTGAACCACTTTTTGGTTGTGAACGTGAGGACAGCCGAGAGCGCGACACGTGGCGGCTTTGAGTGTGGTCCCCCACTCCCCCCTTCAATTCAATGCCCTCCCATGAATCACGCTAGTCATCCGCCGTGGACCTGACGTGGCGCCTAGTCATCCGCCACGTGTCGCGTTCTCGGCTGTCCTTACGTTCACAACCAAAAAAGTGGTTCACATTTGAACCCACCCCTATATATATATTATATATTATATAGAGGAAAGTTCAAATGTGAACCACTTTTTAGTTGTGAACGTGAGGACAACCGAGAGCGCGACACGTGGCGGCTTTAAGTGTGGTCCCCCTCTTTAATTCAATGCCCTCCCATGAATCGCGCCTAGTCATCCGCCGTGGATCTGACGTGGCGCCTAGTCATCCACCACGTGTCGCGCTCTCGGTTGTCCTCACGTTCACAACCAAAAAGTGGTTCACATTTGAACCCACCCCTATTTATATATATATATATATATATATGGTGCACAGATAAATGAACATATGATTCGTGAAAAAATGAAATAGGACCCACTTCATAGAGAAAGAAGAACCCAGGAACATGCTATGTACCAATGGAACTGTAATTCTTACCGGCCTATTAACCGATTTCAGCTACAAGGGTAAAAGGGTTGGTTTCTGACTTTCTGTACTACTTAAAACTTCTTTTACTAACTAAATTTAGCCTCTTCAAAAGTAGACTCTGTTATTAAGTGGTATACTGAAGTGGTAGATTTACAAAATATGATGTGCAAATAAAAGTCTTTGAAGCAATCTAGGACATTATTTATAGGGAAATGGTTGTAGTTATAGGCGTTTTATAGCAAGAATGATTTCATTGAATACTTTAACTAAATCTTTCGGGTCTCCACTTTCATAATGTCTTTCTTGTCATGAAACACTGTAGCTGAAGTAATCAGACGCATGACGTTCATAGATGCATTTCTCTTTGTGTCATTTGCAGGTGAGGAGGTTACCCAAGAATTTAGCCCTATTTGGTCCGTTGGATTCATGACCAATTCAACTGTAGAATCTTCTGGATATTCACCAGCAAGTGTTGATGAGATGAAAACTCAAGAGTTTAATCATTCTTTAGCGAATGATGAAATGAAGATCACCATTAATAACGATAAAAGAATTACAGCTCAACCTCCTCCTCTAGCTCCTATTTATTTTACAGGGTATGCCCTTCTTCCGGGGAATCCTTGCGAGAAGTTTACGTTGCCTCCACCACCTGCAGATAAGAAAAGAACTGGGCCACGTCGTAAGTTCAAATCTTTGCCTTTTGTTTAGGCTTTGAAATAATCATTTGATTAGCATTCACAACCACCATTAACACATCAATGCTAATAACATAATAACAAGAGTAAATTACATATTTGGTCCCTGTGGTTTACACTATATTGCACTGTTGGTTCCTATTTTGAAATAATTATGGAAAAGGTCAATGTGGTTTACACTATATTTCACTGTTGGTTCCTATTTTGAAATAATTATGGAAAAGGTCAATGTGGTTTACACTATATTTCACTGTTGGTCCCTGTGGTTGACACTATATTTCACTGTTGGTCCCTGTGGTTTACACTATATTGCTCTGTTGGTCCCTGTGGTTTACTTTATATTGCACTGTTGGTCTCTATGCTTAACAGGTTGATTTCACACAGAGTTAGGGTTAGGGACCAATAGTGCAATCTAATGTAAACCACAGGGACCTTTTTCATAATTATTTCAAAATAGGGACCAACAGTGCAATATAGTGTAAACCACAGGGACCAAATATGTAATTTACTCTAATAACAATTTATAGGCCCTTGGGCGTTGGGAATACCTAAAACATCAAGTTTGTGACCCTATTCTATGCTCAGCATGTCCAGTGTGTTATCTTCCCGTGGAAGAAGCTATTGCTTTGATGCCAAAGTCTCCATCATATTCTCCCGTGGTCAAAAACCTGACTTACATCCGTGAAGAAAATTCAACCAGAAGTGAGTTTGGAGGCTCGGTATTTGGCGGATATCCGTCTTTGAAGCAGAGACTTGAATCTTATGACATTAAGGAGTCAATGGCCGTGCATTGCGGGTATGTTTTGTCCAGAACTCTGTTTCATACTTTCATTCAGGTGTCGTTTGTTTTTAAAGAGGTCTGAAATCTGAAGTCTAAAAAATAAGAGGTGGATAGTGCACCTCTTAAAATTTCAAAGGACGGTAGGAGGTTTTCAGGCCTTTTCTTAAAGATAAGAAAACCGGTCTTAGTTTGCAGACTTAAGAGGCTTTAAGATGTAACTTATAAAAAACAAACAGCCGCTCAGTAAATCATTTTCAAAACAAATGCTTTTTGTCGCTGATTATGTTACGATTGGTGCATAATTACACCAAAAGGTTTGTCAAAGGAGAGAAGCCTGGACGCAATACGGGATTTGATATTGACAATTCGGATCTTGTTGATATGGATCAGTGTCGTGGAGTCCTGGTTGCATCAGCAATATTTGGTATCATATTGATCTTCTGAACTTCGTACTTTCAAGTTTCGACCGATGGAATGTTTCTAATGATTTATAAGCTCTGCAGGAGCCTATGATTTGATTCAACAGCCGAAGAACATTAGTGATTTTTCAAAGAAAAATGCTTGCTTTTTCATGTTTGTCGATGAACAAACAGAAAGATTTCTTAAAAGTTCAAGTGATCTAGACGATAACAAGAGGATAGGGTTGTGGAGAATTGTGGTTGTCCACAACCTGCCATACACCGACCCAAGACGTAATGGAAAGGTAACTTTTCTGTGGTGTGTTGTTTATCTGTTGGTTCATTTTTGTTTCAGCCATTAACATTTTCCCTCTTATGTGGTCCAATTGTAAAGCATGAGGAGAAATGGACATGTGATTGTGTATCCCTTTGTTGTGGAGGTGAGGGAATATATATAGCATATAGGAGCAAAAATGGAGAGGGGAGGAAAATCGTGAATGAAGCCAAGATTTCTTGGTTAAGTTTACCTAGTTTTCGAGTAGCTGTATTTATCCCCCCCTCCTCCCAAATTGAGTGATAATAATGGATAACCATTACTTAAGATGCGGTTTTGTGTAACCTTAACATCAATTGTTTCTTCTTTTAAATTAGACATGAAGTTCAAACCCATGCATAATGTTCATATTCCAAGTTTGTTTCTTTATAGATATTTTAATTATATGATTATATGGGGGGAGTGCATATCATTTAAGATCCTTAGCGAATGGCGTATGCTTAATAATTTATATCATTCAATTAAATTACTGCTTGAAAATTTCTATAGAAATTAAAAGTTAGTTATCTAAATAAATAATGAAGATATGAAAAGATAAACTGGCAAGTACAGCTCAATTTGTGCAAATGATGAGACCAAAGATCAATGTAGGTTCATTACCCTTAAACTCAAAAATTGAAGAATCATCGCATTTAAGCTCTCACATTGAATATGGGACTTGATTAAAATCAACAAATTTTATATGTAGACCAGCAAACAGAAGTTAATAACACAGTATTTAACAAGGTTAATTAATAAAATGAAGAGTTGTACGACTAAAACTTTCAACAGCTTTTTCCTACTTTTAGACAGTGTAATATTGTTGTTTTGCTTTTCCAGAAAGTTATTAGTTATTACCACCAACATTATGTATTCAGATCATACTTCTTGTAATAAAAGTACATCTTAGGGTTTTGTTATAGACTTATAGTCTGAGAATGCTCAGCTGGAAAGAAAAATAGTTTTGAGGCTTGAGCCTGATTTTTTATTTCTGCCAACTTGAGCTTGAGCTTGAGCTTGATTTCATGACCATCTGGCTACCATCACGTGATTATGCAATTTCTGCCTTTTCCCATATCTCTCCCTGTTACATTTGATCCAGACGTTATCATTCTCACAGTACAGAAAGTAAAACCCACTTCAACTTTATGTTTTTTTTCACTTTTTGGGTAAAAATAACTACCTTCAACTTCAAGGTATTACTACTGAAACAAAATTGATATATGGTACTGCAGCATACATTGTTTAATATATTTTCATTACCTTTTGTAGCATCTTTGGAAAACGATCAAGAAAAAAGTGTTTTGATATACTTGTGGGATGGAGACATTTCAATCATTGATGTCCTACAAACACTTGCTCATAGATAGGCTGCCTTTGATTCTTTTGCAATTTGGATGCATAAATCATTTGATGATAGAAAAACATACAACTAATGGACTATATGGTCTAATGTGGGCATGCGTGTTTTTTTTTTGTTGTTGCACATTTCTTGTATAATCCTACTTTCTGTGTCATGATTGAATGGAACTATAACTTGATACACCAACTATGGCATATTGTGTTTTTTCTTAGGTTGCATTACTTTTCCACAAAGAAATGCATGACAATCACGTGTTTCAGGTACCAAAGCTTCTACTACATAGGCTCTTTCCCAATGTTCAATATTCTTTATGGGTGGATGGGAAACTCGAGCTTGTCGTCGACCCTTATCAAATCCTTGAGAGGTATTTTCTGGTGTGATCATTTATTTAAACATAATCATCTGATCCGAATATTAAAGGGTAACTTACATATTTGGTCCCTGTGGTTTACACTTTATTGCACTATTGGTCCTTATTTTTGAATAATTATGGAAAAGGTCCCTGTGGTTTACTCTATATTGCACTGTTGGTCCCTATTTTGCCAATAGGGTTAGGGAAACATATTGTAAACCATAGGGACCAACAGTGCAATATAGTGTAAACCACAAGGACCAACAATGCAATATAATGTAAACCACAGGGACCTTTTCCGTAATTATTTTAAAATAGGGACCAATAGTGCAACAAAGTGTAAACCACAGGGACCAAATATTAATTTACCCAATATTAAATCTTCCTTTTTCAATTCTTAGCTTAAGTCTCAGTTATCTATTTATCTTGGATTTTATTAGCCTCTCTAGTGTCTGTTGATCTGTTTACCCAATGCTCTCGCTCTCTGAAAGCCGGTGAGCACTAGGATAAATTATTGGTGTATAATATCTTTTGTTTGTAAAGATCTCTTATGTTAGTAATTATTCTTGATATTTGTGTGTGTTCTTATATCTATTCTAGACAAAATACAATCATTTCAATTTTATACATGATAAATTTAGTTTTTAGTTTATCAAAGTGACACAACGCATTGAACTTTCTGGTTCTTCCTGAACTGTGGTGTGATGAACGTTATTTTAATCTGTAAATTTCAGGTTTTTATGGAGAAAGAATGCCAGTTTCGCAATATCTAGGCATTATAGACGCTTTGACGTGTTTGTAGAAGCTGATGCTAATAAGGCAGCTGCAAAGTATGACAACGCCTCCATTGACTTTCAAGTTGACTTCTATAAAAGGGAAGGTTTAACCCCATATTCTGAGGCAAAGCTTCCCATTACAAGTGGTAAGACCAGTCTCTAATGCATATCCCCTACCATGAAACTTTCATCCATTTCCATCTAGACAGTATATGTTTTTATTTTTATTTTTTTCATTTAAATTTCCTGAAGCAGCACATATTCATTCTTTAATTGTTAATCTTTATGATACTATAAAACCAAGACCTTCTTGCTTTTTTTTTGTTGATGTTGTTTTTCTTGATACGATAACGTAATTGAATTATGCAGATGTTCCTGAAGGATGTGTGGTTATACGAGAGCATATTCCCATCTCCAACCTCTTTACGTGTCTATGGTTCAATGAAGTTGACCGTTTTACTTCAAGAGATCAGATTAGTTTTTCCACAGTGAGGGATAAGATCATGTCTAAGACCAATTGGACCCTCAATATGTTCTGGGATTGTGAAAGGCGAAACTTTGTAGTTCAGGTACTACACTTTCTTCTTCACCTTCACCTTTTGCCAACCCTTTTCTTGAATGTATCAATTTACTTTTTTTCTTCATCCCTTTTTGATGTTTTTCGGGATGACGCTATTCTAAATGCTGCATTTGCAAATCCCACCTTTGTGAAGAATTTGTAGCAAGTAAATTTGATGCTATTCATCTCCAACGTATTACACCATTTTCAACACAAAATATAATATTTTTCAAGAATAATCCTTTTATTTAACTTCATAAAATTTTAACAATACCCTTATGTTTATTAGTTATTTGCTGTTATGTGTTATTTTTTTCTTTTATTGTAATATATTATGTCAACAGAGGGTTTTATTTTAAAGATATTATTGTGTTTTAAATTATTAGCTTTTTAAATAAATTGCAAGTTGAATATGCAAATAGTTTAGTTGTTTAGGTACATTGTTTTACGTCGTCAACTGCCTTATATAGAACCTTCAATGATGATAAGATAAGAAAACAATTGTGAACATGGAATCAATCTTTTGCATGGATGATCATAATGGGCAAAAAGGTAATTTCTAGAAATTGGAAGGTTGTATGGACATCCTCAAATAGGAAATGATGCAATTTAATATCAACATGATCTTTGTTAAGTCATTTGTTATGTTTTTTGATAGAGAATCGAAAAGATAGAAGAAATTACCGGTAAAATCAATTACTAGAATCTATGCTTTTATTGAAATTGAAATAAGAAAATAAGAAATTACAAGACACTAAAGAAAGAAACGATAATAACCAGGGACAAATCCCTCTCTCCAAGCAACAGCTAAGAGCCCTAAACGACTTAAGAATAGCAAAACTGAATACCCATCTATCAAAACCCTATCCCCTATTTATTAGACAAAATACGTAAATTAAACCCTAACCCTAAAAAGGGCCCAATCACTAATTCTCTTTCACTTATTGGGCCTTGGATCATGATTCGTAACAATACTCCCTCCTGCAAATAAAGTCTTGTCCTCAAGACTTGTATCAGAAACCCGAATCTTTGACGTCTCTGCCTCCTCCCAAGCATCCATTGCTCGAATTGCTCCTTCCGCATCAAGATGGTCATCATCAGCCAATAATAAAACACGCATTGCACCTTCTGGACATTTATGTGCGGGTCCAAAGATCTGACCGCATCGGAAGCATAGACCCTTTTTGCGTCGCTCCTCCCATTCAGAACGAGTCAATGAACGAAATCCTCGATTACGACCTCCCACCGATGATGAGTCGACTGACGTGAGCGACGGCGAGCGATTGGACTCCAAACGAGGCGATGTACCTTTATCGACAGAAATCGAGCCGGGAGGGTCTGTGACCTCGGAACGGCTCATCGAGATAGGCCGAACATCAAATAGAAATCCCGGTCTACCACTCCCCCTCCCTGATAGCGAAACCGAGACTGAGATACGCTGATCGAAGATGGACGTAACATTTCCTCCACGTCCTTGGCCAAATACATGGCGTCCAGACGGGATTTCGGTTGATGAAGACGTACCCACCGTTTGACATCATCACGCAACCCAGCAACGAAATAACCCAAAGCTTGGGATTCGGGTAACCGAGGGACCAACGAAACAAGATACTCGAAATCATCTATATAATCGTAAATTGAACTTACTTGTTGAATAGTGGCCAATTGTTCATAGGGGTTTTGGATCTCTAACCCACTAAATCGTTGGAGAAGTTCTTTGGTAAGTAGGTCCCATGTTAGTTGATCATAAACTTCTTTCACAATGGTGAACCAGTGTTGCGCAACCCCAACCATGCTCAATTGAGCCAAGCGAATGCGTAAATTAGGAGCAACGCCATGAATTTCGAAGTAGAGCTCCGCTTTCGTGATCCACCCTTGAGGATCGAAACCCGAAAACTCGGGTAACTTTACCTTCTTTGTTGCCCAAGGAAGGGGATCAGTAGCGAATTGACCACCCTCCTTATTCAAAGGAGATTTTCGTTTGGGATCAGAAACCCACCCAGAATCGCCCTCCTTCTCTAATAAATCAGATCCCTCACCTTCCTCATCCATAGCTCGCTTATCCTGATGTTTAACCCAGTTCATGATGAACTTACGGAATTCGGCTTGCTCGCCTTGATCGGCCTGAACAGATTTGATCGCCGCCTTGATCTCTGTCACATCGGCCTGGAGTTGTTGAATCTGAGCCTCATGAGCATCGAGACGGCTTTGTTCGGAACGGGTGGTCGCTGGCATTGTGAAGATCCGGCAGGTCGGACCAATGATAGAGAATCGAAAAGATAGAAGAAATTACCGGTAAAATCAATTACTAGAATCTATGCTTTTATTGAAATTGAAATAAGAAAATAAGAAATTACAAGACACTAAAGAAAGAAACGATAATAACCAGGGACAAATCCCTCTCTCCAAGCAACAGCTAAGAGCCCTAAACGACTTAAGAATAGCAAAACTGAATACCCATCTATCAAAACCCTATCCCCTATTTATTAGACAAAATACGTAAATTAAACCCTAACCCTAAAAAGGGCCCAATCACTAATTCTCTTTCACTTATTGGGCCTTGGATCATGATACGTAACATTTTTCTTTTGTTATTTGAATTCTTTCCTACAAGCTTTAATCTGTAATAGAATTTTCTCTTATTTATATATGCTTTCTGAAAAAGGGATACCACCGAGACATTTTGGAACATTGGTCACCACCACCTCCTCCACCGCTTCTTGTTGCTGCTTCTAGTCCTCCAACACCATCCATCCCCATCAATAGAACACCTAAAATAACTGTAATTAACCTGACAAAGGTCCCAACAGTAAGACACCGAAGAGACAGAAAATCAAGGCGGCACCGAAAAGCTGCTAGTGGCACAGGAGATAACTAGGGTCAAAGTCAAAGTAAAACTCAAAACAAAATCTGTGTGGACGTAAAGCTCGAAAATCTTCTTTCCTTTCCTGAACTGTTGGCTATAAAAGATCTGTGCAAGATGAACATCGTTCAGATAAAGGTATCCTCTTCAGCATTGTACATACTATATTAGTATTCTTATAATGTTCCTTTTATACATTGTTTCATATTCTTTTGTTGTGTGTGTCTGTGTCTGTTTGTGTGTGTGTGTATATATATATATATATATATATAGGAAGGTTCATGCGAGAAGCATATCAATTTAAGAGAACGTGAGGAGCAATCTCAGCCACTCCTCTTCGGTTACGGTGGACGTGATCACGGAGGATAGACGCGATTCATGGGAGGGTAGAGATTATTAAAGGGGTGGGAACCGGTCAAAGCCACCTTTATTGACTGGATGAGTGGCCGAGATTGCTTCTCCCCTTCTCTTAAAAAGTTATGTTTCTCATTTGAACCTTTCTCTCCCTCTCTCTCTGTAAATATATTATATGTATTAGGTTCAAATGAGAAATACTAAAACTATACGAAGTAGTAAAGTGATCTCCATCACTCATCCGGTCAATAAAGGCAGCTTTGACCTCTGCCCTCCGTGAATCGCGTCCAACCGAACTTTGACTAGTCAAAGATTGCGCCTTTTGACTGGTCAAAGCTGAAATCTTTGACTAGTCAACTATGATCTCAACCGTATCAACGGTTGAGATCACTTCTCTACTTCGAATTTTTTAGCACTTCTCATTTGAACCTTTCTCAATATTATATAATATAGATAATCTTAAAACTATTGAATTAAATTATTTGTTTTTGTATGCTGTAGCCCAAGCAAAATGCTGCAGCTGAGAACTGGGGTTGTTTGAAATGCTGTCTGTATTCAGCTGCTGGTGAAATATTTGTTGAGCCATATGTTAGATTCTGGACAGAAAGAAAGAGATCTTGGTTGTTTGAGTTGTAAGTTGTGCATGTAAATCTTTTGGTCTTTGGCACAGACATTAATGCAAGTTAGAATGTGTTTTACGCAAAGTAATAGTGTGTTTAGTTCAGTGCAATATGTTTGGTTTTAGCATGGTGTTTTCAGATTAGATCCAAGTGCCATATAGCTGTTGCACTCTATACATACTCAGTATATCCCACTTGAAAGTAGTGTTTATTTTTTTTCTTTTTGTGTGCGTTTGAAAGAGAGAGAGAGAGAGGGGGGGGGGGGGGGGGGGGGGGATTGTATGTAGACGTGTCATCTATTATAGAAGAGCAAAGAACTTTTTCAGTGAAGACCTTCGGTTTCTGCAAGACTGTATGCAAAAAGGTAGCTTAAAAGTGCAAAGCAGTTTTTCCAGGGAGACCATCCGTTATTGCAAGACTGTTTGCGACGTAAGAGGAACAAATACGGGCACATAGTAAGAACATTTTTATAGTGTGGATTCATGTGGCTCCACTATATTTGGTTTGTTACAGTTTGGGGTTGTTATGTAAATCCCAGTGTTTCATCTTTTCTCATTCATTGTAGGTGAGGTTATTTATTGCCTCCCATGTATTGTTTTTTGGTGAATAGATTACTTATTTGGTTGATCTGTGTTTTGTGAGCACTAGTTGCTATTGGACTTGATTTATAGTTTGACTTCTGCTTAAAGCATAGGTGGTGGTTTATGAAAGGTTACTAGAACACAGGGTTTTCAGGGGTGAACATAGGGGTTGTTTACTAAATGCTTACCGGGGTAAGCGCTTACATATGTTAAATGTTATTTCCCTTATTCATTGAGTAAGACCGTGGCATGCCTTATTTGTGAGTTTGCAAGAAAGAATACGAGTCGAAATCACAAATTATAACAAGAATTGTTTGTGTTTCTTATGGTTTTTTCGTTATGTAACTTGGTATATAAGGGGCCGTTTGGTTCGCGGAATTGAATGGAATTCGGATGAATTGGAATGACGAATTCCATTGACCAAATTCCATGTTGTTGTTTGGTTCGAGTAATGAAAGTTAAGGAATCCTTTGAATTCCTTCAAATTCCTTGAACCACGGAATTTGTCATTCCAAGCCATATCCCATGGAATTCATTGGAATCATCCTTCCTCCCTCTCGTTTTCTCCATATATGGCTTTCCCATCTCCATCTATCGTTCTCTCATTCCAAAATCTTTTCTCGGTTCGGTCTCGGTTTTTTATTTATTAAATAATTAAATTATATATATAATTAAATAATCAAATTATATATATATATACATGTATAAACCGGTTCGATATTTGGGGAAACCAAGTATGTTCGGTTCAATTTTTCCAGTAGAGATGCAAATCAAAACCGAAATCGAACTGTGTTCGGTTCGGTTTTTTTCCCGTCTGAGATGGAAACCAAAACCGAAATTGAACCGATTACGGTTTTCGGCTCGACTCGGCTCGACTTTTCCCGGTCAAGATGCAAACCAAAAATGAAATCAAATCGGTTTCGATTTTGGGCTCGGCTCGGTTTTTCTCCGCCGAGATGGAAACCAAAACCGAAATAGAACCGATTTTGGTTTTCAGCGCGGTTCGGTTTTTTTCCGGTCGAGATGGAAAGTTTTCGACTCGGTTCGTTTCGGTTTCGGTTTTTCGTTTTTTGTTTCTTTTTTTCGGTTCGGTGCAATTTTTGTTTTTGCTCACCTTACTTTTTACATTTTCATTCCAATTCCAATTTCATCCAACCAAACACGACCAAAATGTTTGGTCAAATTCCAATTCCAATTCCTTTAAAGTCAAATTCTTTGACGGATTCCAATTCCACCGAATTCCATTCCGCAAACCAAACGCTACCTAACGTCATACACCACACAACTTGTTTATAATGTGTTTGGTGGGTTAAAATGCAAAAAAAAATGGTTACATGATAGCTATATATTTTTGTTCAAAATAATGAGTTTAAAGCCTCATTTTTGTCTTTAATTTGTGGCTAAATTATTGGGTTAACACTTGTTTTATTATCTTAGGCCCAAACTAACGAAGAGGAAAGAAAAGTCCAAAATGATGGATTTTAAGATGAGCAGGAGCATATATTTCGAAATGTTTATGAAATGGGGGCATAGTTTTTGATATAATATGAAGCTGAGCATATGTTTCAAACGGGTTCTGGAAGGCATACGAATTCGAAAGACGTGTAATTGGAGCATATTTTCTTAAATGATGCTGATAAAAAGGGAATACGGGATTTCATAGCAAAAAACGACGCGCTCGACTTGTCGGCGGCTAAAACCCACCGTTTCCACTGTTATTGATCAATTTTTGAAGATGTGGGCGGTATCACGCGGGTGACAGCCGCATCTTACCCGCCGAGAGCCAAAATTGAGGACCGAAGTTGGTGCAAACACGAAATTGAGCGGTTTCTTCCTTAGGGGGTAGAAATTGAGTTCGCTAACTGTCGATTGAGGAGACCAATTTCAGATTTTCGATTTCAATTTCGTGAAGGGAGAAGAGAACGATTTCAAGCAACTCTCATCAATTTCAATTTCAACTTTTGTTCTTTTTTTTGGAAAAAGGGGACGGAACCTTGGAAAAAAAATATTAGAAAAAGAAAAGAGTACAAACCATGCTAAGGACCCTACAAGCCAGGGACTCAAAGCCGGACAAACAAAGAAAACCACCTAGTACAAAAAGGACTAGGAACAATCCCAACAAACTAACCAAGACTAAACTAGCTCCGTAATACCGGAATCAACTGACGATCAGACTCTGAAAGCAACTCACATTATTGGAAAAAGTAGTCCACTTACTTTTCCGTCCACATACCCAGCCCTTTCCGAGTAGGCCACCTTTTCTCCACAATCCGGCGGTCAACTTCCTGTTTTTGTCTTAACCAAGTGCCATAAGGGGTTTCCTTAGCCATATCATCCATACAACCGCCTTGGTCAGACGAAACATCATCAGACTCGCTCTCATCACCAATGTCATCCGGAATCGCAACCCTTTCTGGAAGTGTAAACCCACGAAGTTTCCCATCAAGCTCCTTACCATATACTCTTTCCCATCTTCCAATGAAGTAATCCAGTTTTTGTTTAGACCATGAGTTTACAATCGCAGGTTCAAGACCCACCCCACGGTTCTCTACAAAATCGTCAACCTCTTTTTTATCTGCAATCCACTCTCTTCCAACACAACAAACTAATTAGATACCTTAATAGGGGAAGGCATATTTCCAGTCTCAACCTTAAGCACCTTGGAAGAGGTATCATCCACCAATTTTGCCTTACCCTTATCAAGTGGATCAATGGAAGGTTGGGTCTATTTAGGAACATACCTTTGGTTGACTTTAATACCAGTATTAAAAGCAACCTTAGGCTTTTGACCACCAACTTTCAAGGGGGCAATTTTTGGTTTTGCTTTAGGTTTCCTTTTGGGAAATTTAAACCCATCATCATTAACCTTTGCCTTAGAAGATTCACCAATACAAGATACAGAAGGCAAAGGTTTATCAATTTGAACTCTGCGAGAGTGCGAGGCCGAGCTAGGCAAGCCTCCAAATCATGTCCAAAAAGTTTACAAAAGCTACATCTTTTAGGCTTCCAAAGAAACTCCGTACGAAACTTTCTTAGTTTGCCCAAAATAAGAGCATCAATCTCCGTGGGTAATTCAAAGTCTGCATATGCATTAACTAAAACTCTAGCAAAGTTGGGTCTGCCAACTTTAGTTTCACACATCTCATCAGTGTATCTATCCACAGAAATGGGTTCTCCGACCACACTAGCAATGTAGCTAATGATCTCATAGTCCCACACATCAAGAGGCAAACCATAGATATTAACCCATATGGGAATCTTTTTAGGTTCAGGCTTGTAAAAACAAATCCCTGGTTGCCACTTTTGAATGAAGATGGGCATACCGTTAAATAACCAAGGGCCATTTTCAAACACAAAGTTCAATCCTTGTTCAGAATTAAACTTAAAGAAGAAATAGCCTTGATCATTCAATATAACATCAGAGAGGCCATAAGTTTTCCACATTCGTCTAGCATGAAACTGAACGAACGGGAAAGCTGGCCTTTTGCCAATAAAGTAACTAGCAAGAGTCAAAGCCCATTCACTAGCTTGCTTTTGTATCAAATCATCAAGGATTACCGCATGTCTAGTGCCTAGCTCAGAAACAACCGGGGGGGGGGGGGGTAATAATTAAGCTTACCTTTACCACGGAGAAGATTTGCACTCTTCTTGAGAAGATCTGCAAAAGAGACCGGCTTGTGATCGATCTTTTCCTTTTCATCAACTTGCACATGCGCGACATCATTCTCATCCACAAAGTTGCCCGTATTAGGTTTAGGTATCTCCGTAGTCTCATGCACGTCCAAAGTGGTACTAGTTTGCATGGTGACATGCAAACTAGGGTTTTCTCCCCCATTGTCTTGAGTAGCATTCATATTATCATCCTTGACACCACCATTACCCTTGTCCGTATTCAACGTAGATGCCTTTGGAGGGAAGGTAAACGTAGGTTTAGAGCTAGGGTTAGGTGGTTTGGAGACATCAAAAAAACCCGTAGATTTTCCCTATGGTATTAGGGTGGGGCTAGGCCTAGCACCATCACCCTCCACCTTCGGAGAAGTGGAAGTGTATCCCACAATCGTCGGATTGGACGGCTGTTCCGGGGACCCGAAGATACCGGGCATTTTTGTAACGGAGCTTTGCGGGGGTTTCCACCCTTGGATCCACGACTCAACACCCGCCGGTGATGGTTTTAGCGGCGGTGTCCAACCAACCGAACCTGTGGCGAAACACCACCACCAAGCGCCACGACAGGGGACGGCGACCCCAGCGGTGGGACAGCAGCAGCAGCAGCAGCCGGCAGTGGCGGTGTAGCAGCAGAAGAGGTTTCCGGCGAAAGGAACGCAACAGCGGTGGTGGTGTTCGTTTGACAAACCAAAACCATCGGTGGGTAGCCCTCGGCTGGGCGACCACCATCCGCACCACCACACACCAACACGGCAGCTGTGGTGGCCGGAATCGACGGAGAAGAGGGTGGCGATGCCGACCCTTTTTTCTTCCCAAATTTTCTCGCGCGATTGCTTGTCACCGGGGGATCAGGCGGCCGATCGCCCTTCATAGGATTGTAGAGGGGATCAATGTGACCCCCCCACCAGGTGCGACGGCGATTGGCGCCGCGGCGGCTGGAAATTGAGGAACGGCGGCGGCAGCCCTAAAGTCACCCTAAAGAAGCTCTGTTGTTTGTCAATCTTTTGTTCTTAGGTAACTTGTAGGTTTTTGTTTGTTTTTAGTACTATGGTTTTAGCCATATGTGGCTAATTCCCTATCGCCAACATTGGTTTAATTTCGATTTGAGTGTCTTGTACTTTGAGATTCCATGGTGATTGCTTGAACAATCTTGTTGCTTGACTTTTATTTCTCAATGTTATTCACATGTGAATGTTCAATTAGTCTGGCCAATTAGTTGATAATTCTTTGTGAATTGTTATTCAATGTACTAGATACGTAATCGTCTAGTCACTTTGATAAAGTAACGAAAGAATTTGATTGGTTTCGATAAGGTTTCCGAATAAGGTTCTTGAAATCTCGCGACCAAAGCCTTAATAAACCGAGCTTATGAGTTTATGGCTTTGATGTTGGTGTTTTTCTAGTTCGATAAAGCCAATCGCACCTAAGGTGTTAAGAGCTTGTTTAAACTCTTATTTGTGATTGAGATAGGATTTAAGAGCTTGTTTTAATCCTTGTCTACTAAGGAAAAATATAAGTTGTTAGAGCTTGTTAACGACTATAGTCAACTTGAGTTTGTTCTTGATTTTTACTTCTCTGGAATCAATGATAGGTATGAACACTTGATTAGGATTGAACTAATGTTGGATCTTTATTTATTTGTTTAGTTTAATTCTTTTCGTATGCTTATATTAATCAATCAATCCAACCCCCCCCCCCCTTCGTATTTATTTTTAATAATTAGTTGTTCGTGTACTTGATTCATCTATTTGTAAAAAGTAACCGAGTCTCTGTGGAATCGACCTGACTTACCGCTGCTACAATCTTGGTTGTAGATAGTAGATAGTTGGAATTTATTATTTGGTGGACTCGGCATCCGTCACAAATCATTGTAGTTGGTAATTTGACTTTAACTATATAAACTGATATCAACCTCACCTTAAGAAGAATATAATGTTACTTAGGTTCACTGTCTAGTGTAATAATTATCTTCACCATGTTTAACGCTTATCATATCCTTAATCTTTCACACATGCCCTACAAACCATATACGTGTTGGGAAATTGGCCTCAATATTTACCCAACAACCCAAGGCAATGAACAAATATAGAAAAAAATAAAAGACAAAGACGAAGACAAGAACTTACGTGGAAACTCCAAAACCGGAGAAAAACCACGGGCCTCCAGAGAGAAAATCTACTATGTGAAAAATTGTTACAATCACACAGCTCAAAACTCTCAAGCCTCCCCAATAACACCCACACTCTCAAAGATTTAACTCACAACTTTCTACACTCTATAACAAGAGAACAAGAAAGAAAGAATAAAATACTTAAAGTGTATTTTATTGGGATGCTTTGAAACCAAAGCCTTTGACCTCCTTTTATAGGCTTGAAGTCCCTTCCACCTTTCATTGTTCCACCGATGTGGGACAAACTTCCAAGACTTTTTTATTCTAGCCAAAATTCCCAACATACTCCACCTTGGCTAAATAAAAGAAAATCTTCGCTGCAACACCGGCAACCATTGTCTGAACCGACAATCATAATTCTCAAAACAGAGAACTATCATACTCCACCATAAAAGAGTATCACCACTTAGAATAATCAATTCTAAGAATTTTACCTCGGCACATGTCGAAAAACTTGCTGAAAATATTTATGGTGCAACTTCCTCGTTTGGTTTACCTGGAAGTTCATCAGCCATCGACATAATCTCCACCACACCCTGCATCCTTGCCAAACCAATGCATATGTGTAAAAACGTGGAACCGCTAACATGAACACATCCCTTTTCCATGGTAAAGCGGGCAAACCATGGGGATGTTTTCTCCCATTTCTTAACAGAACTCATCGTCCCCATGAGAATGGAGACATTGTCAGCATCTGATTTGGAGCCTTTCGCCGAGCCGACTCCACCTGGACAATTGCTCTTGACATGCCCAAACTCTCCGCACTTCCAGCATGTGACCTTCCCGGAGTTCTTCTTCTTCCCGTGCCTAGCCACCAAAACCGTACCTTCTGATGAAGTGATGCTGCCACCTTCCAATCTTTTCTCCTCAGATAGGAGTTTGCTAGTAACATCTGCAAACTTCAGGGTCTCTTTCCCATACATCAAAATAGGTTTCATGTGCTCATAGGAAGATGGCAAAGATAATATAAGCCTCAACGCTTTATCTTCATCTTCTACCTTAACTCCGATGGCCTCCAGTTCTGAAACGACATTGTTAAGAACACTGAGATGATCTGAAATTTTTGTACCTCCATCCATACGTAGAGTATGAAACTGTTCCTTGAGATACAACCGATTTGAGATGCCTTTGCCCTGGTACAACTGCTCAAGCTTCTCCCAAAGCTCCTTAGCCGTTGATATCCCGTGCACGTTTGCAAGAACATTCTTTGCTAGACACAGACGAATAGTACTTGCCGCTCTCAAATCCAGATCTTCCCATTCTTCCTCGCCTTTACTGGTACTGCTTGATTCACCGCTGGAAACTGGTTTTCCCTTCAATGCCTTATGCAACCCGGATTGAATCAATACGTCCTTGACTTGAACTTGCCACAAGCCAAAATTGATCCTTCCGTCAAATTTTTCTACATCGAACCTCATTGCACTTGAATACTTTGACATCGTATCGACGCCTCAAAAACAATATTGTATACTAGAACGGTGCCTTTAGCCTGAGTAGCACACCCAGAAATTCTGCACGTACTCTTACCACACACAATTCTACCGTATACAACTAACCAAGAAAAATTCTTTTCTGATGTAGAAGCTCAGACAAAGTTGCGACCACAGATCATACTAAGAACTCTCTAACCGAGACCTCCTCCAACCCGGAGCTCTGATACCAATTGTTGGGAAATTGGCCTCAATATTTACCCAACAACCCAAGGCAATGAACAAATATAGAAAAAAATAAAAGACAAAGACAAAGACAAGAACTTACGTGGAAACTCCAAAACCGGAGAAAAACCACGGGCCTCCAGAGAGAAAATCTACTATGTGAAAAATTGTTACAATCACACAGCTCAAAACTCTCAAGCCTCCCCAATAACACCCACACTCTCAAAGATTTAACTCACAACTTTCTACACTCTATAACAAGAGAACAAGAAAGAAAGAATAAAATACTTAAAGTGTATTTTATTGGGATGCTTTGAAACCAAAGCCTTGGACCTCCTTTTATAGGCTTGAAGTCCCTTCCACCTTTCATTGTTCCACCGATGTGGGACAAACTTCCAAGACTTTTTTATTCTAGCCAAAATTCCCAACAATACGAAGTTATATATTTGAATTATGTTAGAGTAAACAATAGAAATATAAACCATTTAGGCTCCAATTCTTAGTATCGACGCTTGTTGGCTAATATTTGAAATGGGCCTTATGCGTTTCTAGTGTCATGTGTGTATAGTATGGTGGTGGGTTGAAGGTACACATAAAATTTGTCTCCATGAACAGGTGGAGACTAGGACATTTGAAGAAGTACACGAGGTCCTTCATTACGCTACTCAAAACGAAAAAACTTTCTTAAGCAGGATAATGTTAATGTTGGATAATATGGTCGTGCCTCAACCTGATGGTGATATCGATGTATCCATGCTTAAAAAAGCTGTGGAGCTGATTAATGGGAGGTTCGAGACTGAGGTAACTTCATACTTGTCCTTCTTTATTCAACTTAACTAATACTACAGTGAAGATTATTCAACAACCATCCTTCAGTCTTTGTTTTGTTTCCTCATTAATTAAGTCATCCTTTAAATATTTAAGATTATGTTCATGATCCTTTCCTTTTTCGTTGTTAATATGCAAGACAATTTTAGTTTTCATGCTTTTTTAACAAGCCTTTGGAAGATGTTATATGTTATGAACTTAAAAGTCAAAAGCATACCGATTACCGAGCTCTTTTGACTAAATTAATATTCATAAGTGTTTAAATACGAATTTCGTAGTTTTCTGACGTTTATGTTGGTTTGTGATAATAGGCGTCTGGAAATGTTACCTTGGAAACGGTACATAAGATTGGGCAAACCGGAGTCGCATACATATCTAGGTAAATAATGGGTTCAGAAAAACATTCACAAGGGGTCGTTATATTTTATGTACTAGATTAATGGTATAAACTCTTGATTTAAAATGCTATAATTGTTGGTCATTATGATTTACGGTACGTGATTATGTGTGCAGTGGAGTGTTGACACACTCGGTGAAAGCACTCGACATATCCCTGAAAATCGATACGGAGCTTGCCCTCCAAATTGGAAGGCGCACAAAGCGAGCGTAATTATCTTGAATATGGCACTTGGTTTGCTTGCCATCTACAAGTGTTTGTCCTATATATAATCATTATATGATTTCTCTACTTTGGAAATCAAGGAATAAGGTCATATAACATGATCAAAGTTTACTTATAGTTTACCAAAAAAAGACATAAATACCCAAATCCTTGTTTCTGTTAACCATCTGATTTTGTAAGATCTCAAAGGTGATTTAATGTTCTTGATAAGTTCTTGTTTGGATATGATCAAGAGTCGAATCTTGATGTGATTAAGCATGGCTTTCACTATAGTCATGAGATTCATTTTTAGTTGTGAAAAAAAGGATTGTTGCCCAATAGGCTGTCACAACCATCATGGGTCCCACAATCATCATGAAGGAGGTAAATGTTAGAGCGGGGTAGGTGAACTCGATTGTTCCGCTATAGTGATGGTTCATCTTTAGTTCTTTACGCAATTCTAATCCATACAGTACGGGGTCCCACGACCATCTTGGGGTGTATTAGTTGTTGGCTTAATAGTGATTATAGAAGAGACCTTAGCTAAAAGTACATAATAGTTATTACAATTATAATACATACAAATATAAAATCATCACGTGGTCTAATATCCTTTGCTCTTCAATATCTTCTCAACTTGTATACTCATAAGTCTAACTTGATAAGAACTTATGGTTCTTCATAAAGTATAGTGTACTAGTCTATGCCGGCTTCTAAGTCTTCAACGTCAAATCCAAGATTCACCTAGTCAGATCTATGACTTGTCTTGATACTTATCTTTTTCTTGGGTAGTCTTCTCTAGTTCAACATAAGTTGAAACTCTGATCTAACATGAAGGTGATGGTCTTCTTATTAAATTTGCCTTTTTGGATGGGTGTGGGTTCACATCTCGCGTTTGGATTTTTTTTTTATACTCTTTGGAAGAAAAGGACTTGACATAGGTCAAATATTGGACCAACCCTTTGAAAAGCGAGGAATCAACCAACTGGTCTATGATGATTTTGCGAAAATTTTATATAGATTTTTTTGTTATTGTCAAATTGTGGTGCCATTTGGAAAAAGTTTGGGTTGTAAGAATTGCTTGCTATGATTTAGCTTTCCTATGGTGATTATGAGATATGTATGATGAGGACACTCCCATAGATGATGTCATTCTCTTTTCCTTTTAACTTTTAACATGGATGTTGGTGTCATGTAACTATGGAAAGTCTATGTAACATGTGATGTTCCATCGCATCAAACATGGATTTTATTTGCGTTAAAAGATATCTATGAAATATGTGCATGTGTATGTGTCAGAATAATTGGCTCTATAATCGGTTTGGTTACACAATCAGTTCTTTTCACGGTCCCAATGAAAAAACATCTTTCACAAATAAAAAGAAGTAAGCATCGGAAACATAGATGATTCTACATATATGTAATGATTGTATTTGATTTTAACTTTAAGAGAAAATGCAAACAGATATATAAAATGTGATGGTACGTGTAGAAGATAGATACGTACAATGGGAAATTATATATATACTTTCAAAAAGAATAAGAAATGTAAAAAATTATAGTTTGTAAGATATATAATTTACTATTTGAAGTTTTCTACTTCTAAAACATACTTGTAACTAAAATAGGTCTGAGTTTCATGTCACGTTGCTAATTTACTCATATAGGCATTTTACTATAATAAAGCCCTTAAAATAAATTCTTTAAAATCGTTTTTTTGAAATAATAGTTAAAATAATCGTTGTTTCATTTATCATGTATTACTTAAATGAATGGGTGCAAATGGATATTTGTATGTTGCGCATATGGCTTTTGAAGAATGATGTCTTGCTCCTGGATGTATTTTCTACTTTAATTCCATAAAGCATTTGCTTTTAAAAATACCTCCCCTTTTAATGGTGACAAAGCAATCCAATGCACACTAGATTAAGCTAAGTGATGATAACCAAATCGCTAAGATTTTTATATATGTATGTATGTTTTATGTGACGGATCTTGGGGATTTTTAATGGGATACATCTTTAAGGTAGATCAAATATTCATAAAATCGTGGTTTAATCGGAGGAAGTTCAACATGGTTTGATCCAAAGAAAAATGAATTCTATCGATTTGAGGAATAACATACATATTAAAACCGACCTTAATCTTTCTTAAAAAGAAATTAAAAAAATTATGATTTTTTAAGATAAATTGGCATTGAGAAGAGAAATTGCTAAATCAAAATGAGAGGAAAATTAGCAAAAAAATGTCTTGATATAGTGGTAGTTATGTTTATAACTGTAATAGAAGTTTTGAGTTTGATCTTTTCAACAATATTTTTAGTAACATTTTAGGATTTAAGTAAATAAGTAAAAATTAATGTGTTAGCGAAGGTGAAGTCTAAGATTGAATAATTCAAAATTAAACTTTTGTTTAAAATAAGTTTCAAATGCATTATTTCAAATACCTATGGGACTTGCAAGATGGACGGACTGTGGAAGAAGTCGTGTAAACAACTGTCTTCTATTCATCGATGCCAGATTTCGGACTTCTTTCAAGCTTGTTTTCTATTTTACCAATGATCAATGGAAATCTACGTTAACTCCCCTATCCATCTTACATCACTTCAGGATAGAGAAGATGTATCGTACATCTTGTCCTTTTTAAGCCTGCTTGTTTCACATATAATTTACTCCATTTGTTTAATATGGTTTTGATTCTAAAACGACCTTTGGGTGTTGCTATTGGGTTATGTTTCGACCTTCAATTAAAAACTATATAGCAAAATCAATCAAATCCTGCAAATGAGGGTACTTTTACACTCTCCCCACTAGTGTGCACAGCACTAGTTCAAATATCTCTAAAAATTGAAAATATGTAAAAGTTTGTAAGATTATTTGTAAAAGGAATTCTTATTTTTATTTAAATGTATGTTAAAGAGAAATGGTCTAAATTCAATCATAACATACTTCAAATTTGTTTGAATCATATACATCAAATAATTAGCATAATATAAAACAAAAAGAATATTAATTAATCGTAAAAATTATGGTCTATTCAAAAATGATACTTAAGGGGTTTTTACAAGTGGTTTTCTTTTTCGTGCTTCAAAGTTTTTATAGAAAATGATTTTTATTGATTTGTGCAATTGCACTCAGTAGAGTATATATAGCAGATTACATGGAGATAAATACAGAAAGAATTGATGGCATTTACAATTATATAAAAATTGAAAAATCTTGCTTGTAACTGCTCCTAAAAATTTGCTGGAATATCATTGCTTTGATGAAGTAGAATCAATTGCTTTAACATCCCCCCGCAAACAGGGCCGTTCCTAGGAGTTTTGATGCCCTGTGCGAACATGCTTAAAGATTCCCCCCTATGTCTACTTTTAAGCAAATGAAATGACGAAAGACACAATTTTTGTAAAGGATTTGAAACCTAGTCAAGTTAGGCGGCTTATCCCTACGTCAACGAAAAATACAAAAGAGACATAAAAACCAAAACCTCAAATCACAAAATATAAATTTGCATCACCTAAAACGATGTTTTTGTGCACTTCTTGAAGCAAAAAATATCAATCCATTTTTCATATACAAATCCTATGTCTAAATATCCTGTTCCTTTTAAACCCAAGTCCTAAATTATCAAACCGAAAAAGCCGTAAAATAGTAGCATATGAAATTTTGATGCCCCCTTGGGCTTTGATGCCCTGTGCGGTCGCACGGGCTGCACGTGCCCAGGGCCGGGCCTGCCCGCAAACTGAGCAATCCTGGATGCACAAGTTTGGTAGATAAAAATGATGGCGATGCTTATGTAGGGGCTTGGTAAGCAAATCAGCAGGTTGATCCTTTGTATGAATGTAACAGACTTTATGACTTCCGCGAGCTACCTTTTCTCTAACATAATGATAATCAAGCTCAATATGCTTGGTGCGTGCATGAAAAATGGGATTTGAGGCCATGTAGGTGGTGCTCATATTGTCACAATGTGATATAACAGGATACTGAATATGAGCACCAAGTTCATACAATAAATAGCCTAACCAAGTCGTCTCTACACTTGCATGAGCCAAAGAGCGGTACTCAGATTCTGCACTGGACCGTGCTATCGTGGGTTGTTTCTTTGAGCACTGTAACATCCCAAAAATTTCGATACATCAATATATTAGAAATATCATCCCAAGATCAACACTTACATCGCAGCGGAAATAAAATCTATAGTCTTACGACTTTTACAAACACATTTTCGTTCTATAACTTAGTGCATTGAACAATACATAACCATCTTCCGACGTCACTCTCAACCGATCCACGTTGTATCCCACTTTTCTTTCCAATCTAGCATTCGCCTGGTTGCATAATCATTTTGAAAAAGAGTTGGGTGAGCCTAGGGCCCAGTGAATATACGGTTTTATGCAAAAGACATTTCACAAAGCATTTTTAATTTATCGCACATACGATATATTATCCACACAGCTTACGGCATTGGGAAGGTGTCTATTCCACACAGCTTAACCCGGCAAACTCACACAGCATTGTTTGCTCTTACGGTTTTAAAACGAGCTCACACAGCATGCTCGTAGTACACCCCCGTTGCCACACAAAACAGATATTTCACAAAGCATCACATTTATTGCAATACGACATATCTCAAAAACAGTAGTAAAACATTTAACATGCTTGCAAGCAGTTATAATTAAAACATATGCAACCGTTTAGAAAATCACGTATAACTCACGGTGGTTGTCGCCCAAACCGTTCCTTGTAGTGGCTAGCGTCTTCCCTACATATCGAATGCTATAATTCAAATTCCAAAGATATAATATCATTCTATCCTTACGACTACTTATTTCACTATCCCATACGTCGACGTTCTAACGTTTCAACGGGTTTATATCATAAACATTTCCGACTTACGTATGTGTCCATATACATATATATTTTTATAACAACCGATGAATCGATGAATTCGATTACGACTTTGATTAACCTTATATATATAATATATATCAATCCATCAATGAATTATATATGTATGTATATGCCGACCATGGCATTACTAAGCAAGCATGAAATGCACTTATATGCATTCACAACTACACGCATGACTGCTAGTCATGAATACATAAGTAAATGAAATTCATGCATGACTTCTCCTCATCCATACATATGTGAATTTCACACGCATGCATGTAATGCATTTTTTCTTTTATTCTAACTTTCACAATAGTAACTTCTATGTGTATTCCAATCCAAGAGTAACATCCAGTGAACCATACAGAATTAACGAGACAATAAACCTCTCAGTATGATGAGTTCTTAAACCTTCTACTTATCCCAACAAGAAATGGCCGTCTATTATATAAATGTATTGACGACACCAATACGAAGCATCAATTTATCTTTCAACTGGAATGAACTTATGGCTTGACAACGTGGTGTCTTGGAGAACACCATTGTGACAAACCGTAGAGGCGCTAACGGTAACCGTTGGCTACCATCATCGTTCGGAACCCACTTATCACTAACGACCGACTAACGTGACGAACTAGAAAATAAAACGCAGAGACGATGGGTACGAAAACACTTACCGGTTGATGCCAAACTAGCCATAATATTGAACACCGCCGACTTCCATTCCGCTTACCACCGTCTTCTTGGTCTCAATGGTTCTCAATATGGATCAAGTTTCTTCTTCTCTTTTCTTTACATGATAACCCATGCTCCTAACCCTTTTATATACGACAAAATGGACGGTTTTGGCTACATGAAATGCAAGGGACGCTAGCTTAATAACTCATCCGTTCAAAACTTTTAGATGACATGCAATTAATGAAAATTGCAACTATGAACCCCTCCTACTTGCTCTATTTGACTTATATGGTCCTTAGAAATTTAAAACTTCTATATTTTATTTTGTTGTGTTTTTTTTACAAGGTTATTACAAGCACCATGAGATGAGATTGATTAGAGCCAAGGTACACAAGATAGCCTGAAGTAGATCGCCTTGTAGTTGGACAACCAGTCCAATCGGCATCGGAGTACGCCGATAGTGTCACCGGTTGTTGTTGGGGGGTAATCAATAGGCCATGACCAAGAGTTCCTTTAATGTAGCGTAAGATTCGCTTGGCAGCAACGAAATGAGGGACGCAAGGATGACTCATAAATTGAGAGACCATGTTGACAGCAAACGTGATGTCAGGGCTAGTGATGTTGAGATATTGTAGGGATCCGACAATCTCACGGAAGACAGTAGGATTCTCAAGCAAGGGTCCATCAAAACAGTGAGATTCTGTTTTGCAGACATGGGTGTAGATACTGGTTGACTAAGCAACAGATCATGTTTAGCCAAAAGATCATGAACATATTTTAGTTGATTAATATGCAACCCATTAGAAAGAATGGTAACCTGCAGACCAAGAAAATAATGTAGAGGACCTAAATTCTTTATGTCAAAGCCACTACCCAATCTGTCGATAAAACTTTGAAGAAGAGAATCATCACTTCCTGTTACCACAATGTCATCCACATAAAGCAGAAAATAAATTGTGTTGGTACCATGACGATATATGAACAGAGATGGATCAGCAACACTCTGAACAAAACCAGAAGATAACAAGAATGAACTCATACAATGAAACCAAGCACGTGGTGCTTGTTTTAAGCCATAGAGTGACTTGTTAAGTTTGCAAATGTGATTAGGCTTCGATGAATCCACAAATCCAGGTGGTTGAACCATATACACATCCTCATTAAGAATGCCATGTAGGAAGGCATTCTTCACATCTAGTTGGCGTAGAGACCAATGCCTAGAGACAGCAAGCGTAAGAACAGTTCTAATAGTAGCGGGCTTAACAACTGGAGTAAACGTCTCATCAAAATCAATACCATGTTGTTGATGATAACCCTTAGCAACCAATCGAACCTTGTACCTTTCGATAGAACCATCCGACTTCCGTTTGATGCGGAAGACCCATTTGCTTCCTACAATGTTCTTAGATGATGAAACAGGAACGAGAGTCCATTTATTGTTCTTGAGTAATGCATTGATTTCCTCTGTCATAGCTTGTCTCCATTCCGGTTTTTGGGAGGCTTGAGAATAGCAAGTGGGTTCAACATTATCAACCAAAAAGATTAAAGCATGAGAAACCGGATAGCGAATGGTACCATCAGTGCGTTGTTTTGGTTTGACAATGCCATTACGGAGACGAGTAGTGACACCATGATCTGGTGGAGGAGCAGCAGTTGCTGCTGGTGTTGGGTCGTCGGAAACATGTTGGGGATCAGTTATAGGATGTAGGTCATTGGGGAGGGGATTTGTAATTGGTTCAGGTTCATCGAGGTGTTGATCGGGAGATGTATTTTGGGTAGGTTGTGGAGGGGTTGATACGACTTGCGAGGTTGTAGAACGACGACGAGAGTAAACAATCGGTGTAGTAAGTGATGGTTGAGAGGAAGGACCTGCCTGAAAACTTTGAGGAAGGTTGAATGTCATTTCGGGCTGCGGTGAAGGGTGTAAGTGAGAAATAGATGAAGAAGTGGTTTGAGTAGGAGATGATGATGTACTTGCCGTTGTTGCTGTGGTGAATTTTGATTTGATGTGGACACCAAATCAAAAGTAATAGTGCCTGTAGATGGAGCCTGCAAAACTTTAAAAGGAAAACTTGTTTCGTTAAAGACAACATGACGCGACACATAGACTCGACCTGTTTGAAGATTAAGACACTTGTAACCCTTATGAGTTGGGCTATACCCTAAGAAAACACATTCGACACTTTGACTAGAAAGTTTATTGGAGATATAAGGACCTAAATGAGGATAACATGAGCAACCAAAGACGCATAGGGAGGAATAAGATGGAGGAGGGGCCATAAAGAAGTTGGTATGAGGTAACCCAATTAAGAATAGGAGTAGGAAGGATGTTGATGAGATGTATGAAAGTAAGAACGACGTCGACCCAAAAATTTGATGGTGCCCCTGCAGTTTGAAGAAGGGTTCGAGCCATAGTTGCAATGTGCCTATGTTTTCGTTCGGTCAGCCCATTTTGCTCAGGGGTATGTGGGCAAGAGAATCTTTGTTGAATACCCAAAGATTTGCAAAAATGAGAGAATGCGTTATTGGTATATTCTGTGCCATTATCACTTTGAAGATATTTGATAGATTTATTAAAGAGATTACGAAGAAGGGCGACAAGAGTTTGAAAGTGAGTTAAAACTTCATTTTTATGACGCATAGGATAGAGCCATGTAAAACGAGAATACTCATCAGTAAAAAGAACATAATACTTAAATCCAGTCACAGACACGGTAGAAGACATCCATACATCACTATGAATTATGTGAAACAAACTAGTAGCAAAAGTTTTATTAGAAGGAAATGGCAACTTATGAGATTTGCTAACAGCACAATCATGACAAAACTTAGGATGAGATAACGAAGATCCAAGAGTAGACTTTAATGAAGAAAGCACAGCATCGGAAGGGTGGCCGAGACGATGGTGCCACAAGGACGAGTGAACTGTTGCAAGAGCTTGAGGAGATGATGGAAGAGATGACGAGGACAAGGGATATAAGCCATCTTTACAAGGGCCCTGAAACAAGATAGCACCAGTCATTAAGCAACGAATTTGATAGAAATTTGGTGCGAATAGAAAATAAACAAGATTATCTTTAGGGAATTGAGTAACTGACAACAAATTTTTACGAATAGATGGGATTCGTAAAACTTGCTCTAGAGAGAATTTGCTTTTGCCCAAGAAAATAGGAAGATTACCATAGTGAGAAACGGGCATAGAATCACCGTTTCCCATGTAGACATTATGAGGTCCGCCCTAAGTATGTGCATTTTGAAGAGGCATGGCGGTCATGTGATGGGTAGCACCCGTATCCGGGTACCAATTTTGGTTGCCAAACGAATGAGAACCGGCGAAGGGAGGAGTAGAAGACGGGCCAACAAAACGATGTGGGCATTGATGAGGTCCATGTTGATTAGTGTTGCAATTAAAACACCATTGTGGGCCTTGGGGGTGGGGGCTGGTCCAAGAATGCCATTGGACCAAGGAGGACGAGTGGCCCATGGTTGAGGAACCGTGTTGTTATAAAATTGACCCTGAGGATTTATATAACCACGAGCTCCTCGACCACGGCCACGAAAATCGCGTCGGCTACCATGATGATTTCCGGTACTACCGGAACCACGAGACTGCACAACTATCTCGGGGGCTACTGGTGATGCAAATTGAAAAAGAGCGCTGGCTGTGTCATCTAAACGACGATTCTGCTGTCCGTCAAAGGATAAAATTCGGCCACGTAGTTCAGCAAAACCTGGAAGGCGATCAGATTGAGCAATCGCCGTCCTTAACATGAGGTAGTCTTGACCAAGACCTGTGAGAGTAGCAACGACAAGATCTTTTTCCGAAACAGGTTCATTGATGGCTGCAAGAGAATCGGCTAATGATTTTGCATGCTCTAGATATTCATCAACAGATTGGGATCCTTTTTGAAAATCAAAGAGTTGGAGACGAAGACTTGTGGAACTAGCGACGGATTTTTGAGCATAATGTTGGGCAAGGCAATCCCATATACCTTTGGAAGTATCGAAACCAGTGGTGAGTCTGGCGACTTTTTCAGTCAGTGAAGTGTTGAGAATACTTACGATTTGTTGGTCGGTAGTGAGCCAAGCATCGTAATCTGGGTTGGCTTTAGTTTGGGCAGGGGTGTCACCATCAGCTGGAGTAGTGATGGTTGCAGGAGGGATTGGGATTGAACCGTCAACGTAGCCCCAAAGCTTGGCACCACGAAGGTATAGTTTGAGTTGGCGGATCCATAGGAGATAATTGTTTTCGTTAAATTTGATGAACTGGGAGGTGTTTTGATGTGGGGTAAGTGGGGCTGCCATGTAGATGGGAAAGAAAAAAACAAAAACACAGATTAAAGAGAAGAAAAGACACAGAGAATCCTAGACCTAGAGCTCTGATACCATATAGAAAATGATTTTTATTGATTTGTGCAATTGCACTCAGTAGAGTATATATAGCAGATTACATGGAGATAAATACAGAAAGAATTGATGGTATTTACAACTATATAAAAACTGAAAAATCTTGCTTGTAACTGCTCCTAAAAATCTGCTGGAATATCATTGCTTTGATGAAGCAGAATCAATTGCTTTAACAGTTTTTATGGGTTATCTAGTAGCAAAGGAACAACCTATCATTTCTCTTTTGTAGCTTCTAGCTCCTCACTAACTTTTTCTCTTAATAATGTATTTCTTTTGCGGTCCAAAAACGAGGGAATTAGACTTACAACCTATAATAACACATGCAATAGCAGTAGCTTGTAACCACCTTTTGTTAACTTAGGAAATCACATATCAATTTAAACCGGATGCATACACCGTTAAGACAATAAAAAAGGTTCATATAAGTACATATATATATATATTAAAAAAATTATCAAATCTACAATACGAGAAATAGGTCATTTATCCATGTTTCATAAAAAGCATAGAAAATCTCTCAAACTGATCACACTTCAAATTGTGACAAATGGTTTAAATATAGAGATTGTTAGAAAAAGAAAAAGAAAACTCCACATTTATAAATGTGTAGGTTTGATTTCAAAAGTCCACGCTTTTAAATGTGTAGTTTTTGTAATAAACAAATAATTATCAAAAGTTCACATTTTAAAGCGTAGAATTTTGTAACCTTGGAGTTATTTTCAAATTTTCCAGTATTAGAAATGTAAAAATTTAAATACTTTGTCCAGACTAATAAATATGATTTTTTACTACAAATTTCACAATTTCAAATATAGAGGTTTGATAAAACATGTAACACCAAATACATCCATACTTTATTGTAATTTTTCAAAGTTTTAAATTTATTAATATATAAATAAAGTATGAATAATCCACCACATTTTTATAGTTTCAGATTGTTTATAGGACCAATCATGCTAGAATTGTTACCCTATAAAAATTGTTGAATTAGAGCTGCTCAAAATGATCAAGAAAATTGCATCCATCATATCATGGAATTGTTGTGTTTCCCACTTCAAATTCAAAATCTTAACAATACTTAGGTACAGGTCAACTTTATGTCATAATAAAAGTCAACAGGAACAAAGATTAGTGTAAGCAACATAATTCCAGCCTTAACAAGGCCCCAACTTTATTGCAAAAACTTACAAATTAACTCTTCAATTCTTTTATGAGATTTGAATCCTTGAATTGTACATCACATTTGCTATATGGGACACAATAAGATAAATCCTTAGGGTTCCATGCTTGGTGTGACATGAGATGATGCGACCGGATAAAAACTCATTGTACCATGTTTGACATGATATAGGACTAAGTGAAAGGAAAAAGGTTTGTTCTTTGTTTCTACAAGAGAGGTGTAATACAAATGAGATGTGTAATACAAACGAGACAAAACTAAATAAATTACTTATTTAATCATGTGTAATAGTTGATGTAAATATTACAAATGTGACATTTGGTGGTCACCTAGCACCTCCATGACTATATATCGACTACCACTATTACTATCCACCACCTATTCCACCAGTAATTAATGGGTATTTGGGATATACCGGTTAACCAGATATATATCCATCGGCTATTGACCTTTCGGTCCCCACTTTCTTTCCAGAAATCATTGCCAACGTCAAAAGAAATCACCTAATGTGTTAAATTATTACATTATACATGCAATTAGACGTTGCACGTGGGTAGTTAGTGGAAAAGGAGGTCATACGTGCGTTATATTTAAAAAACATGCATGACCTAATTAATAAAGTTGGGTTGATAATCGGTCATTCTTTCGCTTTTGTAAGACAAATCATTTTCAAAAAGATAGCTGATGAGCTAACGTAATGGAGTGAAATGGATGGAAACTAGTATCACGAGTAAAAGAATACACTCTTACTCCAATCATGTTCCTTACATAAACAAATATACAATACCTTTTATTTTCTTTTTATATAAAACAAAATGAGCAATTGACATAATGTACCTATGTCTATAATAACATCATGTAAATTATATATAGGAAGCTCCTTGTACATAGGGAATGAGATAATTAAAATAATATAGGAATAGGAAGTCTTTATATCCATTTGTTTTTCTGTTTGCAATACTTTTCTCATGTTAGTAATATGTTGAAGGCAACAAATAATGATAATATCTATGCACGTTTAGTTGATGGAATTGGCATGCCAAATATCGAAAAGTCTTTGATGGAGGCCATTTAACACGGCACAAAATAAATTAAACATAATATAAATAACGTTAAGTGTTAACTCAACTGATAAATAAAGGTAAGATATCTGGACTTACTTCTTAATGTCATGGGTAATATTCTTAATTGTTATTTTGTGAATTAGTTCCGGTGCGTATAAACTGGTTCGAATACTTACCGTCATAAAAAATAAAGAAAAGAATAAAACAATAGTTGAGTAGAGAGTGAGGTTGAGTGGAGTGGGCACTAAACTTGTTTACTAAAGAACAAGGGTGGAGAGGATGGTTGGTAATTTAATAAACATTGGATGGAGAATTATGGGTGAAGAGGACAAAGTATAATGACAGGAAATTGCACTAAGATATAAAGATATGGATTTGTAACACTCAAAGGGGCTTCCAAGACAAAGTGTTTGAGCCTTTGAGGGGTAAGAAAGTAATTTAACCTAGTTGCATATTAGAGGAAGTCCACTTTGTTAGTTTCCCCCAACTGCTCATTGCATGTCTTTGCTGGAAAGAACTCATTGGATTCGGTGGAATATAAATCCATATGTCTTCTTACGTTAGGTCAGCCGAAACTCTCTCAAAGAAAAACATAAATCTAACATACACACAAAAACACAAATTTGTAAACCTCAAATATCTTGTAAACCGTGTAAACCAATGCATACCATTGATTTTTAAAAACGTTTCCATATTTCACATTTTCATATTTCCATAATCATTGACTTACCATATATTTCACATTTCCATAATTTCTATGAATCCATATCCTTTTTTGATTTTTTGATCAAGGGCCACAATGAGTTCACAAAGTTTACAAGATATTTGAGGTTTACAAATGAACCTCCCTATATATATATAGGGAGTTTCAATTGCAAACTACAAAAAACGTACAAACCGTGCAAACTCATGGTTGCACACGTAAAATTGGTGAAATTGATTCATGGAGTTGTTTAATATAATGAAAATGTTTCATAAACATCAAATTTTGATAAAATTGTTTCATATTATGGTGTTTTTTATTCATATGAAACTTTTTCCTCATTTTTGTGAAACTTTTTCATTTCTACGTAAATAAACACCTTCATATGAAACAATGTCATCAAAAAATTTAGTATATGAAACATTTTCATCATATTAAACAACTCTACAAAAGATTTTCATTGATTTACGTGTGCAACCATGAGTTTGCACGGTTTGCACGTTTTTATGGTTTGCAATTGAAACTCCCTCTATATATATATATATATATATATATATATAGAGGAAAGTTCAAATGTGAACCACTTTTTGGTTGTGAACGTGAGGACAACCGAGAGCGTGACACGTGGCGAATGACTAGGCGCTACGTCAGATCCACAACGGATGACTAGACGCGATTCATGGGAGGACATTGAATTAAAGAGGGGGACCACACTCAAAGTCGCCACGTGTCGCGCTCTCGGCTGTCCTCACGTTCACAACCAAAAAGTGGTTCACATTTGAACTTTCCTCTATGTATATATATATATATATATAGGGGTCGGTTCAAATGTGAACCACTTTTTCATTGTGACCGTGAGGACAACCGAGAGAGGGTCGCGTCGCAATCTGACTTCCGCGACTTAGCTTTATTCAGTCTGCATAAAGCCCACGGGTTAGCTTCTTTCAAGCTTTATTCATACTGCATAAAGCTATTATGCAAACTGAATAAAGCTTGAATAAAGCTAACCCGCCCTAAGTCGCCCGCATCAAAGTGTGACTAAGCTTTATTCAGTCTAAATGATAGCTTTATGCCTGTTTTTCAGATTGCCACGTGGCGCGCTCCCGGTTGTATTCACGTTCACAATGAAGAAGTGGTTCACGTTTGAACTTTCCTCTATATATATGTGTGTGTGTGTGTGTGTGTATAGAGAGAGAGAAAAAAAAAGGTTCAGATGAGAAACATAAAACTCTTTAAGAGAACGTGACGACGAATCTTAGCAACTCATCAGGTCAATAAAGGCGTCTTTGACCGGTCCCCCTCCTTTAATAATCTCTACCCTCCCATGAATCGCGTCAATCCTCCGTGATCACGTCCACCGTAACCGAAAATGTGTGGCTGAGATTCATTCTAACGTCTTGTTAAATTGATATGGTTCTCGTATGAACCCACCTCTCTCTTTGTGGATATGTATATATGGTACGTCATTAATTAGCAAGAACAATATGGATTAAGATAATAGTATCCATGTTGCATGAGGAAGTGCAGTCGAAAAGTGAAGGGAGTACATGAGAGTATATTCGAATAATTCCTCTGCTTATATGTCATTGGCCCCCTCCTCTTTTCCCACTCAAAAAAAAAAAATTCAATTCCAATTAACATTCAACAACTAAACCAAATTCAATTCCATCTTCTCTTAAAATACAAAGGGAGAAAAGGGTGTTTATGCAACTTCTTGCTATGCTGAATTATGGCATGAAAGAAGGGCTTTGGGGAGGAATCTTGCCTCTCTGAATTCCCCAAATTTCATTAATTTCTTCATCTCTATCTCTCACCCTTGTGAAAAAACCAGCATCCAAATATCAACAAACAGAGAGATAGAGAGAGGGTTGAAGGGGGTTTGGTTTTCTTGGTTTTGATCAAGTTTCTTGTATGTTTGATTTTGATAGTGGTGCTGGAAGCCTTGCCTTGTTTCTTTGCTGGAAATGGTACACTACTTTTTCTTGAATTTTTAGTGTTTTAAACAATCCTTTTTTTTTGTTTAATTTTCTTGGGTATTTTATCATATATTAGGTATAGGGTCGGGTGAGAAGTTGAATTAACATGAAAAGTGTATTTGAACCGTTGATCCCTTTTATTCTCAAGATCATCCATGAATCACCCAATCACGCATGATACATGAACTGATCTGATGCATCTTGGTCCTAATATGCATCCAACCAGTGGCCGGCGGATCCAGGATTTTTCATGGTGGGGACACATTTAAGATAGATTAAAGGCCTAGAAAATTGTCTAATACACTTTTAGTTTAATTCCACCGTTTCAAGGGATTTTTAAAGTATTGTTGGTTGATTCTAAGGGATTTCTAAGTGTTTTTGGCGATTTCAAAAGATTTGTTCCGCTTTTTTGTTGTTGATTTCTACAGTTTTTTTTGTACATGATACTTTTTTTGGTTGATGAGTCTCATATAAAATTTTAATGGAGGGAATCATAGTAGCAATTACAACCTTAAATTTCTTCTTTTTTATTTTTTTAGTGGGGGCCTAAGCCCCGCTAACCGCTAATAACCACTTATCACACTTTTTCTCATAACTCAACTTCTCACTAGGATCCAAGTATCTGACCTTTACCTGTTATTAGTAAAACTCAATCAAATCATGGTTTTTGTTTGTTATTGTCTTTTTTCTAATATAAAATTTGTTATGAGCATTCAAGTAACTCTTAAATTGTATATATTGGGTCTTTTAATCTTTAAGATGCTATTTGAGCTAATTAAGCATCAAACTATCAAACTTTGTTTGAAATGTGAAGCATTACATGTTATCAAAATACATCTAAAGATGGTAAGATTTACTGTTTTCTGATGAGATCATAATGTCTTTGCTTGGATGGTCAATTTTTTTTAGCTCAAAAGGAATTTCTTGTATGTGATGATGTTCTTCACTTTTTGTTAACTATAAGCTCTTTTTTAGCAGGTGGAAAAGTTAACAGATGATCATGGATGCTTTAAACTGGTGGTTGCAGCTTCTCTTTCTTGTTGAAAATCTTTGTACTCCAACCAGCAAAACACCTTCCTTTCATCCTTTTTCTAGTTTTGGACTTTTCCCCTTCTTTTGATGATTCTTCATTGATGGTTGTTTTTCCCTATTTTGGTTGATTATACTTCTTCTGTACATCACTCAGTTTGACATTATTATCCATCTTTAGCTTAAGAAAAACCTCTAGTTTCTATCCTTGTGTTTTAGTTACATTTAGTTGGATACTTGGGAAATCTATTGGGCAGATCTTCTTTGGCAATACCAGAAGTTCCTTCTGGTAAGTTTACTTATCGTCTTCGGGCAAGTCTACGGGCAAATCTTCTTTGGCAATTTAGGAGTCTCATTCAGACTCCTTTACGTATCGGGCTTAATCTCCATTTCTGACTGATTTACGGTCTGTTGGAGATTCCGATTCTATCAGTTTCTTTGTATACTTCAATATATCCGAACCAGCATCAGGTGCGTTTCTTTCCATCTAATACTGTCGTTTTCTAATCCTATTTTTCTTTAAAGAATCTTAGATTTCGTTTCGTTTTTCTTTTTCAAGGATTGAAGTGATGGATGTATTTTTTAGCGACTTTGATAGCTACAGCGAGTGTGGTAGTAGTAGTAGCTCGGAAGATCAAGAAAATGACGAGTTTACATATGGTGGACATGCGAGCTGTATCTTGTCGAATCTTGAGGACACCATTGGCAAGATTGACGATTTTCTTTCGTTTGAGAGAGGGTACGTGGAGGGTGACGTGGTGTGTTCCGTGGCCGATCCTTTTCTGGCAAACGGGAAAGGTGATCAACGTGGAAAAAGTCGTCGATTTGGAAAGCGTTCATGGGAGTACCAAACTCAAAAATATCGATTCCAGGAAACTCCAAAGGGTCCGTTCCATTTCGACTGGCGACTACGTAGTCGTTGGCTCGTGGGTCGGAAAGGCGGGTCGGGTCGTGGATCACGTCACAGTGTTGTACGATGACGGCACCAAGTGCGAGTTTACGACAACGGCAGGTGATGATGAGAAGCTCGCACCGCTATTCCCGTCAGACCAGTTTGACGATTCCGGCCGTCTCACTTATTTCCCGGGACAGCGTGTCCGAGCCGTGCGGTCGTCTTCCGTTTTTGGGTCGACTGCATGGTTTTGTGGGACCCACAAAGACGAAGAACACGATGAAGGAACCGTAGATGCGGTGGAAGCCGGGTTTGTGTACGTAAACTGGCTTGGTTGTGCTCGGTTTGGTTCGGAAGCACCCCTGTCTTTGCAAAGCTCTCGAGGCTTGACTTCGCTTTCGTGTTTCTCTCACTCAAATTGGCAGATTGGTGATTGGTGTATTACGGGCGATCTCCATCCAGGTTTTCAAGAAATCTTTGTTATCGGGAAAACAAAGACTAAAGTCGATGTTTTGTGGCAGGACGGAACCGAATCGTGGGGTTTGGATTCGAGTTTGGTTGGTCCTGTGAACGTTCTTGATGCCCACGATTTTTGGCCGCATCAGTTTGTGATCGAAAAAGGGTCATCCGATGATCAAGAAAACAAGAAATGGGGTGTCGTGAAGAGTGTGGATTCGAAGGAGAAAACGGTAAAAGTGAAGTGGGAAACTTGTGCGGAAGAGGAAGAGAATGGTATCGAGGAGAATGTGAGTGCTTATGAATTGATCGAGCACCCGGAGTTTTCGTATGGTTTGGGGGATGTGGTATTTGGGTTAGAGAAAGGGGAGAAATCATCTCCGATTGGGATCGTGGTTGGGTTCACAGATGGCAGAGTTCAAGTGAAATGGGCTGCGGGTTTTACATCCAAGGTATTTTCATGAGACCCTTACCTTTGAGCGGGATATACTGACCCTATTATAAGTGTCTTAATATATTACTTTACAAGACCAAAGAATTGTGTGCCCTATGTAAAAATGTGAAAATAAAGTAAGTTTATAGAACGTATTTATAGAACACTTGTTTTGTAAAACACTTATTCAAATAATAACATATAAAAAGGTTAATTGGACGTTTTATTTCAAAAATGTTCAAAAAAACTTGTTAAGATGCCCAAACCTATAAACTTAAGTCCATTAAAACAATCTCTCCTGACACTTAAACATTTTAGCATCTTATTTAATCAATTTTGTCGTAGTGTGAGTTAGTTTAGTTTCATATTTAGCCTCATTATATTTTGTTCTTTTTCTAGATTCTTATTTTTCGTATAAAACTACTTTCGAATCTTGTTATAGGTTTCTCCAAATGACATTTTCGGGATGGACAAATGCGAAGGCAAGTCTGCTACGTCGTTGCTTCAAGACGAAAATATTGAGCAAAACCAAGAGAAATCCGAGCATGATGAGCATGCAGTTAATCTAAAGGCAAAGGTAAAAATTAATGTTACTGACTAGCTTGCACTTGTTAAAGTGGTCTTACGTTAGTGATAGTTGACACTGTTGAAGCCTTGTATCAACTAGACATAGACCACTAAACCTGTTTGTATATCGCCCCCCCCCCCCCCCTTTTTTCTACGGGGCGTCCTTTAGACTTGTTGGGTTACCACATCAACTAGGCACGGACCATCAAACCATTATATATGTAGAAATCTCCCTCTCTCTATAAGGGCTCTATTAGACTGAGATTCAAAGGCGCCTCACATATATTTATATGGTATCAGAACAGGGTCTAGAGTCATCAAGGGACTAACACTTTCATCTTGATTTAATGGGAGCTTCCTTTGAGGGGGAGTGTTATTAGTTAGACATGGACAATCATACCTATATATATGTAGGAATCTCCCTCTCTCTACATATGGCTCTTTTAGACTGAGATTCAAAGGGGTTTCACATATACTAATATGGTATCAGGCCCACGGTCTAGCCAACTTATATCACCTTAAAACATGATTTTTGAAAGGCACGGACTAATACTTTAATTGATCAGGATTTGCCGGATCTCAATGATGATGATGAGAGTGATTGCTTAAAGAGTTTGTGTCACTCTAACACTTTTGATGTCCCAAGAGCCGCAATCGGGTTTTTGTCCAATGTTGTTGCACGCCTTTTCGGGTCTCCAACTTACACATCATTTTCAACAACATCCGAAGGACAAAGATCTTTTGACAGCGAAGAAGAAAGTGTGGCATCTATAGAGACCCACAAAATCAAAGAAAATGATGATGAGTCTAAAGATGTTTTATCTTCATCAAGTAGCAAGAACCTAGATGTCGAGAAATTTGAAATGGTTAGCGACTACTCAACCCATCACTTTGCTGATTATGCTGGGAAGGGATCGATATCAAATCAGGTTAGAGCTCTACTTAATTTCTCTTTGGTCACTGCAACGTTTGTAGACCAATTCAGACGATGTTAGGCAACTTAACGATGTTGGTCAATCTAATAAGACACAAGAATTAAGTCATTCTATTAATACCTTTTTGAGGCACTTCCAAAGTACCCTGTGAAATATATTTTATTAAAAAGCTAATAATATACTTTTTCAAAAGTGTTACATAAAAGAGGTTATTAGGTTAATAGGACGATACACTTCTTGAAGGAAGTGCAACTTTGTCGATGGAACTTGTTAGATCGCGTTATAACTTCATCTTAACAACTTATTCTAAAGTCGTTGTATAGTTGTTGGTCTTATATTTAAGTACCAATAAGCCGCCTAATGGTGGGTAGGCGTCCAGAATGGCTCATTTTGTCGTAGTGTGATGCACCAAGGCTCGTTGCATATTTGCAAAGAGGCCGTTTATTTATTTAATGTAAAAACCGCGTGGAGAAAAGAATATATTGGTGCGAACTTCGTTCCTGTTTCATTGTTTTTGTTATCTTTCAGGTAAAAAGAGGCTGGCTAAAGAAAGTTCAGCAAGAATGGAACATCTTGATGAAGGATCTTCCTGGTGAGAAGTTTTGTTTCTTCTTTACTAATAATTTCTATAATTCTGCATACAAAATATCCATGATTTTAATAAGTGGATCTTACGAGGATAGGGTTACAACAAAGTCAGGTTTATAGGATATCAAAAAAGTTTAAATATCCCAATAGTTTGTTTTATATGACTTAGGATCAAATAATGTATTACAATAAGTTTATAAGATGCTTGTGAAAGTCCTAACACATTTTTAGGACACTTTTAAAATAAAGCGTTCTATTGATTTTTTATATAATATTATTCAAAGAAATGTTACAAAGACATGTGTCGAATATGACGCTTTTGTTCTTGTAAAGTGTCTTAAAACACTCATATAGTACATTGTACGCTTAATATTTTGGTTGTATTTAAGTTATATTTAGAAGTCTATTAGGGACATTCACCTCTTTTTGGTGTCATATAAACCTGATTTTGTTTGTAGTTATAATTACAAGTCATTACTTGCATAATTTTAATTAAAGATAGAAAGAAGAAAGATCATGTTGTTTGAAAGATCTGCAATGTGATCATCACTCGCATTCGCTTTGCATCCTTATTCCTGTATAACTGTTCGATCCTTTATCCTTAGATCAATTTTGACTTGTTTTACGTTGAATTAACAGACACGATTTATGTCCGTGTCTTTGAGGAAAGAATGGATTTGATTCGGGCAGCCATTGTAGGAGCACCGGGAACTCCTTATCACAATGCCCTTTTCTTCTTCGACATTTTCCTTCCTCCAGAATATCCTCAAGAACCCCCTGTAAGTTTCTTAAATACGCATAATTTAAAATTTGTTACGATAAGTTTTTAGGACACGTTTGGATGTTTAACAAGTATTTTTGTGCTACCTTTACTAAAGTGTCCTATTATTTTATATATGACATTATTAAAAAACTTGTCTTATGAAAGCAAGTGTATTATAAAAAAATTGAGTTCATAGGGAATTTATCAAAAGCGTTGTATTAAAAAACTAATAGCACACTTTATTTATAAGTGTCGTCAAAGCTTATTAAGATGCCTAAAAGTGTTTAAAAACTTATTGTAACACTTTTACGTAGGACACATAATTATTTGCTCCTATGAACTTAGGTCCTATAAAATAGTCTATCAGAACATTTAGGATCCATTTGATTTGTAGTAATTGAATGGAATTATTAAAAAAGTTACAAAAATAATTAAATGATTATTAAAAAACAAATGTTTTAAACATATTTTAAAACATTATTATATACAAATCCTACGAAATCCCTTAAACTCGTAGCCACCCCTTGGGTTTTCAAGATCTTATGTTTGAGGGATTAAAAAATTCTAGGATTTCATATTCATGCATCCTGCAAACCAGAAAACCGGATTGTAATGGATTTGAAATCCAAAAACCCCATGAATTCATTCAATCCCTGCAAACCAAAAGAACCCTTGGATACTTTTTACGTCCTATAAATCCGATTTTGTTATAGAGATAGTGTCGTTTCTTATGTTTGGGTCTTCAACCTTTGGCAGATGGTGCATTATATCTCCGGTGGACTGCGACTCAACCCAAATTTATACGAGTCTGGAAGAGTCTGTCTAAGCCTTCTAAATACATGGGCAGGCACAGGAACTGAAACCTGGAACCCAAATGGGTCTACTATTCTTCAAGTTCTGCTATCCCTCCAGGCTTTGGTTCTGAACCAAAATCCGTATTTTAATGAAGCCGGATACGACCAACAGGTTGGGAGTGTTGAAGGAGAAAAGAATTCTTGCAGCTACAACGAGAATGTGTTTCTCGTGAGCTGTAAATCCATAATCTACACGCTTCGAAAACCACCAAAGGTACGATCTTTTTCATTTTGTTTACTTCTATGTTGCACATGATCTTAGAGCTTGCTTGATTCTTCCTAGAGAAAACCTATCTTTTTAAACCAAAGCAAATGTACATAGTAGATCCCAATTCAATGCAGGGTCTGGAAGGGTGTACACTTGTACAAACAGACTGAGGATTAAGTTTTGGTTGCTGTAGTGTGAGCTATAATTCACTACTAAAAAAAGGGTATTTACGACGGCAGAAACAGTCGGTAAGCCATTGAAAATAGGCCAATGGTTTTTCAACGAAACGACCGTTGCTAAAAAGCTGGTCGGTAAAAGCTACCGATCGACAGTTATTCCGATGCCTTCATCGAAAGCTTTCTGATTGTTTCATTTACGAATGGTTTTCAGTTTTCCTACGGTTTACTGACAACTTTCGACTGTTTTCTGATGGTTTTGAGAAAACTAATTAAAAATATAAATATAAAAGAAACAATCGATAAACCATCAGAAAGCAGTCGTTAATGGCCATCAGTTATACACAGTTTCTTAGTAGTGATTCCATTGGTGATTTGTGATCCTTGTGGTGTTAAGCTCTTAAGTAAACCACCTAGTAACTTGTTGTGTACCTAATTTGCCTCTCACATGATGCTCTTGGGGCAAGGCGGTGGCGCCAGCTACAAACCCCTTTTTGTTAACCCTTGGTCAATGTATTTTATAAAACAATCACCCGTACGTTAAGACCTTGTGAACGAAGAAGACACCCATTTCATATTTATTCAAAACGTCTAGACTTCAAGTTTTTAAGTTCATTCTTGAATCTAGAACGCGTGAACTTTATATTTGCTTGCTTCTAAAAAAATTGCAGCACTTTGAGGCACTTGTTGAGGAACACTTTAGGCGACATTGCACATACATCTTGATGACATGTAAGGCATATGTGCAAGGGGTACCTGTTGGTTATGCTTTTGAGGGTGAATACACTGAGCCCACCTATCAAACCAAAAGCTCTACAGGATTCCGGATCGCATTATCGAAGCTATTTCCAAAGCTGGTGGAAGCATTTAGCGCAAAGGATCTTGTTTGCGGTGAGCATGAGGAAATGTGAGTTTGGGAAGGTTTTCAAGTAACCATAAAACGGAAGCCGGCAAAAAGAGAATTTGTGGAATGATGGGGTGTGTTGTGTAAATATTGGGTTCGTGTTATGCTTTATTGTATCTTTATAGACACTTGTTTTATGTAAAAACTACTACCATGGTACAACCCTTATTGTATCTTTATAGAAGCTTGTTTTATGTAAAAACTACTACCATGGTACAACTCATAAAAATAAAGAGCGAGTTACATATTTGGTTCTTGTGGTTTGTTCAAAGTTATTATGTCCCTCCTTGAATGTATTAATTTCAGTGGCATTCACTATAGTTTGCAACTTTTGGTCAAGGAGTGTGGTTGGTTGTCGGCTACTAGTTCGTATTTATGTTGAGGCTTTGGGTCATTTTCTGTCAAGGGTGATTTGAGGTTCGTGATTTTGGTTGGAGGTTTGGTGGAGGGTTGTTGGTTTGCCGATATCGAGGTTCACAACGTTGGGTTGTTGGAGTCGGAGTTCACTACTGAGGTTTTTCTGGTTATGTTGAGGTTTTGGTTTGCCTCGAGGTTTGTGATGATTGGAAGTGGTTCAGGTGACTCGAATGTGGTTCGGTATGATTTAGTGTGTTTGCTCTGACCCATATTGGTTTGGGTAATTCGGATGGTTTGGTCGTGACCCATTTCGGGTATGGGTGACTCGGGTGGCTTAATCGTAGTCTTAGTCATAGTTACCAGATTTGCGATTCGCTCCGGTACGGGAACGCGAAACGGGAACACGATTCACTAAAATGGGGGTATCGGCAGGGGCGGACGTAAGGCTTAACCACTGGGGGGGAAAGGACCCCAGTCAAAAAATAAAAATGAGTGTTGACAACCTTAAATTTTTTTGTTTTCACCGCCGTATAACATGGTTCCCCCCACTCTCATAAGGCCACATGCTAAACCTCCCCCCACCTCCTGCTTCACACCAACTATAGAGTCCCATCAAATGTAAATATCTCCCAATCCAAATGATTGCTATAATGGTTGTTATATAATTTTCCCACTTCTATATATTTTTTCTTATAATTCTCAGATTTTGCTTCTATACGTACATATTTTTGTTTCAAAATATTTTTGAATATTTGCTTCTATTCTATGTTTCTTATGTATTAGTTGATTTAGTCTTGTTTTTATAGGTTTGTAATTTTTATAATGCTATGTTTTGATGTAAGTTGTAGGCTTGTACCTAATAGATTTTCTTAAAGGATTGATATGAAAAAAGAGAATGAGAGCATTACATATGTCAAATGATGAACTGAGTATAAGGATGGGTAGGTTAAAAAAATAGGAGGAAATATAATTTCTCTATCCAAATTTGTCATTGGTAGAGGAGAATCTTCAACTAAATCTTACATATTATTACACAACAGAGGTTATTTTTAGCGATATGATACTTGTTATGTGCCCCCAGTTAATTAATTTTCTGGATCCGCCACTGGGTATCGGGTACGGGAGGGGGTAGGTTCATTTCGGTACGTTCGGTACGGGGTACCATAGAATCCGGTACGGTGTATCGGATTAAAAAAAATCTATATATTATGTAGCATTAAATTAAATGTATAAAACATTATCCCATAAACTTAAGTTCAAAAACATAGTTGATAGACTTCATTCATAATAGATAATCAAAAAACCCCAAGTCTGAAACACAAACAAAACCAAACTACCAATTACCAAACTCCAAAACCTGGTTATATTGAAGCGTGTTAGTTTCCAAGTTTGAAGCGATTCAATTTGAATTAGATTCAGTTTCCAAGAAACTCAATTCGTTTCAGTTTCCTTTGAAGCGATTCAATTAGACTCAAATTGACATTCCAATTAAACTCAAATCCGCCGAATCGACTTCCAATTGGACCCAATTCGACTTCAATTTCAATTTGACGATTCAATTGGATTCCAATTAAACTCAAATCAGCAGACTCGACTTCCAATTGGACCCAATTCGACTTCAATTTCAATTTGACGATTCAATTCGACTCAATTCGTTGTTCAATTCGAATCGATTCCAGATCAATTCGATTCAGGTACGGCGTTTCCACCAGCGTCCTATTCGATTCAATTGAACGTTCAATTCGATTGGGATTCAAATCGGGATCGCGTCCCCACCAGCGTCCGATACGAAAAAGTACCGCGAATGGGTACGCGGCAATCGGGACGAAAAAGTATCGCGAATGGGTACGCGGCGATCGGGACGCGGTTACTAACTGATTTTGACGAATCTGGTAATTATGGTCTTAGTAACCGAGTCTCGTGGTTTCGGTGGTGGATTCTTCTGGGAGGCCGTACTTGGGTACTGGTGTACTTCTTCGTATTCGTGTTTTCAATCGCAACATAGTAGTTTTTAGCTTTGTGACGATTCCCCTTAATCTGCTCCAACAACTCGTATTGCCATCACTTGGTAGGACGTAGCCAATGTTAGTTTGTCCGTCTTGTCGGGTGTTCTTTTTGATGTTTCGGTTAAGGTCGGATTTTTTCGAGTTCATCAAGTAATTGCCTTAGGTGACTTGTGAGTTTTTGGTTAGGGTAGTTAGATTCGTACTTATGTGTTAGGTATTTTAAAGGGGTATCATTCAATGTACTCATGGTTAAATTTACCATGTTGTTTTGTTGTATTTTTTAACATCTTTTTAGTTTTATTCTAATATATCGCCTTTCAAGAAAAAGAAAAAAACAAAGATACCTTCAGATGTCTCCAAACTCATCTTCTTCAAAATGGACGAAATAGAGATTTTGAGTCAATATCTTATTTCAACACCTTTTCTAAAATTATTTTAATAATGTACAAAGCACGTAAAAAAAAAGGATTTTCTCTAAATACGAAAAATACTCAAAAATAATTAACTAGCAAGAGCACTAAAAAAACCTTTAAAAAAATATTATGAGTGAATTACACTTTTGGTCCCTGTGGTTGTCACATTTTTTCAACTTTGGTCCCTAAAACAAACTAATATCAAAAATAGTCCCCGAGGTTGCCACTTTGTTTCAATTTTGGTCCCTCGAACTAACTTTCGTTAAATAGGTCAGTTAAGTCAAGGGTGTTTTTGTCTTTTCAGTGTTTTTACTTATTTTAACTTAAAAGTATTATTATATGTAACAGGACCCACCACTCTCTCTCAATCATTTATTTCTCTCTCTCTTCTTCATCATTTTCAAACCATCACCACCATCTCCACCACATCCACACCATCAATTTCATCTCCCATATTCCCCACATCTTCAATTCCACCAAAAACCGCTCATTTAAACCCCTAATTTCTCAATCCACCATATATTCCACCTCGCCGGTAACTCACTGGACCTCCGTCGCCGTCGCCGCAACCGCTGATTCTTCCTCACCGGGCTCCGACACCTTGTTCCACGGCATCTGCTACATCGTCGGAGATAACATCGACACCGATCAAATCATTCCGGTCGAATACCTAACCCTAGTTCTGTCAAAACCCGAGGAATACAACAAGCTCGGATCCTACGCGCTAATCGGACTTTGATGGTGTGGTGGGTGGCTGATTTTGGGAAGATGGGAGATGAAATTGATGGTGTGGTGGTGGTGGTGGTGTGGCTGTGGTGGAGATGGTGGTGGTGTGCCTACGACCTCCAAACTGTTAGGATTATGTGCAAGACAGTAACAGGGATTACCGTGTCCAATGTTATAAGACACTAGTAGGTCACACCGCTGCACACCTAATTTGAGAATATTTGTGTGTGAGAAATAATTAAAGAGAGAATGAAATAAATAATTAGTTAATTATTTATTAAATTAATTACTCAGTTAAATTAATTAATTAAGTAATTAATTTGTAACATCCAATTTTCAAAAACGGGATTTTTTTAAAGGTTTTAAATAAAAAGAATTTAATAAATAAATTTATTACGAAATAAATACGTTTTCACGGCGAACCGGCTCAATAAATGTCAACTAAAAATAAGTAACTAAAAATCCCATTTAATTATAAAATAAAACCCACAAATAAATGCCAAGGTGTCGCTAGAACCGTCATCCACAGGAAAATCAAGCTGGGGCCTTGCCCTTATCCACTTCTAAACCAGAACCTGAAAAAAAAGGTAAACAACGAAAGGGTAAGCGAAAACGCTTAGTGAGCTAGCACTATACCTATTTCACACTGCCACGTGGGCACATATCACAACCGGTGCCATCACAATCACACATACCAATCACCTCATATCAACATCTTAACGGTTTCCCGCTCTTCGGACCGCCCCGCAGTCCGGCCTTAGTGGTTGCCCACTCTTCGAGTCGTCCCACGACCCGGCCTTAGCGTTACTCGCTCTTCGGATCGTCCCACGACCCGGCCTTAGCGATTACTCGCTCTTCGGATCGCCCCGCAATCCGGCCTCATCAAACGCATCAACTTACATACATATAAGCAAGCTATAATACGACGAACGTAAAACCCACTCACAATTATAAAAGTGACTCAACCAAATCATGCATACATACACACGAAACAATATAAAACAAGCACAGTGTAACTCACCTTATAGCAGCTTAGGGTACTCCTCGGTATCCTCACGATAGCAAGTTAACTCACCTAAACAATTCAATCGTAAAGCACATTACTTACTATCAAATCAATACGAAGACTCGATACCGAAACAAGGGTCTTAGACGTAGCTAGACTAGTCCAATTGCCCCTAAAATTCACACATTGCTATCCTATAACATCCCTATCCAATCCAATACCAAAAACCAACATTAAACGACTTCCAGCAACGAATTAACGGTTCAAAAACAACATTAAACCCTAGCCAATCGATTACTCGATAATCACTTCAATTAAACCAACAACATGCTTAAGATTCTTACCTTGTGATCGATTAACAACCACACTTGATTCTCCGTCGTTTGCCTTTGAGAATCGCACACACCGCTTAATAATCCAAATTACCGAATTCGCTTTTCCTGGAAAATCAGCCAACTTCGACTAGTTGCTGCTCCTTACTGGAGCCTCCGATGCTCGATCCCTCCGGTCAGATTGAAGAACAATGAGTCGTGAAGTCGCTGTCCAAATTTCATGACGATCCGACGGTTAACGAGGGAGAACGAGCCGATCTCCCACGGCTGCGCAATCTTGACATCAATTTCGAAATTTAACCCCAAAGTCATTATAATCGATTTCAAAGCAAAACCCTAACAATACTTATTCCTAGATTCGATTTACATCGAAAACCCAACCATAAACAATCTCGAAACAGCAACAATCAAAACCCTAGATTCCGGAACGATTATTAACGAGATTAGTAACCATACCTTACGTTATTGAAATACGAATCCAAGCCCTCGATCACCTCTTCTAGTTCGATCTTTCTCACTCTCTCTTTCGGTTTCTCTCTCTCGGTTTCTCTCTCTCTGTTTCTTTCTCTCCAAGTAAAAGAATGGAATTAGGAGGAACTAATTAGGAGAGTTGGGGTATTTATAAACCCGGGCCGGACCTCTCTCGTAGGCTAAGAGCATCTCCAACAGCATTGCTATAATTCTTCTAAAATAGAGAAAACAAGCTCAAAATCTCTAAAATCATTTTTTTCCATCTCCAACAGCTTTTCTATTTTAGAGAATCTATCATCACTTATATTATTAAAATATACATTATATTTATTATCCCAATAAACTTTTTAAAAACTTTTAAATAACTAATTATACCATTGGTGGATTAGATTAAAATAATATTTCTCTCTCTTCATATAGAGATTTTAGAGAAATCTCTATATTTAGAGAAACCTTCAAGTTTTTCTATTTTAGCAATTGGTTTAGCAATGCTGTTGGAGCACTTTAGAAGAAAAAAACTCAATTTTTTCTATTATAGCAATGCTGTTGGAGATGCTCTAAGCCCACTCCTAAATCCTAAGCCCACACAAATATCCAAATTTTAACCCAGTTATATTTTCTAACTTACAACAATAATAAACTATTAAATTAAATGAGTAAATAAGGAATTTGGGATGTTACAACTCTCCCCCACTTACACGGATTTCGTCCCCGAAATCAATCTGAAAACAATTCTGGATACTACTCCCGTATTTCAGCTTCTGGCTCCTAAATCCACTCGGAACCCTTACGATGCTGCCATTCCACCTTCAGACTGGTCGAACACGACTCTACATATCAGCCAACTTCGACTAGTTGCTGCTCCTTACTGGAGCCTCCGATGCTCGATCCCTCCGGTCAGATTGAAGAACAATGAGTCGTGAAGCCGCTGTCCAAATTTCATGACGATCCGACGTTTAACGAGGGAGAACGAGCCGATCTCCCACGGCTGCGCAATCCTGACAGCAATTTCGAAATTTAACCCCAAAGTCATTATAATCGATTTCAAAGCAAAACCCTAACAATACTTATTCCTAGATTCGATTTACATCGAAAACCCAACCATAAACAATCTCGAAACATCAACAATCGAAACCCTAGATTCCGGAACGATTATTAACGAGATTAGTAACCATACCTTACGTGATCAAAATACGAATCCAAGCCCTCGATCACCTCTTCTAGTTCGATCCTTCTCACTCTCTCTTTCGGTTTCTCTCTCTCGGTTTCTCTCTCTCTGTTTCTTTCTCTCCAAGTAAAAGAATGGAATTAGGAGGAACTAATTAGGAGAGTTGGAGTATTTATATAAACCCGGGCCGGACCTCTCTCGTAGGCTAAGCCCACTCCTAAATCCTAAGCCCACACAAATATCCAAATTTTAACCCAGTTATATTTTCTAACTTACAACAATAATAAACTATTAAATTAAATGAGTAAATAAGGAATTTGGGATGTTACATAATTAATTAAGGAATTAGTTAATTAAGGAGATAATTACAAAGAAGTTATAATTGGATACAATCACTGCCTTATTTATCTCTATAAATAAAGGCTTAAGGTGATAAGCCAGTAGACTCTTTTTCCTGAAAAATTACTCTCTCTCTCTCTCCCTGATTGCCGACGGTTTTCTCACACACACGGACGAACGGAGCGTTTTTCCGATCAGTCACGGTGGTCTAGCAACCTGTCTCACGTGGTGCCAGTAGTGGTGTACCCCCTGCTTGCGTTTCGGAGATTATTCGCATAAAGGTAAACACTCTAAAACATCCTTTTTGTATCTGTAAAGGTTTAGGTTGGGTCCTTGATTGGGAATCGGTTTTTGTTATCCGCTGCGTATGTTTGTGCCTCTGGTTCACAACACAAACCACCGCCTGCGACCTCCAAACCACCTTCGCCATCGCCTGTGACCTCCAAACCACCACCGCCACCGCCTGCAACCACCCTCCCTTTCTCCCCTCCCTCTTTCTTCTTTTTCAGGGTTTTTGATTTTACAGGTTGGGTTATTTAGGATTTCTTTTTCGATTTGCAGGTTAGAGTTGGGGTTTGTTTTTTGATTGGCAAGTTAGGGTTAGGGGTTGTTTTTCGATTTACAAGTTAGGTTTAGGTTTAGGCTGTGGTTGGTGGCGGTATGGTGTGGAGATTTTGGCTGTGGTTGGTGGTGGTTGTGGTGGTGGTATGTTAGGTGGGTGCGGTGGAGATGGTGGTGGTGGTGGAGGTGTGGTGGTGGTATGTTAGGTGGGTGTGGTGAAGATGGTGGTGGTGGTAGAGGTGTGGTGGTGGTATGTTAGGTGGGTGTGGTGGAGATGGTGGTGGTGGTGGAGGTGTGGGTTGGTTGATGAAGAAGGAGTAGAGTGAAGAAGAAGAGAGAGAGAGAGAGAAGAGAGAGGAGAGAGGGAGAGAGAGAGAGAAATAAATGATTGAGAGAGAGTGGTGGGTCCCATTACATATATATTAGGTTAAAATACATGAAAACACTGGAATGACAAAAATACCCTTGAGTTAACTGACTTATTTAACATAAGTTAGTTCGAGGGACCAAAATTGAAACAAAGTGGCAACCTCGGTGACTATTTCTGATATTAGTTTGTTTTAGGGACCAAAGTTGAAAAAATGTGACAACCACAGAGACCAAAAGTGTAATTCACTCGAATATTAATAAGTAAATTGAAATAATTTAACATTATAATTCATATGGAGTTTCTTAAGATAAAATATATTGTTAGAAATAAATGTAATTCTTTTCCAAAATTAGCTTTTTTTTTCTATAAATATGATGGAGATACTCTTAATCTTTAATCACCTACCTTTATTTGTTTTGTTTGGGTTAATTTCATATATGCCCTTATTAAAACTCAAAATATCATATTTACCCAACCTAAACTACAAATATCATATATACCCTTATTAACCTATCAAAATATCATATTTGCCCAAATATCAAATTTTAAACGTTTTAAATCATATTTAATAATAAAAAATAACTAATTGACTATTATACCCTTTTTGTAGATCTAGATGGTTCTTTTACTATTTCCTATTCCTTCTCTTTTCTCATCATTGCTTTGAAGCTTATTCATTTTCTCTTTCAATACTAAAAGTGGTTCCTCATCATTGTTCTCCTTCCCCCTCTATTCCTGTATCGTCATCTCCATATACTTCATATCCCATTTCTCTATTTCCTGCAGCATCATCTCCATATCAGACTTCATATCCCATTTCATGGTAAATGGTTGTCATATATTCCATGTGCATTCTTTTTTCATCATCCTTGTTTATTTTCCACTACAAAAGATTAATTTCATCTATAAATCTTTTCCCACCATTTATGAGCAATTAGTTATTGAGTGTGGTTTTAAAGGAAGAACATGAGGGAAGAAGAACACCATAACAGGGAGGAAGAAGAAACTAAATGATTAGAAAGTTGTGGGTTCCCATTACAGATATATAGGTCTAAAAACTTTGAAAAATGGGAATGACAAAAAACATGAGAAATGCATTTAATAAGTTATTGGGACAAAGAAACAATGAACTCGATGCTTTTCATAAGGTTTGGTGACAAAGTGAAAAAATGGAAACAGGAAAAAAATTCTAAAATTAATAAAAATTGAAATAATTAAATTATATATTCATATGATTTTAAAATTAAAATTTATATTTGGGAAATATGATATTTTTTCCATAAATATAGCTTTTTTTTTTGGTAAATAATGGAATATTTGATTTTAATCACTACTTATTGTAAATTACCTAGAAAATATGTCTTTGACTTTTGTTTAAAAAGTTGGTAACCCCCAAAACAACATAAAGACATGTTTGGTCAAAAAGAAGAGAGAATGTATGACACATCATCATCTAACTATTAAAATTACGAAAATACCCATCACTCCCAAATATTTCTCCCCATATTTACCACCATTTTCTTCATTCTTTCTTTCTTTCTTCTTCTTCTTCCTCTAGAAATCAAAAAGATTCTACATAAAATAGAAACAGAAACAGAGAAGAATGATTCCACAGCAATGGACACCACCATGTGGGAATCAATGCACCCATAAATATGCAGCTTTGATGCAGATTCCTTGTAAATTTCTCTTTCGATTTCATTTGAATTCTTTTTGTTTTTTTTTTCTTGTGTAATTCCTTTCGTAACTTTGCAGATTTACTTTATTCCATCTCGTAATTTTGCTAAAATAATTGTTGGTTTTTTACCCTAGATAATTTGGGGGTTGCCTGATTGCGAATTGTATTCCCTACTCAAAGACCTACATTTTCATATGCCTGCCAAATTGATATGGATATTGATTCAGAATGTTATTCTATATGCAGTACTTGTTCCAATTTATCAAAAATCTATAATCATTCCTAAGTTGTTTGATGTTGAAAAATGAAAATATTAGTTGGACTTTATAACCAAATTGATGATGATTTTTGTATGCAAAAATATGCTTCTTAAAACATCCCCAATTAGTATATAACAATTTATGTTGGTATGGAGTTGTTATGATGCATTTTAACATCATGAATGTGTCTGTTTTGGAATGAATTTGAGATTGATTGTTTGTATCAGTGGAATGAAGAGAAAGATGAATCATGATAGAGATTTGTACACCCTTTTCATCCCGCATGTTGTTTAACCGGTTTTTAGTAGAAAATTATAGTTTTATGTATGAAAAAAGATATGTAGAACCTATTATAATACAATTATATTTTAATTCAGTCAAAGTATTTGTGGTATGATGTTGGATGCATGATATTCCTTCTAAACAATCTTTCCTTATGCTTTAATAATATTGATGTCATAAGATAGATTGTTACTTCATTGGTGTACAGTTCACTTGAATTTACTTTCTATTTGTATGTAAACCAAATTTGCTATTTATTCTGGTTATGTTGCCATTAAGTTTTCTGTATGATGATGGGTTGCTTTGCATGCAACCTAACATCATGAATTCAAGATTTTGTCAGATAGTGCTCAGAAAAAACTTCATTGTGCATTATTTCTATACTTGTAATTAGCCAGAAAGTTTAGTACTACAGAACACTTGAAAGTTGTTATTCTATTCTTAAAAATATAAGAATTACTAGAATTTCCAAGAAAGCAGGCATGTTCATATGAATCCATTGCCTGAATTAGATGTGATTGGCAAATTGGAATCCTAGAATGGGATATGCGAAGTAACTGAAGTAAAGTTATGCAAGAGCGCAAGTCGTTGTACAACCTTACGAAGATTTCTTATTTTGTCGTTGCATGACCTAATAATCGATATATTTTGTACAAAATTTTAGTAGTTAACTTTCATGCATGAAGTAAGCAAATCTAATATCTGGTACGGTTTGAAATTAATCGGCAATATCAGGTCTATCATCATTGTCATCATCAATTCTTATTCTCGTCCATCGTTTTATTATACCATTCCTGTTATTGCTGTGGTTCTTTCGTTTTCATTTTCATTTTGGACAATGCTTTATATATCGTTACCATCGAACTTATGTCCTGCTGTGAATACAAGTAAAGTACTGTTAAAATCAATCTTGTTATGCTATTTGACTCTAACTTTCTGGGGCTGAATTTTGCAGGGAGGGTATTCTGTAAGAAAGGGTGTAATGCCGATGGTGATACATGGGAAGAATGTAAGTACCATCTTTACATTTTGAGCTTTGAGCTTTGTACTATTTGTTTAATAAACTCAAATTGAGTTTTAATGTTTTCAGTATTAAAAAAAAGGTAGTCATGCCCCCCGTTGGTGTTGGCTATTTTCTTTTAGGTTTTTCATAATGCTTATCCATAGACATCGCATATTTAATGATATATTTGGTAATAAAAGTCTTGGGGCACTATTAATACGAAAGCGGATATATCATATATCCATGTTGTATTTGACAATGGCAAATAAAGCACTATACTAGTGCATTTGTTAAAAGTTAAAACCTTCTTTGTTTTTTTGGTGAACACAAGGAAGGCTTACTATATGTATATGTGTATATAAGTTATATTTCTAACATGTTTTTATCTTTCTAAGCCTCGATAACTATATTATGCAATGATTTTCATTCATCAATAGTCTTATTTGACCTAACGTTATTCAGGCTTGAGCGCGTGTGACGAGATATGCTACAAAGACCCGGTTTTAAAAGATCAACAGTGGAGTGCTTATATTGATCGATCTCCTGGCTCTGCCAGCTACTCACAGGTTTTTCATTTATTTAATTGGCGTCTTATTTATCTGCTTTGATGGAGAAAAGATAGAAGACATCTACAGATGAACCAATTTAGAAAATTAGGAAATGATATGCCGATATAAACAAGTTCTTGGCAAATGACAACTTTTAATGCTTATCATATGGTATCTACCAAAAAGCTTACTAAGAGAATTGTAAATGACCAGTCTACCTTTTCTACCTTCAGGATTGCTTTCATGCTTGCGTATCTGGCTGTGGCTATAAGGTCAGTTTTGTAGTTTTGTTAGATAAATTTTCTGTCCATTTATAGTTACGTACTTGGATTTCATAGCTTTATGAGATTACCCAACTTGAATCCATTAATGAATTTTTTGTGATCGCAACATTTCATTTAGTTGTCAAATATATATTCTGCATTATAATCTCCCACAGATCACACATAATACTCCCTTTCTCCAAGATAATAATGCATCATTTTTTATTTTTTTGAACTTCTCTTTTGGTAAGCCATAAACTAGCTTTTTGAAAAACTATTCAATAAGCTCTCGGTTATTTTCACGCATTTCCAATTATACCCCTTTTGTCTTTCCAAGGCTGTATTTGGCAAAAATAAGCTAGCTTATAAGCTAGTCCATCCAAACATATACATTAAGCTAGCTTATTGAAACGCTAGTTGTAGTAGCGTTTTGGGAGCTTTTTGTAGCTTTTTCCAATTATACCCTTGTTAATATTAATTATTAAATTCCAATATACCCTTTTTGGTCATTTTACATACTCATAAGCTAGTTTTTGCCAAACATAATTTGTTCATAAGCTAGCTTATCAGCTACTAACTAGCTTATCAATCAACAGCTAGCTTATCAGCTACCAGCTAGTTTGCCAAACACAGCCTAATTAGTTTTTGAAGATGTCCTTTTAGGTGATTTTACATTGTCATCTAGCTTATCAGCTAGTTTACCAAACATGGTGTTAGTCAAAGTCAACAATATGTTCCTCATGATTATAAGCAACATTTTTTGTTTGGGTGCATTGCAGTTTGATATTCCAGCCGAAAAGGTTACTGAAGTTCATCCTCGGCCACTCCCTGCACCTAAAACCAATCCAGCACAACCCAAATCCAGCAAAAAGACCTCTGAAGACATCCCCAGCACTTCAGCATGATCAGCAGCAACATACTCTGTATGATACATGTAAAATGTATCCTTTTTTGTCAAGTTATATAACAAAAGTAACTTATCCTAGGGATGCATAGAACTTAACTAAGGTTTTTACCCCTTCTGGGTTTAGATGACTTTTGTCGATATTTACCTGAAATGGTACGAAAATATTGTTGATTTTACCTTGGCTTAGGTTCTTATGATACCATACCTGTAACTACATGGCTCCCTGGCCACGGTCATGGCAACGAGGGATGATCCATTGACATTTTGACGTCTTCTTTAACATAATTGAATTGTGTATCCTCTTGAGTTTATTGTGTTCTTTGATAATTGTAGATTGTGTATTGTTTCATATATATGTCAAGTATCGATAAAACTTTTGTAATCATGGGGTCTTTGATGAAAACAAGTTTTTGGGGTTGGATGTATATTTTGCATACATCTTACCCTCTCCAGACAATCCTAGGATTGAGGTTCAAGTGGATATGGAAGAGTATCTCCTTTACCCAAGGTTCAATTCCATTTGTTCACAACAATTGTGGCCATTTAGTTTATCAAGGTTGGTGTCTTACAGCTATAAGTTATCGGGATTAGTCTAGGCATATCTCAGAACACCCTTCCATAGAAAAAAAATAATAAAATAAAAATCTTGGGGTGGTTATGGAGGCAATCTTCTTACCCGTAAAGATGGAGGTATGATTTGCATACATCTTACCTTTTATGCCCCTACTTTCTAGTGAGTTTTTGGTATGTTTGACTTAGTGCAATCTTGGGTTTTTTTATGGAGGCGGTCTTGGTTGGAAATATGGTTTATTTAGATATTGTTTTCTTTTAACTCAATGGTTTAATTGGGGTGTTTATGTGTAGCTTAATGAAAAATAAACTAGTTTATTCACACCGCCCAAATACCTTTCTTTGTCCAAATTCAGCCAACAAAATTACCTTCTCTACCCTAGCCTTCCATAAATATAAGTTTCAAAGCGAGTTCATAGTACATAAAAAGAGCGATGTGGATATGATATTATTGAACACATCGATAGATTAGGTTTTGTTCTATGTATTCCGCTACAGTTACTTACCTTTCTTTGATTTCTCCTGCTTATACAAGGATGTTAGGTTAACTACTTTGTAAAGGCTGGGGATTTGAAGTTGGAATTTTCTTTTAAGCACATTTGAGTAGTTGTTGGTATCATAAAGGGCTTTGCTACTTTGTGAAGTACACATCCCCAACCCCAGGCCATTTGGCTTGTGTATTTATTTACACATTGATTTCTTGAAAAGCTTAGGACCAATATAAAAATGCAATCCATAGAGCTAGGGAAAAGAATTCATTACCATTATAATGCACAAGACCTGGATATGTGATAATTGACCAATGCTCCGGATGGGCCAAGCTTGGATGTGAAAATTGACCCAATCGAGCTTTTTTAGGAAAAATTGACTTCCAAGTCTCCGTTTTTAAGCATCTTTACTTCTAATATATATATAAAGGAATAATCAAATGAAAACAGTTATTTGTGGTAAACTTGAGGACTAATTTATTTGTGGTAAACTTGAGGACTAATTTAGGCATTAGATTTTAATAATCAAGGTTATTAACACAAGGAGAACACAATAACAATTCTTATACTTTTTATTAAAACACATCTGATCATAAACTCATAGGGCATTTTAGGCAATTTTAATTCATTAGAACCCACTTTCATTCTTTATCAAATCTATCTCTTTCCCACATCAAATCTATTCCACCTTCTTCTTCCTCTCTTCCACCATCTCATTCCCCTCCTCCACCGGCGCCGGCGCTCCACCACCATCGGTGCTCCACCGTGTCTTACTCTCCTCCATCATCCATTGTTGCAGGAATATAGGAATTTAAGAGAAAGAGAATAGAGAGAAGAAGATAGAAAGAATTATAGAGAGAGAAGACATTGTGATTTTATTCATATCCCATTACAATAGCAAGTGGCCCTATTTATACACATAGAACCTACTTACAGCTAGCTATTGGAAAGTTGTTACCACCACCAACTCCCTAACAGATTACAAACTAATAGCTCCCTTATCATATCTTTCCCCCTTTAAAAAGACTTGTCCCAAGTCTACTTACAAAGGAAAATTAGGATACTTATCTTCAAACTCCTTAGCTTTTTCCCATGAAGCCTCTTGATCTGAGTAACCCTCCCACCTAACTAGATACTGGACTTCAACATGATTCTTACTTTTAACTATTCTTCTTCCCAATATAGCTGCTGGTTGTAACTTGAATGTATCATGTTTTCCTTGAAACCATGATGGAATATGGGCTGCAACAGGCAATATTCCATGAAACTTCTTTAATTGAGACACATGAAAGACATCATGTATCTGAGAATCAGCACGTAACTTCAGCTTATAAGCTACCTTCCCAATAGCCTCAAGAACTTGAAATGGACCAAAATACTTCTGCGATAACTTCTGATTAATCCTCTGTTGGACAGAGACTTGTCTATAAGGCTGCAGCTTAAGCCAAACCCAATCTCCACTTTGGAAAACTCTTTCTGACCTGTGTTGATCAGCTTGAGATTTCATTCTCGATTGAGCTCTTGTCAAATGAAATTTCATCCGATTTATCATTGTTTCTCTCCTCTGAAGACTTCTATCCACTGTCTCCACACCTCAAATATGTCTCTAAACACCTGTTCACCACCTCAGTTTGGCCATCAGTTTCTGGATGGTATGCTGATGAGAGCATAAACTCCGTACCATGTAAAGAAAATAGGCCTTTCCAAAATTGGCTCAAGAACAACGGATCCCTATCACTTACAATACTTCTCGGCCATCCATGTAATTTGAACACATTGTCTAAATAAGCTTGAGCAACTTGTATAGCATTAAAAGAATGAGCTAATGCTATGAAATGAGCATACTTACTGAGCCTGTCAACAACTACAAAGATAAATTCTTTGCCCAAAGATTTAGGCAATCCAGTAATGAAATCCATCGATACATCCATCCACACCACTTCTGGAAACGGAAGTGGTTGTAACAGACCAGGTGATGCTGCCGTATCATACTTTGAAGCCCGGCAAACTTGACATTCTTTAACAAATCGTCTCACAGCTTTTGTCATCCCTCTCCAGTAAAATAAACTCTTTAGTTTCTTAAGAGTTATATCTCTTCCTGAGTGACCACTTTCCAGTGTAGAATGGTGCCATTGTATCAGCTTACATCTGAGACTTTCATCAGGACCAACCACAATTCTTCCTTTTTTCTTGATAACCCATCTTGCAATTTATAAACCGGATGTTGACACTGTTGTTGCAGCTGTATTAAAATGGTTGCGAGACTAGATTCCAATTGATAACTAGCCTTGATTGTATCTGCTAAATCGGAGGAAATGAGGGATATGGCCATACATAGTACAGTGGCTCCTGGAACTCTGGACAAAGCATCTGCTGCTGCATTCTCTTGTCCACTTCTGTACTGAATTTCGTAATCAAAACCCGTTAGCTTAGACAACCAAAATTGTTGGAAAGGAGTGGAAACTTTCTGTTCTAACAACCACTTAAGACTCTTTTGATCAGTCTTGACAATAAAGTGACTACCCATAAGATATTGTTCCCACTTTTGTACTGCAAACACAATCGCCAACAACTCTTTTTCATATACTGAAAGCTTCTTCCACTTAGGCCCTAACGTCCTGCTTATAAATGCCAATGGATGACGTTCCTGCATTAAAACAGCTCCAATACCCAAGTTAGACGCATCAGTTTCCACAACAAAGATTTTCGAAAAATCAGGAAGTGCTAATACAGGGGCTGTAACTAGTGCCCTTTTTAGGGTCTCAAATGCCAATTGCATTTCATCATTCCACTCGAATTTCCCTTTCTTCAAAGCTTCGTGTAGGGATTTGCTTATAACCGCATAGCTTTTCACAAACTTCCTATAATACCCGGTAAGCCCCAGAAAACTCCTCAATTCCTTGGCGGAATTAGGAATTGGCCACTTAGACACTGCGTCAACCTTTTTAGGATCAGTTTCTACCCCTGCTCCTGAAATAAAGTGGCCTAAATACTCCACCTTGTCTATTGCAAAAGCACACTTACTCAGCTTAGCAAACATCGAATTTTGTCTCATCAGCTCAAAAACTTGTTCCAAGTGCTGCCAATGTTCATTGCTGCTCCTGCTATATACCAAAATATCATCAAAGAATATCAATACACATTTTCGTAATAATTATTTAAACACATTGTTCATCCAACTCTGAAATGAAGCGGGAGCATTTGTGAGCCCAAAGGGCATTACTAAAAATTCATAATGCCCGGTGTGAGTTTTAAAGGCTATTTTGAACACATCATCTGGGTGTACGCGCAACTGATGGTAGCCGGCTCTCAGATCCACTTTACTAAATACAGTAGCTCCAGCAAGCTCATCCATTAATTCCTCAATTACAGGAATTGGAAACTTATCTTTGACCGTTCTTTTATTCAATTCTCTGTAATCCACACAAAGTCTCCACGTACCATCTTTCTTTCCCACTAAAACCACCGGAGATGCAAATGGGTTGTTGCTGTTTTGTATTATACCTCTATCATACATCTCTTGCACCATTTGCTCTATAATATCTCTTTGCTTCAAAGGATATCTATATGGGCTGATATTAACCGCTGATGACCCTTCTCCAATGGAATTCTATGATTAAACACGCCTCTACTTGGTGGAAGCTCAGAAGGATCGTCAAACACCATACTGAATTTTTCTTTCAAGATTTGTAACCGACTATCAGAACAATGAGGCTGTTGCAATATCAGGTTTTTCTGATTTGATGCATGTACCAACTGTACTACACATAGTTGGTCTGCTGTTTCAAGTAATTTTCCAGAAGGTTCTCCTTCTATCACCTTCAATTTTTGTGGTGGAATTCCTTTTAAAAAGAATGGTTCTCCTTTCAACAAGAAACTCATGAACAATTTCTTGAAATCCCATACAATCTATATAATCTGGCCCAAAGTGATAAGCCATTGAACTCCTAACACCATATCACAACTTCCCAAAGAAATTAACATCACCTCTGAATTGAAGTTTTTCTTGTTCATTATCCGAGAAAAACATTTACACTTGTATTGACAAACAATGTGATTACCATCAGCTACTTTAACATCTTGTGGAGGCATCTTCTCCATTGAACAACCCAACTTCTTTGCTACTGCCAAATCCAGAAAATTATGAGTACTTCCAGAATCTATCAAAATATGTAAAGGCTTACCATTCACCATTCCTTTAACCCTCATTGTATGGAAGTTCTGATTTCCGGAGAGTGCATTCACCGAAATACAAGGTGATTCCTCCCTATCAACATCTTCCGCTGCCTCTTCAATCACGTTATCGTCGGTTTCATTTCCAAGAATCTCTACCGTAAACAGCTGCGGTTCTCTGAACTGGCACTTGTGTTGCTTATTGTAAGGTTGATCACAATAGTAACATAAACCCTTAGCAATCTTTTCCGCCCTCACGTCTGCTGGAATGTATTTGAAATTCTTGGAAGTTTTCGGCCCTATCTTCGTCGTAGGTAGTGACAACGGTTTTCCGGCAGGTGTTGGTAACAAAGGTGGTTTTGGGGTTGGTAATAAGGGTGGTCTAAGATCGGTATTTATGGGTAGCGATTGTAATGGCTTAAGAAGATACAAGTATATCTCCCTAAGAACTAACTTGAGTTTAGTTCTTAATGGCTTAAGAAGCTTATAATATAAGTGAAGACTAGCATCTTGAAGGGTCTTACTCTTGCTTGGTGGATACATATAGAGGAATTCTACATTGGGTTCTTACCATCTTCATCAAACATCTAGCCTTCCTTTGAGGATTCAAAGTCTACAAAGGTTGTATTTCTTTTATATCTCTTTAGATGTTTTTAATCTTTCCATTTTCTGGGTTGTTTTCACCTGGTTTTTGCAGTTACTATAATTCTAAACAATCTCAACAAAAGATATCAACATTAACAAAAGATCAACATCACCAAAAGATCATCAACATTCTAGAGTTGCAAAAACCAAGTATCAAAGCGGTACATAGTTCCATACTCAACAAAAGCTACTCTTCACCCTCATCCTCGCCTTCGTCCTCGTCGCCTTCATCCTCGTTGCCATCGTCCTCATCGCCTTTGTCCTCGTCCTCGACCTCATTAAACTCAACTACGATATTTTTGGCTTTCAAACCTTGTAGAAGGACGGCCAACATCCTCTCCAATCGTGAAGTTCACGAATTTGACTTAGCGAGCAACGCGTCAACCTGCGCTTGGGTGTATGACCGTCCTTCAACAGGCCGAGCTCGTTTGGCTAACATAGTTGATGTAGAATTAGCACGACGTATAGCTTGCCCGCATCCTCGTTTGTGCCCGTGACATTTTCCCAACACTTGTTCCATGATTTGTTCATCGGTCAATGGGTTCAGAGCATTCACTTGGGCCTCTTTTAATGCCAACATTTGCTCCTGTTTAGTAAGAAAACAAATATAATTGATATGAGTATGTTATATATAATTTCACACATTAAGTAAGAAAAATTACTTATATATTGTTGTTGAGCAAGACCGCCACCCGGAAAGATCCCGTTTTTTGTGTGATTTTCACGAAACGTCTCAATAATGCTTGGAAATACACCTTCAGCTTGGCGCTAAAAACCCATAAAATGAATTGAATATATAGTTAATAACAATTAAACAAATTAATCACCCAATACATCTACGTTATCTAGCAAATAAGCATTCATTAACACATACACACACAGCCCCTAAAACAGTCCCAAAAACAGTCCCTAAAACAGTCCCAAAAACAGTCCCTAAAACAGTCCCAAAAACAGTCCCAAAAACAGCCCCAAAAACAGCCTCTAAAAACAGCCTCTAAAAACAGTCCCAAAAACAGCCCCAAAAACAGCCTCTAAAAACAGCCCTAAAACAGTCCCTATTGAGCCAATTAAGCCGCTACCAAACAGCACCTAAAACAGCAAATTAAGCCAATTAAGCCCATTAAGCCGGTACCAAACAACACCTAAAACAGCCCCTATAACAGTCCCTAATAAGCCAATTAAGCCAATTAAACCAATTAAGCCGCTACCAAATAGGCCCTTACTCATATTACCAATAGAAACTACTTACCTGTTCATATCGCTTTTCAACATACGCCTTGATACCTTGGTAACTTGGGTATTTTTGCTTAGCCTTGTTAGCAGAACTAACCATTGCTCTATGAACGTTTTTTTCATTAATGTAAAACTCAAGAAGTTGATTCCATGCATCACTTTTCATGCCGGGTGGTATTTGTTGGCGGAGTGGGTCCACATATTTGTGCCCTCTTCTTTTGTAGAAATAGCGTTCCTTAAATTTATTCTTGCTGCTAGAATAAATTTTGGCACACAACGTCGACAACCCCGTCACCATATTTGCAGCCAATGTCGGATCACCATCAAGGTGCGATTTCATCTTGAAATAAGTCTGCAATTTATAAGAAAAATAAGCAATGTAGTATATTTTTTTACAGTTTCAATATATTAAACAATCTCAACCTCAATTTGGGGCCATATGGCGGTCCTGAGCTCTGCGGGGACATTCTCCCAAGAATCAAAATGTAAGGGCACATCTTTCCTCACAGTTACCCCAAGCAAGTTTTTGAACTCTTTACAATAATCACTAACCGGACGAAATGTCCTCTGATCGTTTATGTCGAAGTGAATAGGCAATTTCTTAAAACTGTTATCTTTCCACAACTTTTAGAGTTTTTTATTTTTTGGTCTTTCCACGAGTTCTTTTTGAGCCTACAAATTAAAGTGAAAAAGTTAAATATGTACAAGTAAAGAAAGTTCAAGTAAACGAAATAATCAAGAATGTCTTACCGCTAGCTATACAACCCGAAACCAGTTGCGATCCTACTGGTGGAGGATTACCACCTGCATCCTTACCATGTGCACAGCAGCCATCTGAAAAATCAAATACAAGAATACGATCCTACAAAGTTAGCATAAAATGTTTTGATTATAAGATAATACAAATACCTTAATTAAAACAAATGTCTTGTTACAAACATAATTTCAACTCAATCAGATTCTTCACTAGAATAAGTGCATGTAACAATTTCATCATCAAAAGTATCCCTATCTAGAGCATCGCTGTCTGCATCATCAACAAAATCATCATCATCGTCGCGGGCATGAGTAGGAATTTCTTCAACTTCTGTCGCTTCGCCTATACTCAAACTAGTATAAGTCAAACCATCCAAATTAGCAGACAATGCAAGATCATTTGAATTATTGTCATGTATAACATCTTCTTCAATGACATCTACAATGATATCTCTGTCCCAAATCTTTCGATGATTCACCTCTTGAACGACCTTCCAATAATCCTAGCTTTTAGACGGGTCTTGAAGGTAAAAAACTTGATTTGCTTGTGTTGCAAGGATGTATTGGTCTTCTTTATACCACTCATTCTGAGTAGAAATACTAGTTATGTTATTTTTTGTGACACAACGTTGGTTATCGGTTCTGAACCATTTACCTCGAAACAACACAACCTTACAACCACTTAAATAGACTAGCTCCAAAATTTCTTCAAGTAGACCATAATACATATTTCCTTCGGGCCCTGGAGTTGAAACTCCACTATTTTGAGTTGTAAGTCTTGTATCGCGACTGTGAACTAGAAACCTCACACCATTAACTATGCAAGCGGTGTAAGTGTTTGTGAACGTTAATCCATTTGCCAAAGCATGTAATTCAAGACTACAACGTGATTCATCGACTACTCTTAGCTGATTGATCTATGAAAAAGACAAACTTACGAGATTGAATAAGAATCGTTATTTTATTTTAATTAGGAAATATATACAATGAGTTTACCTTCTTTTTAAACCAGTTAGGAAATGTTGTTTGTAAATCATTCCCAAGCATGACAGTAGTAAATTCACTGCAAATGTTATTGATATTAGTATAAGTATCAAAAGAATAACTTATGAAAACCTATTTTGCAATAAAAACACTTACGTCATGTATTCGTCGATCTCAAGACTGTTGTTAAGTACAAACCATTCTACTTTCGTCCAAAGTACGTGATTTAGCTCCGTAGCTACACTTTTACTAACTGGTGTGCATACTAATTGGAACACATGAAACTCAGGTGTTGGAAATGGGGCATCCTCATTTCTGTCTGGACAATTAAATCTCGTCAATACATCCCGAAGATACATCGAACAGAAAGTTAACGCTTCTTCTGCAACATACCCCTCCGCTATAGAACCTTCAGGCCTAGCTTTATTCCTGACATAATTTTTTAACTTCTTCATGTATCTTTCAAATAGATACATCCACCTCATGTAAACAGGACCGCCTTGAATAGCCTCTTCGGGTAAATGCATAACCAAATGAATCATTATGTCAAAAAATGTCGGAGGATAAATTTGCTCGAAAGTGTTGGGATTTTGTGGGATCCTCGTATCAAACTGACACGAGAAAAACCATGATCTCAAACCTAACTGGTCGAGACACACGACAAAACCATATGAAACAAACTGTTCCAAAAGGTTAAACAATCAAACCTAACTGGTTTGATTAAGCGGAAGCAATAACGATTAAAATCCCAAAAACATCACAGATCTTATTTGTTTATCTTATTACAGTTAATATGTAGGTTTAGGGTTATTACCTGGATTGCTTGAGATAGATCCACCCGTAAACGACCAAACGGAATTCCCTCTAGCTGGATCTAACCCCGGAACGCTTCACGAACAAACGGTACGCGAAGAACACGATCAATCAGAAACGAAACCGGATCTGGTTTCTTTCTTGGTGAGATCGACGAAGAGAGAGAGAGAGAAGAGAGAGAAAGGTTTCTTGGTTGATTGAATTAGTTGAATGAATAATAGATGGCCTAGCACATCTATTTATATGGAAAAACTACCATATAGCTTTATTCTTTCTTTCTCTCTAAGAAAGAATAATTTCCATAATTATCTTATTCTTTCTTTCTTTTCAAGAAAGAATATTTACCAATTATTATATTTCCATACAATAATTAACTTAGATAATTATAACTAATTAATTAACTCTTTTATATATTTATTTAACTAATAAATATATAACTGTAATTAATTATCAGAAACCTTTTACTTTGGGGTTTATACAGAAAACACCCAACAGTTTTATAATTCGCTATTATAAAACCAAACTCTCCAAACTGGGGTTATTATACTATCCGAATTATAGGTCCTCACAGGTGTGACCCTCAAGTGACTTATAACGTTGGATGTGCGATCAAACGGTTTGTCAACTTATGCACATAATGCTAACAGACTCCCACTTGTGCAAGTTGGCAATACCAGATTGATGACACGGACCTAAGGAGGCCCCTAGACAGGCACTTAGGCTAACCAGGTTATAAGCACCCTTATACCCAGGTAGGTGATAAAACGTTCCTAAAAGGAAACAACATTTATGAACAAACTGTCCACAAATCGGGTATAAACTAGGCTTTTCCTTTTGCATCACGATATTTCAATTTTGAGTATGAGCATGGATACAATCAACTCTGAATACTCAAAGATTATGTTTCTCGACTATCCGACCTCTACTGATTGGTAAACGACAAAGAACAAATCAGTTCGTTTGGGCATGGCCATGCACTTCATCAGTCTTTTCAGTCAGTCAAGGGGCCCAGGAAATATCTCTCTTCGAAGAAGAGGTGCAAATCCCATCTCGCATATCTGCATCTGTCACCACGGCTTCCGCTGAATCTAGTTACGCCCCGTATGACCACCCTGTTACGGCGTGATGTTAGAACGTACTAAGTATCCAACAGTCCTCGTAATGCCAAACCAAATACCTCAGGTGCTAAGGACAACCTCTGGGAGTCTTACTCAAGACTAAATCCATGGAGTAATCTCAACCGGCGGATCACATCCGATATTCGCTGCTCTATCGAATATCCGTGTAGTTTTTGGTCTACATCACTTGTAGCTGTTACTGAACGACTGATCATAACCACCCAAAAACTCCACGATGACTTTATAACCCTATCAAGGTTCCCACCTTGATAAGTTGTCACGGATAATTTCAAATAAAAACTTAAACTAGTTTTTATTCCCGGATCAAAACATGCTAAGTGTAAAAGAGACAAAGAAACTAATTTCGTTTAGTCCTCCATATTCCACTCTGTAATAAGAACGAAATTAATAGCATTTCTAAGCTACTTTTATGGTGTCTACTCAACGTATACTAAATACTGATTTAAACGAAGTATCACCCTTCTTCAGTTTAAACCCTTTGATTAGCGTTTACCATACTAATCAAAGAAATAACCAAAATAGTACAAGCTTAGTATCATCTGATACTTTCCACTTGACTATGCTAATTTTGTTCTTGCAAACACCCTTAAAACAAAATTAGACTTTCACCATATTTCCTGAACCTGGAGATACTGGAAAAACTCCTGGTTTCCTTGAATATGAAACATCAAACTGCAACTTCCCTTAGTTGCTGTGTAGATACATGATTTCGACCTGAAATCCAACAAAATTTCCATTTACCAAGTCTGGTAAATCCAGGAAATTTACTCTAGTGTTTTATAACACTTTGGAGTCAAAAAGATATTTGATATCTTTAATTAAACATTCCAACACACTTTAATTATTGATTATCTTAAAGTCAATTATGACTTTATACTGTCTCAAAGTTTGAAACTATTTATCTATCCTTTTTAACTAAAAGGTAGATCTTATATCTTATGAATTTATATCCTAACTGGATTATAATTCCGAGATATATTGAATCAATAATTAGCACATACAGACATATATACTTATATATATCTTTTATTCTTCATCACGGAACTGGATATAGAATAAACTGGGCTCCCACTAACCTATATGAAAACTGACTATTACTCAAAAATTAACTATTGACTTTAGTCAAAACTTGACTTCCTAGTCAATTTTATTTCAAGTAATACTAGAATTTAACATTTACAAAACTTAACTGGATTTTATCAAATCCCAATTCCAAGACTTGGAATTTCCTAGTTTTATAAATACTGATGTTGTCAACGTCATCTGAAACAACATCCTAAATTCTCTCTAAAACATGTGAGTAATATTTCATAATCCTTTTACTCATGTATTTTTATTCTCAAAAACACATTCCTAAAATAATAGTACTTCGTGTGTTTTTGACAGTTTTCATATAACTATTACTTCAAATCAATTAATTAAAACATTGAAGTAATTCTGTTAGTGTAATATATGACATCTAGGATCTACTTATTTGAATCAAGTCAATCTCGACTTTAAACAGATTCAACAACATTATCATCCACAAGATATTAAATCAAGACAATAATTTTAAAATTAAAAAAAAAAACAATTTAATAAACCATAAATATCCAAAAGATCACAACCATTAAAATTGTTTTACAACCACAAACATAAATTAAAAATTGTCTTGATAAATATCTAATGATAAACTAGCACGTAGATCCTCGCAATCCTGGGCTCCTCACTTCTGACCACCTGCAATTAGAATATTTGCACTAGGTGTCAACATACTTGTAAACTAACAAGTGAAAGTGATAAACTAAAGCAATCACAAATACCTGAGGCGTTATTGCCTTCTTTGTGACGCTTTGGACAGTTTCGCCTCCAATGACCAAGTTCATGGCATATGAAACACCTATTCTCGGTCTTGGCTTTGTTAGGCTTCACTTTCTTGCCCTTGCCCTTGCGTTCGTCATCGACCTTGGTCACACTCTGGCTTGCCTGAGACTGGCTTTTGCCCTTACTGGTGTTTCCATGCCCACGCTTTCTCTTCGCTCTACCATCTCCGACCATGAGCACATCCTTGGTCTTGGTCCCGGTCCCCATACTCAACTCAGCAGTTTTCAACATGGAATGCAACTCTGCAATTGTCTTTTCCATGTTATTCATATTATAGTTAATTACAAACTGCTTATAATCCTCAGTCAATGAGTTGAGTATCGTATCCGTTGCTAACTGCAACGGAACTGGGTGACCAAGCCTCTCTAGGTGATCAATATGCTTTTTCATTTTCATGACGTGATCACTAACCGAGGTCCCCTTGGCCATCTTGCACGCGTTCAGTGCCCGAGTGGCATCATAACGCTCTGTGCGTGCTTGCGTCTGAAACATGTCCCTCAACTGGCGGATCATGTCATAGGCATTGGTGTTCATGAGCCCTGTTTGCAGATCTGGGCTCATAGTTGCAAGCATGAGACAGCCAACGTCCAGCAAATCATCAGAATGCTTTCTATAAGCATTTCTTACATTGGCAGTAGCATTTGCTGGAGGGGCCTCACCTAGAGGCTCTTCAAGGACGTACCACTTCCTCTCGTGCCTGAGCACAATCATCAGATTGCGCTCCCAGTCGAGGAAGTTAGCTCCAGTGAGCTTGTCCTTTTCAAGAATGGAGCGAAGAGACAGGTTATTAGTGTTGGTTACAGTGTTTGCCATCTACACATTTAGAACATTTGGCTTTAGTAACTGTGAATAGACTCCCAACAAATATCAATAAACCCTTAAATGATAAGTATTGGGCTAGGATCCTTATTTCATACGTCCTGATGTACGGCTTGCTCACGTCACACCAGGCCCGTACTATTTCGGTAGGTAAGGACTTATACCAATCATATCTAACTGACATGACTCCTAGATCTTTTTCGGGACATCGGATGAAACCGTACATGTTTTAGTCCCTCAGTGCATTTTGGCCCGATACGACACGGTGAATTGTTACAAAACCAAAATAGATCGCACCATTTGGGACTGGTGTACTTATCACACCCCTTTCAACTTGGGGTTTGAACGCGGACGCTCAAGGCTTGCTCACTTCCAACGCCCGCGTACCTTACGCCGTTAGGTGTCCCAAGTGGGTTGCACTACTGATCTATGATTTTCGGGGTTTTTAACTAAGTTTTGAGAAACCTTTTATTTTCCAGTATTTTTAGAAAACTTTGCAATTTTAAAACTGACTGTTTTAAAAAGGCAACCAATGTTTAAAACTAACTGTTATTAAACATACACGCTATTTAAAACTAACTGTTTTAAAAGCACCTGCTAATTAAAACTAACTGTTTTAATAGCATGACTGCTAACCAAAAACTAACTGTTTTTGAAAGCCTTCTTGCTGACCAAAACTAACTGTTTTGTCAACATGCCTTTATAAGAAAACAATCTTATAAATATAAGGTTTTAAAATAAAATCTACCGTTTAAAAAGGTTTGGAAAAACTGGCAATTTTAATTTTTAAAACCTAACAGATTTCATGATTGTAAAGTTTTAAAACTCTCTCTAAATTTTAAAACGTTTGATAAAATAAACATGCAATAATTATCAACCAATCATGAGCAGGCAGTTAAACACATCTACGCAGTTAAAGATTAACAACTACGCATTTAAAACATCTAATTACAGATTTGCCAATTAAATGACCTATTATAAATTTTTCTCTCGTAGCTCCCACTGGCCTTGGCATGTCTGATGGAACTCCGGGAAAAAGAAAATATTGAAAAATATCCTAAGGTCATTTTCATTATGAAGGGGTTGCAAGTAGCATACAGGCCTTAATGTACTAAGTCGGCAATTACTGTAATAGATACAACCAATATACACAACAGGTATAATTCATGCAATCATATAAAGCATTTAAGCAAGCAGAGAACAATCCTAGATCCGTTAAAGATTATCTTGTTTGGTTTATCGTAAAACATGGTTTTAACTGATTTATAAAACAAACTGTTTTACAAATCAAAACTAATATTTTAATCTGAAATCGGTTTTACTATAAATTTATTATATAAAACCAATTTTCTAAAATATTTGTTTTTATTCCAAAACATATCAAACCGAACATTCCGAACCAACTGTTCGAAATTATAGACACTGGCCTAAAAACTGTATCGTGGTTTGACCAACTGGTCAAACATGACACCTGGCCCATTTGACCAAGACTGAGTCAAATACTGGTTTGATAATCACATGTTTAATAGAGATAATTATTAATTAATAAAATCTATTAAAACAATTTTATAAGATAATAAACTTATAAAATTAATTCGGATAAAAGCCTAAAACCATCAAACCCTTTTGGGCCTCAAACTAGGTCCAAAATTTATGGGTCTTGGGCCTCGGATAGGTTAGGCCCAATAAAACGAAAAACCCAAAAACACGATCTCGTGATCGATTGACATCTCGTCGTTGATCACGTAATCATCGCCTTTGGTGATGATAACAACAAACGGTTGCTACCACCACCGCGATCACCACACCACTATAAACCGGCGACGACGGTAGCCAAGAAAACGCCACCGCCGTCACCAACGGTTACAAAACAAACATCGTCGCCGCGACGATCGACGCCACCATCACCGGTGACGCTCGACGAATTGATCGGCTTCGGCCGATTCTAACGACCGTCGATGATAACGCCAAGGCGCCACCGCCATTACCGGCGGTTAATAACGGAACCACCGCCATCGCCGTTCTCGTCGATTGGCAACAATCGCTACCACCACCGCTTGGTGGCTTCGCGATTTTAAGACTGACCACCGCCGCCACCTTGGCGTGGCCGCAAGGCAGCCGGCGGCCTGGCGGGTGGTCCGCGGTGTACGCGCCGCCGCTTGCTCCACCCGGCGACGACGATAACTCCCAAGTGCTACCGCCGCCACCAATCGTCGCGATTGGCGATGAAAAAACACCGGCCACCACCGACGTCACGATCTTGATCGGGAACCGCCAGCCACCGCCGAATCGGTGGTTCGGTCTCGGCCTCGGTGTGCCGGTCGACTTTGGCCGCCGTTCCGCCGCCATAGTGGTTTGACCGGCGATCGGTGGGATGGTTCGGTTGCCATGTGCCACCGTTCCGCCACCGATCTCGTTACTGTGTGTGATTTCGTGTTTTTAGTTTTTAATGAGATAAACGATAAACAAAAACTGATAAAAATAAATTTTTACACAACTGATAAAGATTAAACCTTTATCTAACTGATAAAGATTAAACCTTTACCTAACTGATAAAGTTTTAGTTTTTATTGAAAAACTGATAATTACCCAAAATCTTTATCAAACTGATAAAGATAATCAAATCTTTACCAAACTGATAAAGATTAAACCAAATAAAATCAAATCTTTACCAAACTGATAAAGATTATGTTTTATTCAAAAACTAATAATTATCAAACTGATTAAATCTTTACCAAACTGATAAAGATAAAATCCAAACTTTTTTCACAAGAAACAATTTTAACGGATCTAATAAACAAATAAATAAAATAAACAATTTAAACCTGTGGCTCTGATACCACTGTTGGGATTTTGTGGGATCCTCGTATCAAACTGACACGAGAAAAACCATGATCTCAAACCTAACTGGTCGAGACACACGACAAAACCATATGAAACAAACTGTTCCAAAAGGTTAAACAATCAAACCTAACTGGTTTGATTAAGCGGAAGCAATAACGATTAAAATCCCAAAAACATCACAGATCTTATTTGTTTATCTTATTACAGTTAATATGTAGGTTTAGGGTTATTACCTGGATTGCTTGAGATAGATCCACCCGTAAACGACCAAACGGAATTCCCTCTAGCTGGATCTAACCCCGGAACGCTTCACGAACAAACGGTACGCGAAGAACACGATCAATCAGAAACGAAACCGGATCTGGTTTCTTTCTTGGTGAGATCGACGAAGAGAGAGAGAGAGAAGAGAGAGAAAGGTTTCTTGGTTGATTGAATTAGTTGAATGAATAATAGATGGCCTAGCACATCTATTTATATGGAAAAACTACCATATAGCTTTATTCTTTCTTTCTCTCTAAGAAAGAATAATTTCCATAATTATCTTATTCTTTCTTTCTTTTCAAGAAAGAATATTTACCAATTATTATATTTCCATACAATAATTAACTTAGATAATTATAACTAATTAATTAACTCTTTTATATATTTATTTAACTAATAAATATATAACTGTAATTAATTATCAGAAACCTTTTACTTTGGGGTTTATACAGAAAACACCCAACAGTTTTATAATTCGCTATTATAAAACCAAACTCTCCAAACTGGGGTTATTATACTATCCGAATTATAGGTCCTCACAGGTGTGACCCTCAAGTGACTTATAACGTTGGATGTGCGATCAAACGGTTTGTCAACTTATGCACATAATGCTAACAGAAAGTACACAGAATCTTGATCAACTGCTCTTTAGCATTCTCCATGTCACGTGTCATCAGGTTTCGAGCACAAATTTGCTTAAAGAATGAGGAGAGCTCGATTATCGGTGTTGAAATGGTTGGATCCAAGTACCCTCGAAATCCAAGCGGCATCAATCGTTGCATCATTATATGATAGCCATGAGACTTCATGCCCGATATGTTTTCCTCCGTATCAAAGACTTTTCTCTTAAAGTTTGATCCAAATCCGTCGGGTAGCTTAACTCCCTTAATAAATTTACAAAAAAGCCTTCTATGTTCGCGTGTGAAAAAGAACTTGGGATGAGGCTTTAAGAGCTTACCATTTTCTTCTTTGAGCCACAAGTCATCTCGAATCATCAACTTTTCCAAGTCTTTTCTTGCATTGGTAGTGTCTTTGGATTTGTCATTCATTAACAACGTACCAAGCGAACTCTCACATACGTTTTTTTCGATGTGCATGACATCCAAATTGTGTTTTAGTTGAAGAGAAGACCAATACCCAAGCTCGAAGAATATTGATCGTTTACTCCAATTCAACTCATTTGGTTCACGTTTTCTCTTTGAAGCTTTACTACCCCCATAACTAGGATGTTTCCCCGACGTACGTAATGGCAAATTATTAAGTTGCTCTAAGATATCCGCTTCATCAAACTTTCTAGGACAACTTCTAGTTTCAACATTACCATTGAACTTCTTGTCCTTTCTCCATTTATGGTTATGGGGAAGGAACCTTCTATGACCAACATAAGCGGTTTTCCCTAACATACGAGTAGATGGAGTGTCAGCATTACATGTAGGGCATGCTAGGTATCCTTGACCACTCCACCCAGACAAATAATGGCGAGCGGGAAAATCATTGATGGTCCATAAAAGCATTACACGCATTTGGAAGACAGAGTTTGTAGCAACGTCTCTGGTTTGGACTCCATAAGACCATAAACTCTTCAATTCATCAACCAACGACCTTAGATAAACATCAATGTCCTTCCCAGGTGATTTCGGGCCAAGAATTAACAACGTCAATATCAATGAAGACTCTTTCATACATAACCACGGGGGCATATTGTATGTTGTCAATATGACCGGCCACATGCTGTAAGACAGACTCATGTTCCCATATGGATTGAAACCATCAGCAGCCAACCCCAATCTGACGTTTCTAGTTTCTCTTGCGAAATCTAGATACCTTTGATCAAAATCTTTCCATATGTACCATCAACCGGGTGACGCATCCTACCATCCTCTGTGCACTTTCCAGTAGCATGCCAAGTCATAGACTCTGCAGTGTGTATGCAACTGTATAAGCGCTTTAGTCTAGAAGTCAAAGGAAAGTAACATAACACCTTGTTAGCAACTTTTAATCCTTTGGTGTATTTGTCTTTCCATCTACTCTCATGACATAATTGACAACTTTGCATGTCTTCGTTCTCCTTCCAAGACAAACAACAGTCATTCTTACAAGTGTGGTTTCGACTCGTATCCTAACCCGACCTTTTTCATCAACTTTTGGGAGTTTGTTGTCTTCCGTAATACAAATCTAAGAAATTCTAGTAATTGGTCAAATGAAGTATCAGCCTAGTGATTCATGCCTTCATGTGTGAAATCTTCGCCAAAAAGTCTAACGAAGATATCCAATCACAACCAGGGTATAGCTCGGTGTTGGCCAACAAAAATAATTCATCAAGATCGACGTTTGTAGCACTTGGACCTTCAACCGGCTCATTGTTAGTCTCATTGGTACTTGTGTCATGATTATTGCCTATAGTCTCCTGAAGAACATCGTTGAGGGCCTCACGCATCTCATTTGACGTTTGAGGTAAGAATGATACTCTTGACGGTGGTCTAGGTTCACCATGATAAACCCATGTTGTGTAAGCCCTACTAAACCCGTATGTATGTATGTGACATTCAAGTAACTCTAGTGTACCAAACTCAACGTTGTTACAATTACAACATGGGCAACGAATTTGTCTTTAAAGTCCAAGTGGTCTTTACACCTCAAAAGAAATGTCTGAAGACCATTCCAAAATTCATCAGAATTTTTGTGTAATAAAGTCCAACTCTTATCGATCGTCATAACTATGTTCATTGAACAAATTTTCAGCAACAAACACCCATATACATTAAGCAACAAACACCCAAGGTAAACCCATATTTCACTTATTTTACTAATTCATATAAGATTTAAGCAACAAAAAAGTGTATGCCTAATAAAACCCAACTAAAGCCCAATAAAACGTACTTTGATCGTCCGTATGCCTAATAAAATCAATTAAAGCCTATTAGTAGTAATTCAGGCCCGATAAAGCTTACTAGGTCTTCATACGGTGTAAGGACCCTTAATCATGAACTGTGTTAGCTAGGCCTACATGTATTAGGAGTTAGCCTACATGCATGAGATTGTACTAGGTCTTCGCATTCGTCCGCTTATTAAAACCACGTGTAACCTATGGTTGATCTATGTCGACGCCAAAATGTTGACCAACAATCAACTGTTATAACCACGTATGAATACTTGGACTACGTGTCACTTTTGTATACTTAGACCGATTCAGGCCTAGTAAAGTATACTTGGACCGACTTAGGTCCAATAAACCCAATTAAAGCCTAATAAAATATACTTGGACCAACTTAGGACCAATAAACCCAAATAAAGCCCAATAAAGCATACTTGCATCGAATAGGCCCAATAAAGCATACTTGGATCGAATTAGGCCCAATAAAGCATACTTGGATCGATTAGGCCCAATAAAACATACTTAAACTGATTTAGACCCAATAAAGCATAATTGGAGCGATCTAGACCCGATAAAGTATACTTGGACCGACTTAGGCCCAATAAACCCAACTAAAGCCCAATAAACCATACTTGGACGGACTTAGGCCCAATAAACAACTAAAGTCCAATAAACCATGCTTGGACCGAGTGTGGCCCAATAAACCCAACTAAAACCAATAAAGTATACTTGGACCGAATTAGACCTAATAAACCTAAGTAAATCACATTAACATAAGTGAGACCCAGTAAAACCGAATAAAACACAGTAAACTCAAGTAATATACAATCAAGGTGAATACAACCCCAATGAACCCGATTACAGCTTAATGGTATGTCAGGCATTTGGGTCGTTTATATACGTATAGTATAATGAATTGACCTACATGCGTTGGATTTATGAATGATCGATAGTGAGATGTATTACAACATAACAAGTTCTTATGACTCTTAATGAATGTAACATCAACTAGGTCGATATAACACTAAATAAGGCCTAGTATAATCGCATAAAGCCTAGTAAGCTCAACGAAAGTCAAATAAAGGTTAATACATCCCAATGAACCTAATTACTGCTTAATAGATTGTAATAGGCTTTCATACGGTGTATGGACCCTTAATCATGAACTATGTTAGCTAGGCCTACATGTATTAGGAGTTAGCATACATGCATGAGATTTTGTGAAAGATGGATAGTGAACAATATTTCAACATAACGAGTTTTGAGAGACTCTTGATGAACTTAATCATACTAGCTTAATGTTGACCACCAATCAACCGTTATAAACACGTATGACTCCTTTAATGATGAAGTCAAAACCTTAACTAGTAAATGTCAAAAACAATTACATATCATATAACTCCAGCTTTAAAAACTTTATAGATGGATGTCAGATTTCACCAAAAAAATAGTCCATGATTAACAACGATAAATAGTAACGTAATTTATCGAGTAAGTTACATCTTTGTTACAACTTTTTGCCGAAAGTAATTATATTTAGGTGGAAAATTAAAATTCGTAAAAACCTATTTTATTTGATTTTAAAGGGAAATGGATAAACCTTCGGTGAGGACATGTTCTCTCCAAATGTAATATGAATATTTGGTGGGAACCAAATTTATTTAGGTAGGAAATTAAGAAATCTTAATAATTCCGAGGGAAATCGGAAAACCTTTAGTGAGGACATGTCCTCTCCAAATGTAATATGAATATTTGGTGGGAAGCTAATTTATTTAGGTGGGAAATTAAGAAATCTTAATAATTCCCGAGGGAAATGGAAAAACCTTCGGTGAGGACATGTTCTCTCTAAATGCAATATGAATATTTGGTAGGAAGCTAATTTATTTAGGTGGGAAATTAAGAAATCTTAAAAATCTCGGAGGGAAATGGAAAAACCTTCAGTGAGGACATGTCCTCTCCAAATGTAATATGAATACTTTGGTGGGAAATTAAAATTTAAAAACCTTGTTTTATTTTAGGCGAGAATATTTATATTGGTCAAAGGAGAAAAGTCAAGAAAATAATTTGGTCAGAAAACCTATAGTGAGGATATATCCTTTCTAAATGAGAGTCAAACAAAAAAAAGTCAGCAAAAATAATTCTTAGAATTGTTTTAGTTTGATGGTAAAAGAAAAATCAAAAATAAAAACCAAATTACCTAGGGAGAGGACATGTCCTCACAATATGATTTTGTCTTTTGGTGACCTATGATAAGGAAATTTTTTCCTCGCTAAAAAGTTTTCTCACTAAATGTCTTTTTTCTTGTAGTGGTGGCGAATTTGACATAAATTATTGAGTGAAGTTCATTTTTGGTCCCTAAAATATGTAAACTCTAACATTTTTCGTCCCTGAACTAACGAAAGGTGCATATCATCCCTGAACTATGTAATTTTGTCTTGGTTTTGGTCCCTGTCACTAACGCCAGTTAACTTTAGCCGTTAAACCCAATTAAATGAGGGGTATTATGGTCATTTTATCTCTTTTCTTTATTTTATTGTTTTTACAAAAACCATCAAACTAAAGGGGCCTGTTTTGTAAATATACATATCAACACAACAAACAGACCCACGCCTTCACCCTTTTCCGATGAACTCCCCTTTCCCCACCTCTTCCTTCTTTCCGACGAAACCCACCCCCACCCACCCCATCTCCGGCAATCTCGGGCCACCTTTATCGTCGTTATCTTCATCCAATCCTTTCTCCCCCTTTCTCGGCCATCATTCCACCTCCACACTATTCATTTTCTTCCCGTCGATGACCACATAACCACCAAACATAACAAATTCAGGCAACAGAAGGTAAAATCCGAAAGAATAGGGAAAGAAATCGAAAGAATTAGGAGCAGGAGTACGGTGTATGTGCGTGTGTTGATTGGAAAATCAAAAGACGTACCAAAATCGATATGTGTGTGTCGATTGGGGGAAGAAATCATCGCCGGGAGAGAATGCCAGGAAATTTAACGAGAGAAGGGAAAGGGGATGGGGTGGACCGTGGAGTTCATCGGCAAGGCATAGGGAAGGGGTTAGGGTATGGGTCTATGTGTGTGCAGTGTGTATATATATGTATAGATATATGTGTGTATGTTATCTATGTGTATATATATATATATTGTGGTGTAAAGCTGTCTTCTTGTTGTTGTTTTTTTGTGCTCGTAATTGGTTTTCTAAAGGAACGAAAGATTGAAATTTAAATGGTGGTGGGTTGAAAGAAGGAAGGTTCTAAAGGGTGTTTTGATGAATTTGTGCGTGTTTGGTGTGTATTTTATATATATATATATAATATTTACAAAACAGACCCCTACTGTTTGATGGTTTTTGTAAAAACAATAAAATAAAGAAAAGAGGTAAAATGACCATAATACCCCTCATTTAATTGGGTTTAACGGCTCAAGTTAACTGGCGTTAGTGAGAGGGACCAAAACCAAGACGAAATTACATAGTTCAGGGATGATATGCACCTTTCGTTAGTTCAGGGACAAAAATGTTAGAGTTTACATAGTTAGGGACCAAAAATGAACTTCACTCTAAATTATTTGATGATTTATTTGATCAAAATGGAATTCAAATACGTTTCATGTCCAAAAATGTCCCAACAAAATGGTCGGTCTGAATGAATGATCCGTACCATTAGTTTTTATCCTCGATTTTTAAATATAATTTTATATCTCATTGCCTTGTAAGAAATACACAAATTAGTTCATTTCATTTAAACTATGCTTTTTTGTAATTTTATGTTTTTTCACATTGTATTATATAGTCCTATCTTCATATTAGTTTCCATTTCATTTAAAAATTTATGTCTCACTATATTAGTTTTCATTCTCCTTTAAAAAGCTTCACCCTTTTTTTCACTTTTTAAATCTCATTGCATTACTTTTTATAACATCAATTACCTACAAAAGAGAGAAATTAAAGCAAGTAGGATTTACATGTCTATGATATATATAAACCCGACGGATAAAACGGTGACATTTAGACCTAACCCTAATTACTCAAAAATGCTAGAAAAAACACTGAAAAGAATTCAAAAAATTGCAAGTTTCTTAGCTGTTTTTCGTGGATAGCTTTCTCTTCATCCTGCTGAATGGTCCAATGGACTTATCTGCTACATAACAGTATATTACTTGGCTCCAAGACTTGTATGATTCCAAGTTTTCGTAGTATTCTGGTGCGATTTCCCTTACTTTATGAAGCCTACTACCCGCGATTCTTGGAAAATCATGGTGCTCGTTATGGTACCCAACATGCCATGTTATTACGTTCAGTGGACCATAATACGAATATGTTTCTTGCCCTTCTTTCTTGTTGAATACATAGTGTTCAGAGATAAAATGGCCCGCCATCGGGTGCATTCCGCCTCCCAAAAACGTGGAAAGGATTAAGTACCCGAAAGATCTCAACCCCCAAAAGTAAACCATACTAGAATCAAGGCCAATTTGGATGATGAAATTGAGGAATTCCCATTTTCCGGGGCGTTTAGGGTTCACAAGCAACGGTCTAAGGGCGTAAAAGAAGAGTTGGAAGAGTACCCATATAGATTTTGTGACGATATTTGTGACTAGGCGGGCTTCTATGAGGGTAGGGATGTCAGTGTCGATGCCCTCAATGCCTTGGTGGCGATGGTGCTCGAGGTGGTACTTTTGGAAGGTGACAGACATTGGGACTCCGATTGGGAGGTTAGCAAAGATGCCAAGCCAACGGTTGTATAATGGATTAGAGAAAGCAAGATTGTGACTTAGTTCATGAATGGCTAAGAAGAGATTGTGATTGAGAAAAGATCCGAAAAAATAGGCTACCATGAGGATCTTCAACCACCGTGCGTTGTGGAGGTATATGGCGGTCCATAGTTGAAGCGACACAACGAGGTTTACCTGTATATGAAGAAACACGAAGGTATTAAGATTCTTGAATCGCAAATGGATTCGAAAATTAAACAAGAACATTTGATATCAACATGTTCACTAACCATCTACGGTCTCCCAAAAGGGAAAATTCAAGTTTTTCCAAAATTATAAATGTTTAAAAAGATGAAATTTAACCAAAAACACCATTGCCTAATAGTATTCAGTAACCCAATTAACCTTCTTAATTTCTTTTTAACACCAATAAACCATTTTATTAACACAGAAAAGGGTCTAGTGTCCAACAAACACTCCAAAGGTGGGGAGAGTATATAAATTTCATTTGTTGTAGACTTTTGATCAAAATAATGAGCCTAAAGTTATCAAGAAATCAAGAAAAAACCATACAGACAAGTACAAGAATAGAAACCCGGGTTAAAAAATTTAGAAACTTCCCAAATAAATGAAGTTTACATTTTGTGTTTCTGAAAATTAACATAGACAATTATATAAACCACCATATTTCTTTAGGGTTTAATATTTTTAAAGACGTAATAAATAAAAACTAAGATAGAAGAACAACTTATATAGTCGTTCTCTTAATTAATTAATTAGGGTTAAGTAAAAAAAAAACTAAATACAGATTCACAAGAAGATGACACATCTACAGATCATCCAAAATTGAGCATGCAAAACTGTGTTCTTTAAACAATATCTTGTTTGGTAGTTATTAGGTTTTCGAAGATCGATAAAATAATGAAAATACATATGATGATGATAATTTCATTTGAAATTGTTTTATTAATTAATTAAAAGAATCGAATGAACAATGATGAATATAATATATATATATACACACACCTTGAGGAGAGAGGAGTGATCAGGGCCAAATAGTTGTTTGATTTGTGGGTACTGAGAGAGGATCTGACGGCGGCGAGAAGCGTGTGGTTCGTCGGTGTACGACCAGAAGAAATCATGCCGCCATTGCTGGGGTTGTTTCATCTCTCTCGCCACCTCCGGCCACCATGATCTCATTCTCCCACTCCGCTTGAATCTCTGTGTTTGATTTCAGATTTGATTTTGAGTTTTGCTCATCGACTAATTGCAATCACTTTGTTTTTCATCTGCAGTCTCATGCAGCATCAGCTATGATGGATGGATGGATGGTCCTCCTTTTCTTTAGTCTCTCTCTAGCTTGTTTCATGCCAGGGTTGATCCAAATTTGTTAGATTTTAATTAAATATACGACCTTCTCTGATAAGTGATAACTATAAAGCCTATTTTTCTTTAAATGATCATGAATTAAATTAAAAACTTGTTTAAGGTCAAAATCCTTAATTAAGACCATCAATTATACAAATACAATCCAATTTACCCTTTTTTACTCAATCACTAAGTCACTATTGTCCTAACAACACTACATAACTTTTTCACTCATATCTTTTACCTCACCCAATACATACCTTACCCCATATAAACCATACATTTTATTTTATTAAAATAACTAGAGTAATCCTGCATGCGATGCAACATAAAGTTTCTCGAATCTGAAATTATAGTGTTATAATTTAAAAAAAAAACCTTTTAGATAATCCATAATTTTGTATATTTAATATAAGGTTTAGTTCCCCAAAATGTATCCAAGTTGTCACCACTTGCTATTGTGTGTATTGTACTTCAAAAACTACCATTTAATACATCAAAGTTTCAAACCTACAATTTCATGTTCATGACTGCTATCAAAGGTTACCACCGGTCCCCTTCTCCGGCGACTTTCTGGCCATCCGCTCCTCTTCTCGCGACATTCCAGCAACCCATTTCTCTAGCGACTTCCGACGACCCATTTTCTCGACGAACTCAACCATTTCCTCCGGCCATAGATATGTGTGTGTGTCTCCGGTGTCCCCCATCTCCGCCACCCACCACCGCCAACCTCTCCGTCTCCGGCGACTTTTCCGAGAACCTCCTGTAACGAAATAACAAACGTCGCATCGTTTTTTCCGCCTTCTTCGCTTCCTAATCCGACCTTACCGCCTTTTAGATCTGTAATGTTGACGAATCCAGAGGAGCCAAAGGCTATTCCGGTAGCGTGAAACATCGTCGCTTGCTTAGCAGATCTGACATTCCGGTGGCCAAAAACATCGTCGCATGGAAAACTCTATGAACTTTGCTAGGCCGGAGAAGAGGGTGGGTGGCGAAGATGGAGGCGCCAGAGAAAATGGGTCGCCAAAAAGTCACTGGAGTAGTGGATTCCGGAGAAGATGATATCAGATCTGAGCTTCATTATAACGATTATAGATGGTATAAATTGTAAAAAAAGAATCATAATTTTAATATTATAGTTCATAATATACGATTAATATTTGTTATATGACATATGTGTAAAAAAAATAAAAAATAAAGAGATTGAAAGTAAAGTAAATAATTAATTATACTGTATTAAGTAAAAAGTAGGAAATAAATAAGAGGACAGGTGTCAATCACATAAACCTGATTGAACTGATAATGTAAACTTCGTCCGAATACATGTTTAGACGGCAAAATACTAAAGTCGGATCACTAGAAGACGAAACGTGTCATACTAGTTACTTATTTATTATATATAGATTAATTAAAAAAAAGAGAAAAAGAGAGAGACAAAGGGGGTAGGGGATGGAGTGGGGGTTGATTTCTTAGGCTTTGAAGACCCAATATCCTCTCCTAATTTAGAACCCACTAGAGGCAGAATGGTGTTCCCGAGCAGACCCGAGCAATTGGGCCTGCCCAATGACCATTGAATTAGGTATAACCGATGGTCTAACTGATTCACATCACACGTAACTTTCAAATGCCAATAACCTTTCTCCTGCTGTCTTCCATAAAATACTACTTGTACATTTTGATATTTCATTTTTGCAAAATCTTAGAGATGATAAAACGTTTATCTATATCTATATCATTATATATAAATTTTAACAGGGTTGTTTTTAAGCCTTTTGATCGCAGTCTCATCAATCCTATTTTCTTTTTAATTTAAGTTTAATTTCCTAGTTTTTTATATTTTAATTTAATTTTCCTTATCATGTTAACATAATAATTGCATATGAACTAAGATGAATTAAAAATATGTTTCTTTTGTAAATTATATTATTATAATCATCTTGTCAATACCTTTAAATTGAACCCCAAATCAAATATTTTGTGATTTAATCTAATGAAAATGTACGGTCTTTTGATATGGGCAAGGCACGTCAAACCAAGGGCAAGGATGGAGATTATGAAAATGACGAGCTCAAAGACAAGGCAGATGAAATTGTAAGAATTTGTACTTTATTGAAATGTAGTCCTCTTTCTTCCGGTATATCATTGATATATGGTATGGACGGGTCAACTATGAGAAGGAGATTCATGATGGATCCCTAAATCTTGAACACGATACATATGTTCTTACACTTGCGTTAGGCAAAGAGCATTGTGGGTGTGTAAGAGGGGTTAGCAAAGGAATGACTCCAACACGTTACTAGAACATTCCCAGACATAAAGGATCGTCCCAGAATTGCACTTTACAAAGGCAATTGGATGATGAATAAAAAAAGAACGCTGAAAAAGTTGAGGGTTTGCAGAAACAACTCCAAGACCAAGATCGTATAATTAAAGAACAAGGTCAGAAGCTCGAAGATCAAGATCATATAATTAAAGAACAAGGTGAGCTAATGAAAGCTATATTAGCTCAGCTGTCCTCTAAAGGAATGGGATTAACGAATATCAAAGTTCCATTTAACATGAGTTATGAAGAACAAGTAAGTAAATTGATTAGATAGTATCATTGATAGAGTTGATTTAATTTATAATAAATTGTGCCAAATCTAATATTTGTATAAACTCTTTACAAAAATCTTTGATAAGTGATCTTCAAGCTTCACATCAAACTCCCATAACACTTCTCACATGATCTCATGCCTATACATATATACCATTTCTTTATCAAAGTTTGAAAAAGTAATCAAAATCAAATACGAATCGAAGAAAAGAAAACATAAATTGGGATAATAGAAATCAAACATTCAAATAGATAGTTGGCAAAAACTCTCTCTCTTGGGGGCGATTATGGCGATTTTGATGTCTAGGGTTTTGCATGCTTCGATCTGCTGTGGATGATTGTGTTTGATGGTGTGCTCATTTCCTGGTTGTTGTTCATCGTAGGAGAGAGTTTTCGTCGTCTGTATTTGGTAAGTTCTCGCTTCTGGTTCATCGTTTTAGGGTTTGTACCTCCGTTTTGGGTTACGCTACGATTTCAATTGGATTTTTTCTCGTCCTTCTTCCATTGTCGGGATTGGTCTAATTTCAATTCGTGTTTCCTACAACGGTGTCGTCACCAGTAGGCTTCGAAGAGAGGTTGGATAACCGTCGGTGGGGTGAGGCTGTGATACGGCTCCGGTTCACCCTAGGGTTTCTCTCCGCTGTTGTGTTTGTGTGTGCTTTTGCCGTGATCGCAGTGGCTCCTAGGGTTTCAGTCCTTTGTCGTTTGCTTTCGTCGGCTAGGGTTCAGTCTACATTCGATTTCGTGTAGTTGTCGGATTGCTGGAGACAGCTCTATGGCTGACATCATTGTTTTGTCACTGTAGGCTGATTGACGAACATCCGTCTAGGGTTTCATCTTTGTGTTTGGTGTCGGGATTTGCTCCGGTGGTTCTAGGGTTGTTGTCGGCTGTTCGGCGACAGCTGTTTTGCGTGTTGTTTACGTAGCCGGCCATGATTTTTGTCGTTTTGTGTTTTCCGTTCAAAGCCTGACGTCACTTTCTAGGGCTGACGTCACCCTCCGTCTAGGGTTTCTTTTGGCTGTTTGTGCATTTGGCTGGGTTTCTCGGTTTGACGTTGAGTGTTTTACAAGTTACCTTGTCGAGTTGTTTTTCTTTGCACATTATCATTTAGCAGTGTATCGTTCTCTGTGGAGTTGACTTTGCAGTATTACAACTTTGTGAGGATTCAGCGTCGCTTGCGGCCTTCGTCTCCTTGGCAGTTATAATCTTCGTAGAGTTAACTTTGTAGGTTCGATTACATTGTCTTAACATTTTGTGGCTTCCTCTAATGGGGGATTCTTTAGAAGATGCTATGGACTTGATTGTTTCTGGTGCCTCGCACCTAGGTGATCCTGATCCTACTATGGTGGTTAAAGATGGTGAGTCTGAACCTGAGGATCACGATTTGATAGACCATGAAATTCCTTCTGAACAACCAGGGACTGTGGATGATAACCAGACTTTGCGAAAGTCGGTGTTTGAGAGATTGGAGATGGACCCTCGGTTGAAGTTTACTTCGAAGGAGAAAGGTAATAAGAGTTTTGCGGATGCATTAGGCTCAAGTGGTGTTGAAAAAAAAAGCCCTAGAGTTTTTCCCACTTGCTGATAAGTCTCAATGCCGGGTGAAGATTCCAGTAGATTTGGCTAAATGCGCTAGTGTTTCTTTCCTTACTACTGTTTGTGGTTATTTCCTAGGTCCTCGACTTCAGTTTGTGATGGTTAAGAGGTTTGCAAAGGCACAATGGAGTAAGTTTGGTTTTATAGATGCGATGTTGAACGAAAATGGTATTTTTTTTCTTTAAGTTTGAAACAGAGGGTGGTGCACTTCAGGTGGTGAACTTGGGATTTGTTATGCTTAATGGAGTCCCTTTCTTTCTTTTACCTTGGGATTCAACGAAGGGGATCTCTAAACCCCAATATGCATCTTGTCCGTTATGGGTTAAAATCCACAATATTCCGCTTATTGCGTTTAATAATGAAGGCATAAGCCGTATTGCTAGTGCATTGGGGGTTCCATTGTTGTTCCAGATTCAAGTTCTAATCAACATGCAAACAAGTAGAGAATGATTTGAAAGCCATATGTCATTGATTCTTGATGAATTGATTACACACACTATACACACCAAGAACACACACACTTAAGAACACAACTCTCAATATTCACTCTCAATTTACACAATGATACGTGTGCATGTTCTAACTACCAAACTAACTCACTTTGGGTATTTATACCCAAACACTTACAACCCTTCAACTTTGAACCAATTACACTTTCTACCCTATCTATACAAAACAATTACAAGTAAAGTAATAAGTCACTAAAAACAATAAAGCTTTGACTTTCTTTTAACAACTTTGAATTTGCCTTTGACATCAACTTTAGCACAATCTTGTGATCTCGGATACAATCCGATTTTGCACCCAAAAATCTCCCCCTTTGGATTCGAGATCACAAAAAGAATTAGGCAAACGTCTTCAAGAAAGCATCAACACTTTAAACATCAACGATAAGCTTCCTTGAACGATAAGCTTCCGTAATAATCTTCACGAATCATCCAAATCTTCATGAAGCTTTAACAATCTTTGAATGCGAAGCTTTAACGAACGAAGAATCTTCAAACAATCTTCAAACTTCAATACTTGGAATATTCTGATCATCTTGAAGTATCTTGTAATTATCTCTCGACTTCCTCAAAGTATCTTCAAGAATCATTTCTCGATATCACATTTCCGATCCATCTCCCCAAAGTATCATCAAAAACATTTATAAACCATCTCCCCCTTTTGATGAAATATGAAATAATCATCAAAACTATAGAAATGTATGATCAGATAACTCATCGCATAAAGAAACAAACATATAAACAAACCACCAATGATATCAATAACCATCTCACAAAACCATCTCCTCCTTGTTACTCCAGAATTCCCCTTTTTACTCCAAATAAATCCGTCAATTCCATAAAGTAACCTAAATCTTTTCAAATTCAGATATAAGTGGGAAAATCCTAAAACAACACATGAATCAGTTGGAATGCCCGTGAGAAGCACAAAGCAACTCAGTACAACAAATGCACTATATAAAGAGCTTTAGTGATGATCACTCCCCAGGGCTTCCGTTCAATCATCACAAACACTAAAAGTATTCCTATGAACGTTCCGACAAAGAAACAAATTCCTTGTGTGTATTTGTGATGAAAGAAAATAGCATCATGTGCTTTCATAAGGCTCAAAATGTGAAAACATTTCACGACTCGATGTGTAGAAATGAAGTTCGAAGGCAGGGCAGCTTCCTTCTGTTTCAATATCGATTTTCCAAATGAAAACCTGATAGATTATGTGCTGCGTCCCCGTGATGAAATGAAACATCTCCTTGTTAAGAAGGAAATTAGTAGCTAGTGGGGTAAAAACGAGAGTCGGCATTGGGCTTTGCCTTGTTTCAATATCGGTCACCAAAGAATGTGAACCAATAGATTATGTGGTTGCCCGGCTTAGAAGTGGTTGGTGCAGAGTATTATGTTTCTTTTAACTCTGTTCTCACACCCTCCAATTCTTTTAAGCATCCTCACTTCTAACCAATCTCTCTTTTTACATTTTTCCGCTCAATCACTATGAGAATAACTCGACCACCTGAGTTATCTCCCCCACTCTTTGATGTAGACCCCTCACTCATTTGTCAAGGATAACTTCTTGGGTAGGATTGCCAGTTCTGGAAATCCATAGAAGTTCTGTTAAGCTCACACATCCCATGAAATAAGTTTCCTAAACATGATAGTACAATGATTCATCGGGCGAATCAATGAGCCAATATGAAACATGCTCGAACAAATATATATAAACAAAATAGGAGCATAAAAAAATGTCATCAAACAAGTGTATGAAATGAAGAACATGAATGATATAAACTTGTTTGAGAAAACTGATTCATCATATGATGTGAAAAGCTTTGGTGTACACAAAATGAATGAATGTTATCTATACGATCAAGATATAGATATAACAATGAAGAACGTATCTGATCAAATAAACGATGAAGTACAAATAGGAAGATATCAAACGAGCGTATTACCACCGAAAAATATGGTCATATAGAGACGTGGTAATAACAAGACAAAAGAAGCTAAACCGGTGTGTATGAATACTTGAAAAGTATATGAAAAGATAATACGCAAGTATTAATCTTTGGAAACACACGGTTAAAAAATATCCGTCAACTCATCATGATATGAAAACATGGAAAATCACACTTCTAATTCGAAAAAAAATCATTTGAGAATCAAGAAGTGAGTTTGAACATTTAAAAACATTTTTCATATCTGAAAGTTGTTCGTCTTTCAGATATGTAAGCATGAAAGCTTATTTGAACTCTCCCCCTAAAATGAATATCACTTTTAAGAACTCCCCCTCAAATGGATAATCTGCAAAACAAAGTAGAAATTGGTATTCATTGAAAATGAATCCTTAGATGTTAGTCAGATAGTATCCAATCCAGAATAATTAAGCAACTCCCCCTTAAATTAATATGCGAAACAGATTTAAGAAGGAGTAAGCATGCCGAGCTTGCTAACCAAAAAGTTAAAACGCTTTTCATCTAAAGGTTTAGTGAAAAGGTCAGCAAGTTGGTAATCTGTTTGAACAAAGAACATTTCGATATTACCTTTCTCCACATTATCTTTGATAAAATGATAACGAATGTCGATGTGTTTGGTCTTGGAATGTTGAACCGGATTTGACGTTATCGCAATGGCGCTTTCCGAATCACAGTAGATAGGGACTCTCTTCAACTTGTAGCCATAGTCTAGTAGTTGTGTCTTCATCCAAAGCACTTGCGAACAACAACTTGCGGCGGCCACATATTCAGCTTCGGCCGTAGAAGTAGAGACGCAATTTTGCTTTTTCGAAGTCCAACTAACAAGTTTATCACCTAAAAACTGACATGATCCAGAAGTGCTTTTCCTATCCAGTTTGCAACCACCATAATCTGAATATGTAAAAGATATTAGCTCAAAACTAGAATCTTTCGGATACCAAAGACCCAACTCGGGTGTGCCTTTGAGATATCGTAAGATCCTTTTAACTGCCGCAAGGTGTGACTCTTTAGGATTAGCTTGAAACCTAGCACAAAAACATGTGGCGAACATAATGTCCAGTCTAGTCGCAGTGAGGTACAAAAGAGAACCAATCATGCTTCTGTAAATCTTTTGATCAACGGATTTACCGGTTAAATCAGGACCCAAAAGATTTCCAGTTGGCATTGGTGTTTTAATTGGAGAACAATCAGTCATGTTAAACTTTTTCAACATATCTTTAATATATTTTGACTGATTTATAAAGATGCCATCCGGGTTTTGTTTGACTTGAATTCCTAAAAAGAAATTCAATTCACCCATCATGCTCATTTCAAACTCGGTCTCCATGATTTTAGAAAACTTTGTACACAACTCTGGATTAGTAGAACCGAAAATAATGTCGTCAACATAAATTTGAACTAAAAGCAAGTCATCACCTTCTTTCTTCAGAAAAAGAGTAGTATCGATCGTACCTCGTTTGAATCCTTTGGATAAGAGATGATTAGTCAGAGTTTCATACCATGCTCTTGGAGCTTGTTTTAAGCCATACAAAGCTTTGTCCAAGATGCATACATGATCGGGAAAATCTGGATCGACGAACCCTTCAGGTTGCTCTATATAGACCTCTTCATGCAAGACTCCATTCAAGAACGCAGATTTGACATCCATTTGAAATACCTTGATGTTCTTGTGAGCTGCATAGGCCAGAAAGATTCGAATTGCCTCGATCCTCGCTACCGGTGCAAAAGTCTCATCGTAGTCAATACCTTCTTGTTGAGAATAACCTTTAGCAACCAATCGCGCTTTATTTCTGACAATCAATCCGGATTCATCTTTCTTATTTCTGAAGATCCACTTGGTTTTAATGATTGATTTATCTTGCGGTCTCGGAACCAAGCGATACACTTTGTTTCTTTTGAACTGTAGAAGCTCTTCTTGCATTGCTAAAAGCCAATCAGAATCGTCTAAGGCTTGAGAGACATTCTTTGGTTCAATTTTGCTCAAGAAACTTTTGTATAGGCAGTAATTTGCAGATGCAGATCGCGTTTTAACACCATCATTGACATCACCAATCACATTGTAGAGTGGATGTGCTCTTGTCCATTTCAACTGAGCAGGAAGAATTGCAAGATCATCTAGATTGTTCTGACTATCATTTTCATCAATGATTGCAGGAATCTCTGATTGATCATCGGGGGTTAACTCTGATTGCTCAACACTTGGAACTGGTATAGCCTGATCAGAGTTAGAAGTAGAACAAACATTCTCCGATGGTCCGGAATCATTTACACTCGAAGGTTCTGGAACATCGGTAATATCAACTCTTGGATTTCTGGAAAGAATGAGATCTTCATTATCTGCACAAATATCCAGAAAAGCATCCATAAACAGTAAATCGAGTTCTGAACTATTTGGATCAGTAATAGAATCAGAAGTCGTAGTAGAAGCTTGACTATGAAGTTCGAGTCCTGAACTGCTATGTTCAGAAGTCATTGAGACGGTTTCATCAAAAGTTACATAAACGGTTTCCATAACCATCTTGGTTCTTTTGTTGTAGACGCGGAAAGTCTTTGACGTTAGCGAATAACCAAGAAAGTATCCCTCGTCGACTTTCTTGTCAAACTTACCAAGATTGTCACGGTTGTTAAGAATGTAACACCTACAACCAAAAACATGAAAAATTTGACATTAGGAACTCGACGATTTATTATATGATAAGGAGTTTTCTTGAAGCGCTTAGTGATGATGGTTCGATTTTGTGTAAAACAAGCCGTTGAAACAGCTTCGGCCCAAAAGGTAAGAGGTAATCCGGAGTAAGCTAGCATCGTTCGTGCCGCTTCCACTAAGGTTCGGTTTCGTCTTTCTACAACTCCATTTTGTTGTGGAGTATAAGCACCTGAAAAATTATGAGAAATACCAACAGATGTTAGATAAGCATCTAAAGTAGCATTTTTAAATTCAGTGCCATTATCACTCCTAATCTTTCTAACTGGAAGTTGCAAAAGAACTTGGATCCTCTTGATAAACTTTATGATCAACTCGGGAGCTTCAGCTTTCATTCTCAGAAATTCTAGCCACGTGTACCGTGAGTATTCATCAACCATAACAAGAATGTACTTCTTTCCACTAATTGATTGAATTCTCATCGGTCCGCATAAGTCCATGTGGAGCATCTCGAGTGGTGATTGACACGAAGATTCTGTCTTTGACTTGTGAGAACTTCTCTTCATCTTTCCCATTTGACAAGCCGGACATAAAGAATCTCTATCAAATGTCAACTTTGGAAGACCTTTCACGAATCCACCGTTAGCTAGTTTGCTAATATCTGAGAAATTCTGATGAGAAAATCTTCTACGCCATAGCCAACTTTCGCCTTTTGTTGCCTTTGAAAACAAACAAACGGGTTTCGACGAATCTATCACCGGAAAGTCAACCACATAGAGATTGTAAAACCTTCTCCCTTCAAAAATCTCAACACCATCACTATTAATGATAAGACAGTTAATGATGGAAAATAGAACAATGTTATAACCATCACAAAACTGACTTGCACTAAAAAGATTATGACTTAACCCCTCAACATAAAGTACCTTCTTTATGGATACCTTATCCTTTGTAAGAATGCCGTAACCTTTGATTACACCAGTCGTCTTATTCCCAAAACTAACTGTTCCTCCTGGTCGTTCCACATAATTGTGCAACAACTCCTTGTAGCCAGTCATATGTCTTGAACAACCAGAATCGACATACCACATATGCCTGGCCTGTAGAAACATGTTAGTTCATCTTGGGAACCCATATCCAAATGGGTCATTTCTTGTTGGTCTCATACATCTTTAACAAATCAGAAGATGAACCTAAAATCTTACAGTTTATACTAGACTTTGAAATTTGTGCATTCAATAAATCTTTAGGAATCCATTTGCACACAAATTTCACATCAACTGATTTATCTTTTGCTTTTGAAAGATTTTTCTTTTTAGCACTAAACACTTTAGCACGATGATCAAACGAGTAAGCACGAGATTTATCATGAGAAACACCACTAGATCTCTTCTTGTTAACATCCCTAGAGTTCAAAGAAAAAGAGTTATCACCACAATGAGTACAATGCAAACGTTGCATAGCAAAAAAACATTAAGGCAGACTCAAAAGAGTTTTGACACTTATTGAATCTAACATTCAGATTACATTTATTTGCATTGTCAAAGGACGATTTTTTAACAAAACTCTCATTTGTAGCAAAATGCGTTTTCTTCTTTGAATCTTTCTTCTTCCACCCTAGGCCATGTCGTTTAAAACTTTTTAAATCTGTAGAATCAGAAGAACTAGAGTTAATAGGTGTCTTAGGAACTGAACATACATCAGATGAATCTTTTGAAGATGTTTCAAGTGTAGCACATGAAGTACTTCCTACCTCAAAAGTACTTGCATCAAAATTAATTGAACAAGTTTCAGACTTTAACAAAGTACACGAGGATTTCTTATCTTTAGAAATTCCACTATCACTTGAAACATTTACAGCATTTGGTTTATCTTGTGTACTCGACTTTGGTTTTTCAAAAACAGCACCAAATTCCACATCTGGTAGTTTGAGTTCTGATTTAAGGATATCTCCTTCAACCATACTATCTAAACTTTTGTACACAAGATATCCATCTTTGTCAATAACAGCATATGTAATTAACTCAGTCACTTCAGGCTTAATACTTTGATCAAAACAAGGTGGAGATTCTTGAGACTCAAACATGGGGTTTGAAATAAAATTTATCTTTTCTTCTTCAAAACCCGCTTCGATGTCATCATCATTATCAGAATCAAAACATGGTTTGGTCTCATCAGAATCAGAATCATACTCATAATCAGAAACGCTTTTATTTTCTGAAAGATTATTAACTTGAATAAACTCAGAAAGATTTTCACAATCTGTTTCTTTTTCAAGTTCACTTGTCTTATCTTCAGATTTAGGAGTAGATTCAGTAGTCATTGACTCATTTTCAATATCTTTACTAAGCTTTTCAGATTCAGTTGAAAAAGACTTTACATCTTGAGAATACAAAGAAACACAGTGAGTATGAGAAAACTCGGGTTTTCTTGTTTTATAACTTTGATTTAAATCATCATATTGAAAATCACATGTGAAATCAAAGTTATTCTTTCTCTTTGGCTTTGAATCTGAAAAACTATCATTTGAGTCATCAACAACTTTCTCTTTACCTTTATCCGAAGAATCAGATAATGAACTACCAGATTTTACAAAGGTCTCATTTAATTTTGGAAAACTTAAGTTATCAAACTGATAAAGACCTTTAGGGGCTTTCTTTAAAACATCATTTTCAGGTAAACCTAACCCCATTTTTGGATTGTAAAACCTAGTATCTTTTATATTATTTGTCAAAAGCTTAAGCGTCTGTTGAGTCTGACCTCTTTTAATATTAAGATCCTCCAACTGTTTGATTTTGGCATAAGCCTCAGATCTATCTTGAAAACAAACTTCGTATTTGATCATATATTCAGCTTTTTCAGACTCCAAATTTACTAAAGCACTCTTCATCTCGGAAATTTGAGATTCTAGTTTGGCTTTCTCTTTCCTAATCTCAGCCTTTTCAAGCTCACGATCATCAGCTAAAGATTTATATAACTCACATTCATTACTGAATTCAATGACTCGAGCTCTTTCGAACTTAATCTTTTCCTTCAATTCTAAAGAGCATTCATCATTATCAGACATATCTGAGTCAGAAGGAGTTTGACTTACCTCATTTGATGCCTCGGTCTCTTTGTGAAGGTTGATGGTTTCTTCCACACTCGCCATGAGATTGTAATGAACTTGTGTGAAATGAGCAGAATCCTCATCATCAGAAGTATCATCATACCAACATTCCTCTTCCGCCATCAAAACTTTACCTTCACTCTTGCGTTTAGCAAGTTGAGCCTTCTTAGTATAGTAGTCAAAATCCCTGACTTTCGGTGCTCTACAATCTTTGACAAAATGGCCTGTTTTGCCACAGTTGAAACATACATTTCCTTTCTCATCTGTCTTTTCTTTCTCATAACTCTTCCTCTCCGGCCTTCTCTCATAATCCTTTGGCTTGTACTTGTCTCTTTTGTAGTTATCGAACTTGGGTTTTGAATAGAACTTCTTCTTCCCATAACGTTTGTGAATCGAACTAGACAAAAGAGCAAGCTTGTCGGCAACTCGCTTCAAATCAACATCGGATTCAGAACTTTCATCTTCAGGTGTTTCTGAATCAGAATCAGACAACTCGGTGACTAAAGCCTTTGAATGGCTTTTCTTCTTTGAACTAGTACTAGGGAGCACACTCTTCTTCTTTTCAGTCAACAGGGCCAAAGAAACAGAAATACTCTTCTGCTTCATCACAATATCTTTGACTTTCACTTCATGCTGACTAAGAATGGAATACAAGTCATGCAAGTCTTCTTCCGCCAAATTCTTGTTCATTTGAAGATTAACCGAGTAATGATCCCATTCCGGATTGAGATTCTTTAGAAACTTGAAGTTTATCTCAGAAGTAGACTTTTGCATCCCATTTCTCCTCAAATCATTCAGAATGATGTTGAACCGACTATAAGAATCTGCAAGTGTTTCTCCCTCTAAAGCCTTAAACCCTTCATACGCTCCGATTGCTTGGTTTAGCTTAGCTTGGATTGATCTTTCCGTCCCTTGAAACTGTTTCTCCAACTCATCCCACAACTCTTTCGCAGTATTTCTACTATCAACACGATTAAACAAATCGTTCGGAATCGCCATCGTGAGTAAAGTAAGAGCTTTGTCATCAAGTTCAGCTCTAATCTTTTCAAGCTCATTGTAGTGCCGAAAGAGTTTGAACACTCGTCTTGGTTCAATAGCAGGAGTAGTAGCAGTCTCAGGTGTGCCCGGAATATCAATGTACGGCTTAATCGGACCTTCTTGGATGCTCACCATGAGTGTCTTGTCGATGTTGTTAAGAAACTGAATCATCCTCACACGCCATTGAGGATATTCTCCAATTTGAAGAACCGGAGGTTTGGACTTTGAACCCATGCTTAATAAATCTCTTGACATCTTCGTAGAACTTGAAAATGATCGGTAATTCACTGAAACTGGTAGATTTCTTCCGAACTTCTGGAGGTATACAAATCTGAGAATCTGTAGCTAATCTGAACACTTCTTTTGATCAACGAAAAGGTTAGTGACAAAAGTCAAAAAGTCAACTGTAAAGTCAACCGGTGAATAGTGAAATCCCGAGAAAAAATATTTTTCAAAAATTTGAAAGTTGATTTTGACCGCGAAATTGAAATCTTAGTCCAAAAATACAACGTCTCGGAAATCACCAAAATCTCGGAAAAACCGGCATTTTTCGGGAAAAAATGGCCTTAAAAATGACTGAACTTTCTCACCTTTTTTTTTACTTAACTAATCCGATTCGGAAAACAACTTATTCCGATTCGGATTTTTCAATTTTCCGAATCGGAAAATGTAGTTTTCCGAATCGGAAAAACACAACTGATAGAGTTCCGAGAAAAATTTCGAGTTGGTATTTGGGCAAATTCCGAATCGGAAAATGATGTTTTCCGAATCGGAGTTTGACTAATACCAAGTCGGAAAACGAGTAAGATCAGATCTAAACAACAAAACGAGTCCAAAAAATTTTCCGATTCGGAAAATTTCAAAAATCCGATTCGGAAAACTGGTATTTTCCGATTCGGAATTTATGAATATTCCGATTCGGAAAATATGAACAGTAATTCGGAAAACCGAGGAAAAACCGAGCAGAAGGTAAAAAAACTCAAAAATTACTGCTCAAATCACCAAATTTTGACTCTAAATCACTTCCTAACACAGTAAAAAACATCATTTTAACCACAAACAATCACATTTACATGCAAATCATGATCAAATGAAGAAAATCAAAACTCAAACCTCCATTTTCGAAAAAAACATAAAAACGCTCAAGAAATCATACCAAATTCAATGAATTTCCAGCTCTGATACCACTTGTTGTTCCAGATTCAAGTTCTAATCAACATGCAAACAAGTAGAGAATGATTTGAAAGCCATATGTCATTGATTCTTGATGAATTGATTACACACACTATACACACCAAGAACACAGACACTTAAGAACACAACTCTCAATATTCACTCTCAATTTACACAATGATACGTATGCATGTTCTAACTACCAAACTAACTCACTTTGGGTATTTATACCCAAACACTTACAACCCTTCAAATTTGAACCAATTACACTTTCTACCCTATCTATACAAAACAATTACAAGTAAAGTAATAAGTCACTAAAAACAATAAAGCTTTGACTTTCTTTTAACAACTTTGAATTTCCCTTTGACTTCAACTTTAGCACAATCTTGTGATCTCGGATACAATCCGATTTTGCACCCAACATCCATTAGAATGGATGCTTGTACTTCGTCAATGTGTGATAAAGCTTGGGGTCGGCCGGGGTTCGCAAAAATTTTGCTTGATGTTTGGGCAGTTGGTGAGCTAAAGAGGGAATTACAAATTGTAATCCCTAGCTTATCGGGAGGAGATGATACCACAGTAGTGCTTAAGGTGGAATACTTGTGGGAACCTATTCAGTGTTCACACTGCTTGGTTTTTGGGCATCGAACTAATATGTGTGCAAAGGCTGCTATTGTTAAGAAGGATAAAAGGAAAGCACCTTTGGTGGATGATGATGGGTTCCAAAAGGTTGTTAAGAAGAAATGGATTCACATGGAAGCTAAGGATCGGCTAGATGTGAGTTCAGAATGTCCTGTTAACGTTGTTCAGGGGATTGATGCACATGTTATGTTGACTTTGGACCGTGATAAAGGGGTGGAGTGGTTCGGGAACGAAGTCTGCTCCTATTTCTGTTCCGAATTATGTTCGACTCACAAGGGGATCACCTGATCCACCGTTTAGACAATCGGTGGTGAACTCTTATAGGAATTACACTGCGAAAAGAGGCGTGTTCATTCCGGTGAAATCGAATATGCCTATTTCTGATGCTTCTGTGTTTAGGGAAATCCTGCAATCTAATGCTTTTGCTGCTCTAGCTAATATGCATGATGAGGGGTTGACTGGTTCAGGAAGTGCAGGTTCTACTTTAGGGGAACACCATGGTAAGCCTCCTAACTTGTCTAAATAATCAAGTTCGCGTGTTGGAATATACGGGGTCTAAATGCTCCTGTGAAACAAATGGAGGTAAGGGATCTTGTTCGTAGTTTTGGTCTTTCGTTTTGTGCTATGGTTGAAACTCATGTTCAACAGGCTGGATTGCATAGTATTGTTTCTAATGTTTTTGGTTCTTGGAAACGGATATCTAATTCTCAAGTGTCAGTCAGTGGTACCCGAATCTTATTTGCGTGGGATGAAAGAATTGCGGATGTCATGGTCTTGGATTCTCATGCTCAATTCCTACATTGCTTCGTTAAGTTGCGTAATACTGACAGTTTCTTTTTTGTTACACTTGTGTATGGTTCGAACTCGTTGATGGATAGACGGTTTCTTTTTTTGGTCTGGTCTTAGGAAAGCTAAAGTTCTTATGGGATATAAACCATGGGTCGTGGTGGGGGATTTTAACTCCATTTTGTTTCCTCATGATGGGTTTGGTGGATGCTCTAGATGGAATCAAAGCATTGAGGATTTCTTCCATTGTGTGGAGGACAATGAAATTTTTGACATACGCTACTCGGGCATTCAGTTTACTTGGATACAAAAGCCGAAGGGTAGAGATGGTCTATTGCGCAAATTGGATCGTATTATGGTAAACACGCACTTTTTACATCGGTTCCCTGATTCTTCGGTTGTGTTTGCACCTCATGGTGTTTTGGATCACGCTTGCGGCGTTTTGGAAATCCCTTCTTTGGTCCGTAAGGGCTCCCGTGGTTTCAGGTTTGATAATCTTCTTACCGATCATAATTGCTTCACTGATATTGTTGCTCATGAGTGGCAGATCCCGGTTTATGGTTCTTTTATGCATAAATTTGTCTGTCATCTGAAGCGTCTAAAGAAACCGTTGCGACAGTTGAGAAGTCAGTTGGGCGATGTTACTGTTAGAGTTAACAAGCTTTGGACCGAGCTTGATGCCATTCAAATAACTTGTGACCTTGATCCAAGGAATCCGATCCTTAAGGAAGACTTGACGCATCTTATTCTTGCGTATGAACGTGCGTGTGCAGATGAATTATCTTTCTTTCGGCAAAGAGCTAAGGTGCGTTGGTTAAACGAGGGTGATAAAAACTCGAAGTTCTTTCACCAGGTTGTTAAGGAGAAAAGGAATCTTAATTTTATCCGATCCATTATTCATGCTAATGGAAGGTATGTTTAGGATGATGATGTTGCCCCGGTTTTTGTAAATCATTTTAAAGGCTTCCTCGGAATGATTGATCCGTTAGTGGAACCTCATTTGCCTAATGAGTTTTTTCATACTAGACTATCTCTTTCGGAGGCGCTTTATATGATTCGACCTATAGTTGATGATGAAATTCGTTGGGCTGTTTTTAACATCGGGAATGACAAGGCGCCGGGACCGGATGGCTATACCTCAAAATTCTTTAAAAGTGCCTGGAATATAGCGGGTAATGAGTTGCAGATTGCGGTCCACAATTTCTTCTACTCGGGGAGATTGCTTAACGAGCTAAATCACACGCTTTTGTGCTTTATTCCTAAAGTTCCTAATGCGTCTCGGGTTACTGATTTTCGGCCTATTTCGTGTTGTAATGTCTTGTATAAGGTGATCTCGAAGATAAATGCAGAACGTATGAAACCTTATCTGTCTCAATTAATAGGCCCGGATCAGTCGGCGTTTATACCTGGCAGGAGAATCTCGGATAATATTCTGATGGCTCACGAGTTGGTTGCGGGTTACCAGCGTAATACGGGTCAGCCAAGATGTGCGTTTAAGATTGATTTGCGTAAAGCCTATGATACGGTTGACTGGCGGTTTTTGTTACGAATGCTTAATGGTCTTGGCTTTCATCCGATTTTCTGTAATTGGATTGATCAGATGTTTAATACTTCATCTTTTTCTATTGTGCTTAATGGTGAAACTTTCGGTTTCTTTAATGGTGCTAGGGGTTTACGGCAAGGTGACCCTATCTCTCCATATTTGTTCACCATTGTTATGGAATGTTTTTCGATGATTCTCAAAAGGTGTATTATGGAGGCCGAAAACTTCACATTTCATCAGGGTTATGATGAGTTGGCTATCACTCACTTGTGTTTCGCGGTTGATTTATTCGTTTTTACGGGTGGTGATCTAGCTTATGTTGAGGTGCTGAAGAAAGCATTGGATAAAATTCGATTGATCTCTGGGCTGGAACCGAATATTTCAAAGAGTGATGCTTTTTTCATTAACGTTTCCCCGGAAGATCAAGCTGTCATTCTTAATTGTTTGCCTTTCAAGCCAGGTATTTTTCCGATTCGGTATCTTGGGGTGACTTTATCTCCGGTTTGCTTACGAATTGCTGATTTTGCACCCCTGGTGAACAAAGTCAAGTTGCGTATTCATGACTGGAAGTCTAAATTCATGTCTTTTGGGGGTCAAAAGCAACATGTTGTTTCTATCCTTCAGTCTATGCAGCTTTATTGGATGATGATTTACGTGCTACCTTCTGGTGTGGTTCATGAACTTGAATCTTGCTTTCATGATTTCTTGTGGGCACACGGGGCCAGCTCTAAAGGTAAGTGTAAGTTATCGTGGGATACGGTCTGTAAACCTATCTCGAATGGAGGTCTGGGGTTTAAGCGGATTGGTGCTTGGAATCGTGCTTTTATTGCGAAACATATCTGGGATTTACTTACTAGAAGAAATTCACTGTGGATAAATTGGATATGGAGATACTATATTCGACAGCACTTTTTTGGGATGCTTAAAGCCAAACAACAATGGTCGTGGGTCTTCCGGAAAATCTTAGATACTCGGCCTTTGGTTAGGGATTTCTTTTTCTACCAACTTGGTTCTGGATTGCGGGTTAATGCTTGGGCTGATAAGTGGTTGGATGCGGGGCCGTTATCGAATCTTATCCCGTATCGTCGGTTTACTAGTGAGGGGTTTCACTTGCACACTTTGGTTCGTGATCTTATAACTGGATGTGAGGGTTCGTGGCCGATAATGTGGGCTAACCTTAATCCGATTGCTTTTGCTCAGCCATTGCCGGGTCTTGTGGATAATCATGATGATATTTTACGATGGAAGGATGTTCACGGGAATGGTATTGATTTTTCGGTAAATGAAGCTTCACGTTCGATGTTTGGTCTTCTTCCAATCGTTTCTTGGACGAAATTTGTGTGGTTTAAGGGTCACATACCTAAACATTCGTTTTGTATGTGGACGGCTTGTCATGGGAGACTTCCAACTCAAGTTCGCATTGGGGCTTGGATGGCCGATCCTACGGTTCTTAAGTGTGTTTTCTGTGATGATTGTTTGGATTCGCATGACCATTTGTTCTTCGCTTGTCCGTTTTCTAATGATGTTTGGAGACGGACTAAGAGGGAATTTGGTTTTTATGGATTTCCGGAGATTTGGAATGTTATTATGGATCGGCTAAATGACAATCGAGGACCTTCTACGATGGTTCATAGATTGGCTTTATCGGGGGCAGTTTATTTCATTTGGAGGGAAAGGAACAGAAGACTCTTCCAAAATGTTAACTAGCCGCCTATTGTCGTTTTCAAGCAGATTCGGGATCAGATCAAGCTTCGTACGGCTTCTTGGAGGATTGGAAAGAAGATTTAGCTATGATGTCTTTTTATATTTTCTTGCTTTAGGTTGTTTGGTTTTTCTTGGTGGTTGGTGTTTTGTTTTGGTTCTTTTCTGTTTGGTTGGTTTGCTTTTTTGGTGTGGTTTGCCATAGGGCCTGTCTATGGTTGTGACTTCCTGTTTGGGTGTTAGTGCCCGCTTGTTTCTTCTTTTATAATATTGCCGGGATTTCCCTTAAAAAAAAACATTCAAATAGATAATTTAGATTCATAAATTAAACCTAAGGTATGCCATGAACACAAATTATAGGTCTGTTTTGCACAAGAAGGGCACCAAGCCATCTATTTTTGTTGCACAAATTACAAATGTGTTGAATTATGTTACAAAGAACAACGAAAATCATAGACTTTGTGAAGATTTTTCCACATATAGCAAGTTGAATTTGTTGGTACACACATACAAACTATTAAATGTCTTGTAAGTACAATTTTAGTATGCAAATAACACATATCAATATTTCGTAGAGTCAAGTAAGAACTACTAATTAAAAGCATTGAACTGTTGTATGGTGGAAGGTAAAAAGTTATGGAAGAAAGGTTGGAAACTTCAGTCAAATTCGTGCAGAACTTCTATGTTTATGATCACTTGTGTGCACAAGCTGAATTTCAATCTATAAGCTCGAACAATCAAAGGGGTTGAAAAAGGATCTTCCACACTTGCCATAACTATCCATGTACAAATACATATTTGACACAACGTGCGCAATTAAGTTGAAACCTGCATAAGATTCAAAATCTAAAAAGCATTAGAAAATGTTTTTCAGTCCAAAGAGTTATTTGAAACACAAATTCCGAGCATATAAATCTTGATTGAAGCAAATTGCACAAACTGAATACACACTTTAACAAACCATAAGAAACTGTTTTTACAAAGTAAGAACATGGTCGTGAATAAAACCCACATATAAAAAGTTAAAAACAAGTACTTGAACCAATGTGGGTGAGAAAGAAACCTTACCCAATTTCAAGATAGAGGGATGTAGCGAGTTAAAGGGGCTCCATTTTCTTTCACTCTAAATTTGTGGCTTCCAAATCCAATTCTCCTCGCATAGAGAAAGTGACACCCAATACACTCACAAAATCAAGATATAAAAATGTATATCAGTAATAAGATGGAGAGATCAAAACCTTGTAGATATATCCATATTCACGGTATCTTTGTACATGCTCAAGCCTCACCACAAACCCATAGGCGTCTCTGTCCAACAAAAAAATTCATCAGTTTCCAGTAGAATGGCCTTTCTGATCCAATGACTTCTGATTACTTTAACATCCAAACAACGACTAAAACCACACCTAAAAAGTACACTGCCTATCAACACCAACAAAATGGCAATGAACCCAAACCTTGAATTAACCTCTAATGATTGGCCATTGAGATTTCGAGAACCCAGTTGTTCTCACTTCACCTTTACAGAGTACAAAAAGCTGATAAAACATTATACTTTTCTTACCACATTTTCATAAACGGACAGCTATAATAAGATGTCTAGGATAACACATGTACCTTTTTGTTTGCTCTTTTTGTTCTGAGTTCTTCAACCATCTCCAAAGCTCAAATCTTCATATATGTTTTCCCTTCCAGGCCTGGAATGCGCAATTAAAATAAAAGAAAACAATAATCAGCAATCATGAAATAATAGTCTAGCATATATTTATGCAGCCAAGAAAAAAGTGACCTAGAACTAGTAAGATATAGTTAAACTAATCATATCAGGTAAGCATACAAAATAATGAAATTTTACTTTCCTAGAGAAATCAGCTGTAAAAATCAAACTTGAAAAAAAACATAGTACAATCAAATAAAATAAAACATATGAAAATTGTAAACAATAATGCAATCAAAATGTAAAAGAATCAAACTGGACAAAGTTGTTTAATTGCAACCATGACCATATAAAGTAGGTAACATGCATTCTCTTGCATTCCAAGCCAAACAAAGCCAAAATCTTATAAAATGTACCAGTTTGCCTACTTTTGTAAGTATAGGAATGCAATTTAATCTAGTTCCTTTCGCAACAGGAATCTGTGAAGAAGATAAAAATAGAAGGAATCATCGGTGGGGATGTGTAGATAATGTCTATAATACACTCTATCAATAACACAAAGAAATGTACTTTTAAACACTAAAAGGCACAATAAATCATTCAACAAACTGTAAAACAACAAATCTCAGTTGAGAAATTAGAGTAGTCAAAAAACACGATATGTCGAAATTGAGACACACAATTAAGTGATAAGAAGTTCGCGACATCCAATTCCATTCAACATCCCAATTCAAAGAAAAAGGTAAGTAATTAAACTATAAAATTAAATGAAATTGAGAGCATTCCGTATAGAGGAATCGTCAAAATGGGCAGCGTACAGTCTGGAAGAAGAAGTTGATAATGAGGAATTGGAAGAATACATAGCTGAATTTGGGAGAGAGATGTGGGGGAGAAGGAGTTGAAGAACGTGGGGAGCAAGAGGAAGATGTATTCAGGGTTTGATGGCTTCTGTTGTTGTACATTGAGCTTTAAAATAGGTAAAGTTGAAATTTCAACATTGTTGAAAAAAATGAAATAGCCGCTTTAATATGTAGTATAGATAGTTGTTTACCGATACAAAATAACAAAATGCGATAAGAAAACAATATAAAAGATAAGAAAATAAAAATAACAATTAGATTGATATTGACTGAACTTTGTTAAACATATGTTTTCCCAGATAATTACAGAAGATAGAAACAAAAGTAAAATCAAAATTCTATTTAATAGACTTCGAAAAAATAAAATCTAAATGCCTTTTGATAAACTGCAAGTTCTAATCTCCGCTTAAACGGGCAGCATGAAAGCATCAATTCCATGTACTTGACATCCAAGAAATCCACAAATCACTTTTACATTCCACAACATCCAACAAGCACTTTTCATCCAATATTGATCATTATATCTTTAACACAAAGTTACCATAAGCAGCACGTGCAACGATTTCTTCCCTACAAAGAAGCATATACAATAAATATTGTTAAGAATAAACATAACTTAGAAATATTAGGGTTAAATCTGATTGATAAATAATGAATAACTAGAAAAATTAGGACATACTAAGAACCTACAAAACAAAAATAGTTGAATCACCTTTGGATCAATGTTTTAAAAACAAGTCATCACTAAAAACAAACCATCAACGTTGACTAGAAGAGAGGGTGCCACCTATGTAAATTTGCAGCAAGTGAAAAGGGAGAGAGGCGAATTGTGGTTTTTAAACTGAAAAAGAAAATGAATTATGGGTCCCTCTATGTATAACCGCCTAAGTATAAAAAACGAATAGAGGGAAAATGGAAACAAATCAATTTTAAATTTTAAATATTATCTTATTTTTGGATAATATTCTAATATGTTTAACGAAATTTTACTATCATTGATGAAACCTTTATCTTGTTTCATAAAAGTTAATATATAATTTTCGCTTATAAATATTATAACATTATTAATACCTAATATCTAATTTATGAAAATATTTAACCATTTTTACATCACTAATTTAACATAACATAGAGGAAAGTTATTTTGATAACTACTCAAATTGTGTTAACCAATCTCTACCATTGATCAAAACTAATCAACGGTTGAGATAATTATGGGCGGTTATTTATATTTAGTATGTTTCCTATAACTGTGAAGGTGATAATTATAGAAAGTAAATTTAAATTACAACCATTGATAGATTTTGATCTATGATGGAGATTGTTTAACACGGTCAACACAATTTGATTGGTTAATAAGATAACTTAACCCACATAACATATATCCAATTTATAAATGTTTATACACAATTTTTGACAAACAAGTAACCTATCTTATAAAGAGGTTTAAAAGATTGCTAATTAATTCAAATCTTTGTAAAAAAAATCTTATAACGATTTTTATGCAGTTTTTGAAGAAAAAAAAAACTATTTAAAAAGACTACCAGTATTTTACATGGATGCACTTTCAGAACTGTGTAAAAAGATGTATATTTTTTATACGGTTACTTAAAAAACGTGTAAAAACTCCTAGTTTTTTAACACGGGCACATTTTCAGAACTGTGTAAAAATATACACGTTTTTACATGGTTACTTTTAAAAATCATGTAAAAATATTGGAAGCCTTTTTACATTGATCCAATTTTAAAACCGTGTAAAAATATATATGGTTATTACATACTTATTTTAACAATCGTGTCAAATTGTTTAATCGTGTAAAAATACTACATATTTTTATACGGTTTTAGAAATAACCGTGTAAAAACTATTCAAATTTTTTACACGATTCTGTTACCAAAAAAACTGTATAAAAAAGTTTACAAAAAATTCAGGGTACATTTTTTCACGGTTTTTTTTAAAAACCATGTAAAAGGAGGCGTGTAATTATGTCATTTCTGTAGTAGTGAATAATGAAGGTGATGTAAGTCATGCTATGATAACGGTTATGATAAATAATTGTCACTATATATCATGCTACAATTACGATTTTGGAAAAAAAAAATTGTCCCTATATATCATTGCTATGGTGACGTTTTTAAAATATAGGCGACAAAACATGTCATTCTACGATGACAATTTTAATAAAAATAGAGTCAACATATGTTATGCTATGGTAGCGGGTTTAGAAAAAAACAAATTTTTGTATATTTAAGGTGACGGTTTTAGCCTATGGTAACGATTTTTTATGTGATTTGGTTACATTTTTTATACGTAACCAAAGGTATATCAAAAGTGATGGCAAAATAGATGACGTTTTTTATGTTAACGAAAACCATTATCGTATACCTACAGTAACTGTTTTTAACCGTCACAAATAACCATTTTTGTACTAGTCATTATTTATCTGTTTTTCTTTTTCTCAACTCTAGTACTCCCCTATTGTTCCTTCATTGGTTTCTTGTGAACAAGTGCTGTAAAAGATGTATGTTAGTAAAAAAAACTATATTTTTAATGATTCATCTCCCTTTCTGTTCTTTAGTATATGAATATATTTTTTTATTTTGTTTTTTTCTCTTCTGTTCTTTTACTATTATTGTAGTTTCTATGATTTATTTGCTAATAAAAAGATGAGAAGAGATTAGTTCTTTGTTATTTTCTTTGAGTAACTTTATATTTATATTCGAATGAACTTTGTGATGTCTGTTAGAATTGGAATTGTTATTTTTGATGTACTGTTATCATTTATATTTTGATAGTTGTATTATTTACCATTTATCCATTATCCGTTCCGTTACCTGTCATCCTAATGGGTAGGGTAGTGTATGATAAAGGTTTCACATCATGGATAATTATCCGCTTCGTTACCCATTAATTTTAGTGGATAGGGTAACGGATTAACCCTTATCCAATCCATACCCTACCCATTGTCAGCCCTAATCAATCCACACAAAATTGAACTTCCTTTCAAGTACAAGCATTGATTCATTGATTACCTCATCCACTTGAGAATATTAGGTTAGATTCATTTCATTTGTCATTGTCAATGCTTCTATATTGCTTGTTAGCTAGTTTTATGGTTTCTTTGGATATGTAATAGACCTTCCCAATTTCAATTAAGCTTATCCCAGAATATTCTTGCATCCTCATTAAACATGGTTGTTTGCATTTGAGTACACTACAAAGTAGTATGTGGTGGTTAATAGGGGTGGGCACTAGGCCCGGACCGGGATGAACCCAGTTTGGAAACGGAACCGAATATGACCAATTCTTATAACCAAAAATTGAACTGTATAGGTAATATCGGTGTCAGTGCCCGTCCCAATACCATTTTCCTGGTCAAAAACCTGGTTGGAGCCGATTGTTCATAATTTATTAATTAATAACAAATCAACCAACAAAATATTAATATTCATTGTTTGATATCAAATCAACCAACATAGTCTAAAACCAAATCAACCAATAAAATAGTAATATTCATACTTTAAGACCAAATCAAGTAATCAACTAACATAGTTTAATACCAAATCAACAAACAAAATATTCAAAGTTTAATACCAAATCAACCAACAAAAATTATACTCTAATTTTCCATTGCCCTCTTCCCCATCGCTTCGTCATCTACTTTGTTTAAAGCTTGTGAAATCTCTATATACACACAAAAGCGAAAAGATGTTACTATTTAATAAAAAGTAATAATCGTTTTAAAATAAAACAAAAATTGAAAAAAAAAATACCCAAAGCTATGTCATCGTCCTTCAAGATGTTGATGTCATTTATTATCGGATTTCTAGACTTTCGAACCCAATTTTGGGTGCACAACAAAGCTTCAACTATCAATGTCAATAAACTAGTCCGATACTCATTTAAAACTCTACCACTAGTGCTAAATGCGGACTCGACTGCCACAGTTGAAATTTGTATTGCCAATATGTCTAACAACAAAGGAATTAAAAGCATAACGCATTAATTTATAAACAAACTACGAAAGACTAAGAAAAGTAGTAATTACCTTTTGCCATCCGAGCTATTATCGGGAACCGCATCGCATTAACTATCAACCAACCAAGGATATCAAAATTCTTTTTGTAAGTCGTTCGAGTCTCTTTCAAATAGCTTCTTAACTCATTATCCACCGGATCCGAGTTGCTACCTCCCGTATTAAGGAAATCATAAAAAAATTCGTTATCATAATCATCACATGCAACACCTTTTTGAAGACTTTCTTGTGTTGGGTTTTTGAGGATCCCTCATATCGAACTGATACGAGCGTCACCGTGAATCTCAATCCTAACTGGACGAGATACTCGTTCAATCCTAATGATCAAACTGACCAAAAGGTTTAAACTTTATCAAACCTAACTGGTTTGATTGACGCGGAAGCTTAGAATTAAAAACCCGAAAACATTCGATTGATCATAATCGTTTTAATCCTAATAAAAGGGTTTTTACCAAACTAGATAATTATTTCTTATTAATTAATACTCTTATTATATATTTATTTATCTTAATAAATACATAATTTATTAACTAATAAACTTATATATATTTATTTACCTAATAAATATATATAATTCATTTCAAACCTTTATCTTTGGGTTTTCTTACATAAAATACCCAACTAGTTTATAATTAACTATTATAAACCCAATCTCTCCAAACTGGGATTATCTTATTTGATTTACAGATCCTCACAGGTGTGACCCTCAAGTGTTTTATAACATTGGATGTGAAATCACTGGTTTGTCAACTTCTGCACATATTACTAACAGACTCCCACTTGTGCAAGTTGGCAATATCGTCTTGATTACACGGACCTAAGGAGGCCCCTAGACAGGCACTTAGTCTAACCAGGTTACAAGAACTCTTATACCCAGATAGGTGATAATACATTTCCCATAAGGAAGTAACATTTATGAAATTGTTGTTCATAAAGCGGGTATATCTTGGCTTTTCCTTTTGCATCACGACATTTCATCTTTGAGTATGAGCTTGGAACCAGTCAACTCTAAATACTCAAGATTTTGTTTCTTGACTATCCGACCTCTACTGATAGGTAAACAACAAAGAACTAATCAGTTCGTTTGGACATGGCCATGCACTTCATCAGTATATTCAGTTAGTCAAGGGGCCCAGAAATATCTCTCTTCTGAGAAGAGGTGCAAATCCCATCTTGCATATCTGCATTTAACACCACGACTTCCGCTGAATCTAGTTACGTCCTTTATAGCCACCCTGTTACGGCGTAGCGGTTGAACGCACTAAGTATCCAGCAGTCCTCATGATATCAAACCAGATATCTCAGGTGATAGGGACAACCACTGTGAGATTTTACTTATGACAAAATCCAAGAAGTAATCTCAACTGCGGATCACGTCCGATATTCGCTACTCTATCGAATACCTGTGCAACTTTTGGTCTACAACACTTGTAGCTGTCATTCAACGACTGATCATAACTACCCAAAAGTTCACAATGACTTTAACACCCTATCAAGTTCCCACAATGATAAGTTGTCACGGACAAGTTTTGAATGAAAAACTGAAAATTAGTTTCATTCCTGGATTATAAAACATGCAAAATATAAAAGTGATAAAAGAAACTAATTTTGCATAGTCCATATTACACTCTGTAATAATAACAAAATTAATATTCCTTTAATTACTTTTATGGTGTCTATTTAACGTTTGTTAAATACTGGTCTAAAATGAAGTATCACCTTTCTTCTGTCTAGACTCTTTGATTAATGTTTACCAAATTAATCAAAGTAACAACCAAAAACAATTCAAGTTTGTATCTTTTGATACAATCTACTTGATTGTGCTAATCCTTGTTTTGCAAACACTTTAAACAAGATTAGACTCTTCCTTTATCATATTCCCTAAACTCGGAGACCTGGAAAAACTCCTAGTTACCCTGAACATGTAAGGCTAAACTGCAACTTTCCTTAGTTGCTGTGTAGATAAGTGATTTCTTCCTGAAAGTTGATAAGATATTCATTTCACCAAGCTGGCAAGTTTCACTGGTTTTATCCTATCTTTAAATATTCCAACATAACTTAATTATTGATTTTCTTAAAGTCATTTATGACTCTTAATTTGTTTCAAAGACTTTGAAACTTTTATCTTACCTTTTTAACTGAAAGGTATATTGTACATCTTATAAATTCACTTTCTACCTGGCTTATGAATTCCTAGATGTATTTAATCAATAATTATATCATCTATTCTTTATCTTGGACTAGATAGAGAATTAACTAACTGTTACTCAAAATTTAACTATTGATTTAGTCAAGAACTTTGATTAATCAATTCTATTTTAAGTAACATACTTGAGAGTTTTATCATTTATAAAACCTTTAACTGGATTATAAAAACCCTAACTCCAAAACTTGGAATTTTTCTTAGTTTTATAAATATTGATATTAATATCCTAAATTCTCTTTAGAACATTTGAGTATTTGATTATAAAATGCTTTCATAATCCTTTACTCATAAATGTCTTATTTCAAAAACACATTCCTATAAAATAGTACTTCGTGTGTTTTTGACAGTTTTTCATATAAATTACTTCAATTTAAATTAAAACTATTGAAGTAACTTTGTCAATGTAGTAGGAAATATCTAGGATCTTAGTTTCAAGTTATTAAGCACAATAGATATTTCAATGTCAAGACAATAACTTTAAATTTTAAAACCATAAATGTAAATATAAAATTATAACCATCCAAAAGTAACTGTTTTAAAACATAAGCTCATAAAATAAAAGTGTCTTGACAAGAATTGAAATAAACTGGCACTTAAGATCCTTAGCAACTCCTGGGCTCTTCATTTCTGACCACCTGCAATAGACATTTGCTCTAGGTATCAGTATACTTGTGAGTCAACAAGTAAAAGTGACAGATTTTAAAGCAGTCATAAATATCTGAGGTTTATATACCTGCTTCATGAAGCTTTGGGCAGTTCTGCCTCTAGTGACCGACTTCATTACACATGAAGCAGCGATTCTCGGTCCTAGCTTTGTTAGGCTTAACCTTCTTGCCCTTGCCCTTGCCTTTGCCATTCTCACGAACCTTGGGTGCATTCTGCACAGCCTGAATTGGACCTTTTTCCTTTACTAATGCCTCAATGCCCATTCTTCTTTTTCACCCCTCCATCTCTTACCATCAATACATCTTTTGTTCTGTTCTAGGCCTCCATATTCAACTCAGCAGTCTTTAGCATAGAGTGCAATTCAGCTATTGTCTTCTCCATGTTATTCATATTATAGTTGATTACAAAAGGCTTGTAATCATCTGACAGTGAGTTGAGAATTGTATCCGTTGCTAACTACAACGGAACTAGGTGGCCGAGCCTTTCCAGGTGATCCATCTGCCGTTTCATTTTCATGACGTGGTCACTTACTGAGGTCCCCTTGATCATCTGGCACTCATTGAATGCCTTAGTGGCATCATAACGTTATGTGTGTGCTTGCGTTTGGAACATGTCCCTCAACTGGCAGATCATGTCATAGGCATTTGTGTTTATTAGCCCCGTTTGCAGATCTGGGCTCATGGTTGCAAGCATAAGACTGTTAGTAATTATGTGCAGAAGTTGACAAACCAGTAGATTACACATCGAATGTTACAAGACATTTGAGGGTCACACCTGTGAGGACCTATAAATTGAATAAGTTAATAAAACCCAGATATAGAGAGATTGGATTTATAATAGTTAATTATAAATCAGTTGGGTAATTTCAGTCAGAAATCCCAAAGTTGGAGGGTTATTAATTAATTAAGTGAATTATATATTTATTAGGTAAATAAATATATAATAGAATAATTTAATTAATTATAAATAATTATCTAGAATAAATCTTTTCTTAAAAGAAAAGAAAAGAATAAGATAATTAAAAGAAAACTGAATCAGATAGAAACTGTATTATTCCCATATAAATAAGCCTTATGGGTTGAAGATCATTAATTCAATTTTTACCCAATAATCAGTTTCCAGTTTCTCTCTCTCTCTCTCTCTCTCTCTCTCTCTCTCTCTCTCTCTCTCTCTCTTCTTCTCCTCTCTCTCTCTCTCTCTCTCAACCGGCGCCGCCCTCTCCCCTCGCGATAAACCAGCTCGGTTTTTCCAGTTTTTCGGGTTTTTGTTCTGCTAGAGGAACATTCGTTTGGTCGTTCACTGGTGGACTTATTCTCAAGCAATCCAGGTAAACCATTCTAACTTTTAACTGTAGGATTAGATAAGAAAACGATAAAGATTTGTGGATATCTAGGGTTTTGTATCCAAATTGCTTCCGCACTCGATCGAATCAGTATGTTTTTCGATCATATAGATCTTTGACCAGTTTGGTTATCGGATCTATGGGATTTATCGAACCAGTGAGGTTTCGAGATCCATAATGATCCTCGTGTCAGTTCGACCCGAGGGATCCCACAAAAACCCAACAGTGGTATCAGAGCCACAGGTTCAATCGTTTTTCGTATTATTTATTCTCGTATGATCCGTTAAAAGTGTTTCTTGTGCATTAAGCTTTAATTGGTTTTATAAAAATCTGAATTTCAAAGGTTTACATAAAAGTTCGTTTTTATTTATCGTATGAAAAACCAAATCCGGCAATCGGTGGCCGTTTGCCACCAAGCCGAGACAAAAAACCACCCACACCCCGTGGTGGTCGACCACCGAAACCACACCACAGAATGGTGGCGGTGGTGGGTGGCCGTAGACGGATCACCTCCTCACCGAAACCGCACCACCGCGGTTGCACCACCAGCAAGGTGGTGGCAGTGTTTTGCGATCACGATGATGGCGACGAAGATGTCACCGTCGTCGCCGGCGGTTGATATGAATTGGCCAAGTGCCACACCCGCATTCGGCGGAGGACCGAACCACCACGGCTGCACCACCAGTGAGGTGGGTGGCGGCGATCGCAATTGCCACAGCCAAACCACCAGTTCGGTGGTGGCCGACGGTTACTAAACCGCATGGTGGTGGCGGCGTCTGGTGTTCGCAATTGCCACGGCCAAACCACCAGCGCGGTGGTGGCCGACGGCTGTTCAATCGACCGATCGATGGTCGATGGCGGCGACGTCTGATGTTCACAATGGCAAGACGTGGCCGGAACGAGGCCACACCACGGCGGCCATGACCACCGAAATCAAAACCGCACAACCAGTTCGGTGGTGGCGGGTGAAATTTGATCGCCGACTGAAATCGACGGCGATGGCTGTTGATTCGATTGCCGATCACCACCTACGGGTGGTGGTTATCGGCGATGGATGGTGGCTGAACGGTGGTGGCGTTGGCCGATCGCCGGCCAGATGGAGTAACCATGGCGGCGTTTTGCAGATGCTGTGGCGGCGTTGCCACACGCGGCGGTGGTCGGACGACCAAACCGCAACCGGTGGTCGCGCGGCGGCAGCTGTTGTTGTTCGATCCACGGCCAAACCACCAGTGAGGTGGTGGCCGGCGGTACCAAACCGCAACCGTGGGATGGTTAACGGAAACCTAGACCCATACCGCACCCGGCTATGGCCGGATTGTGGATCAACGGCGGTTGCACCACTAGTGAAATGGTGACAGCACCTGGGTGTGATCGGCGGTGGCAGCGGTGGCTTCGAGCTATTGTCGTCACTAGTCGTTAAACGACCGTAGTCTCCTCGCGACGCGAGCCAAACCTCCACGGCACGAGCAATGTTAACGATCCATCTAGGGTTTTTCATTCGGGCCAAAATTTTGTTATCAGGCCTAAAGCCCAGTATTTTGGACCAAGTCATGGCCCAAAAGGGTTCTTTTGGTTTCAAATAATTTTATCCAAAATTAATTTTTTGTTTAAATAATTTGAAAGTTTTATTATCTAATAAATTTTATGTTGTCAAACTAGCAATTTGATCCGATTGGTCAAATAGGCCAGGTGTCGTGATTTGACCAGTTGGTCAAACCACAACACAGTTTATGGGCCAGTGTTTTATTCAGATCAGTTGTTTTGAATTATCTGGTTTGGCTAGTATTTTATAAAAGGTTTCTCATTTTATAAAATAAATTTATCGTTTGTAAACCTATTTTTATAAATATCTTTGGATTTATAAAACAGCTAGTTTTGTAAATATATTTAAACCAAGTTTTTACGAAAAGTGAAATAAGACAATTTTAACGGATCTAGGTTTGTTTTACGATTTATTATATGATTATATGCCATATATAAATGCGTGGTTGTTATATACCTGTATGTGTGTGTGTGTATATATATATATATATTTGTTAAGATTATAGCGTTTTGCCAACTTAGACCCTTGACTAATTCCCGGAGAGGCCTGCGTGCCATTTACAACCCCTTATGTAATAATGACCTTAGGATAGATGTTTAATTCTCATTCTTGCGGGATGGCGAGGCCAGTGGGAGCTGCTGAAATTCTTCCTCTTTCCGGAGTCCAGGCAAAGGTGACGAGGCCGGTGGGAGCTACGCAAGTTTTTGTTTTGAAGCTTTTAGTAAGATAGGTTATTATTGGTCCCTAGGAAACAAACGTTGGCAAAAACTATAATTGGTTATTATGTGGTTGATTATTATTATTTAACTGCATGGTTGAATGTTTATTTGTGATATATTACATGGTTTTAGAATAGGAATTTTAGACTAACTAATATCACAAAATAAGGTAGGTTTTTATGATTAAAATTACCAGTTTTTTTCCCGAACTTTTTTCCAAACGGTAGATTTTATTCTTAAACCTATAAATGATTGTCTCTTCTAAAAGGCAAGTTGACAAAACAGTTAGTTTTAATCAACTAGTATGCTATTAAACAGTTAGTTTTAATTAGCAAGTGACTTTAAAACAGTTAGTTTTAAATAGCATGTATGTTTGAAACAGTTAGTTTAAAAACATCAGTTGCCTTTATAACAATCAACTTTTTAGAATTGTTTTTTCAAAATCCTGGAGATAAAAAGTTTTTAAAAATAAAACCCCGAAAATCATAGATCAGTAGTGCAACCCATCTAGGGGCACCTCCGGCGTAAGGTACGTAGGCGTTGTAAGTGAACACACCTTGAACGTCTGCGTTCAAACCGAAACTGGGGGGTTACATAACTCTGCGAATTATCTCCGGATGGTACCGGCCAGAGTAAAGTGATCAGGTTCCCAAAATGGTGAGATCTATTTTGGTACTGTTAAGTTCACCGGGAGGTATCGGGCCAAAATGCACTAAGAGGGACCGAAACATGCACTGATAGTTACCGTGGTTCCGAAAAGATCTAGGAGTCATATCAGTTAGATATGATTGGTAAAAGTCCTTACCTACCGAAATAGTACGGTCCTGATGGAGCAAGAATACACCGCACATCAGGACGTATAAAAATAAGGATCCTAGTCCAATAAATTGATCATTTAAGGGTTTATTGATATTTGTTGGAAATTAATCTATTTACAGTTGGTAAAAACCAAAAGTTTTATTGTGTAGATGGCAAGCACTGTTACCAGCACAAACAATCTTTCCCTCCGCTCTATCCTTGAGAAGGACAAGTTAACCGGCCCTAATTTCCTTGACTAGGAGCGCAATCTGATGATTGTGCTCAGACACGAAAGGAAATGGTATGTCCTTGAAGAGCCTCTTGGGGAGGCTCCTCCAGTAAATGCTCCGGCTGCTGCTAGAAATGCTCACAAAAAGCATTCAGATGATCTGCTAGATGTCGCCTGTCTCATGCTTGCAACTATGAGCCCAGATCTACAAGCAGGGCTCATAAACACAAATGCTTATGACATGATCCGCCAGTTGAGGGACATGTTCCAGACACAGGCTCGTACAGAACGTTACGATGCCACAAAAGCATTTAATGATTGCAAGATGATCAAGGGGACATCAGTAAGTGATCACGTCATGAAAATGAAACAGCACTTGGATCATCTGGAGACGCTCGGTCACCCAGTTCCGTTGCAGCTAGCAACGGATACTATACTCAACTCACTGTTAGAAGACTACAAACCCTTTGTAGTCAACTACAACATGAACAACATGGAAAAGTCAATAGCAGAATTGCACTCCATGCTTAAGACAGCTTAATTGAATATGGGGACCAAGAATAAAACCAAGGACGTCCTGATGGTAAGAGATGGAGGGGTGAAAAAGAAGCATGGGCATACAAGCACCAGCAAAGGGAAAGGACCAGTTCAGGCCGTCCAGAGTGCATCCAAGGCTCATAACAAAGGCAAAGGCAAGGGCAAGGGTAAGAAGGTCAAGCCAAATAAAGCTAGGACCGAGAATCGCTGCTTCACATGCAATGAGGTCGGTCACTGGAGGCAAAACTGCCCAAAGCGTCATGAAGCAAGTATGTAAACCTCAGATATTTGTGATTGCTTTAGTCCATCACCTTTTACTTGTTAGTTTACAAGCATACTGATACCTAGAGCAAATGATCGTTGCAGGTGGTTAGAAGTAAGGTGCCCAGGAGTTGCGAAAGGATCAAGATAGAAGTTCATTTTAGATATATTTTTCAAGACAATTTTATTTCTAAACAGTTGTTTTATTTATGGTTACATTTTAAATACTTAAAATTTATTGAATGATTTTTAAATTTTATAAGTTATTGTCTTGAAATAAATATTTGTTATCCATGAAGTTTTAAATCTGACAAAGTCAAGTTTTAACTTGATTAGATCTTAGATATTGCCTATTATAGTTACTTCAATAGTTTTAAATAAATTGAAGTAGTTTATATGAAAACTGTCAAAAACACACGAAATACTATAGGAATGTGTTTTTGGGAATAAAAACATTTATGAGTAATAATTTTTTGTGATCAGGTTTAATTACTCAACTGTTTAAAAGGAGGATTTAGGATATTAACTCAGAAAGGGTTAATAATAACAGTATTTATAAAAACCAGGAAAGTTCCAAGTTTTGGAATTAGGATTTAACAAAATCCAGTTAAGTTTTATAAATATTAGAATTCTCAAGCTCATTACTTAAAATAAAATTGACTAATCAAAGCTTTGACTAAGTCAATAGTAAATTTTAAGTAATAGTTGGTTTTCATAAAGGTTAGTGGGGGCCCAGTTTATTCTCTATCTAGTCCGAGATAAAGAATGAAACATACACTTATTGATTTTATATCTCGGAATTCATGATCCAGGTAGGATGAGAATTCATAAGATATAATTTACTTTTTAGTCGAAAAGGGAATAAAAGTTTCAAAGTATTTGAAACAAATGTCTTAAATGACTGTAAGTCAATAATTAAAATGTTGGAATAATTAATAAAGATAGAATTCCAGTAAGTTTGACAGCATAGTAAAAGGAATCTGATTTCAGGGAGAAATCATTCATCTACACAGCAACTAAAGAAAGTTGCAGTTTAATTTTACATATTCAGGGAAAAACTAGGAGTTATTCCAGGTCTCCAAGTTCAGGGAATATGATAAAATAAATGACTAATTTTGTTTAAATGCTTGCAAAACAATAATTAGCATAATCAAGTGGATTGTATCAGTAAATACAAACTTGTATTATTTGGTCATCACTTTCATTAAAATGGTAAACTTTAATCAAAGGGTTTAAACTGAAGATAGGTGATGTTTATGTAAAAAATTACACAACTCGATGTCGTAAATAACTTGTGTGAGGCTTAACCGTCGAGAGAAAGAAATTACAATCAATGATAAGTGCGGAAAAATAAAATGAGACGAATAATTTGATGACGCAGGAAAAACCTCACGACGGAGGAAAAAACCTGCGGTCGACCTAAAAGATAAGTCGACAGAGCACTATGTTCACCAATCAGGGGTGATGTCCTTCAAGTATACAGCTTTGATCGTACGATTACAATTGAGAGAAGTATGAAATCGAATGTAAATTACAGATGATTCTTAAGAATAATGATTATAGAACTTGTGAGCTTCGGATAGACTTCGCGTGTTGCAATGCTGGCTTGATTCTTCTTTTATAGTGGCTTGAGAATAACGGTCCAACGGTATTGTGGCTCATCAATGATTGAATTGTAACCGTCCAACGTTATTGTCTTCAATTAATGCTCGGAGAGTAACTGTCCAACGGTATTGTTGAGAGTTAATGTCCAGATTGTAACTGTTGCGAGAATCTTGTTTGTAACGGTCGATCTTGATGCTGTCGAACGATACATAACTTACGACTTACTCATTGTAATGATGGACTTCAACGAGCATAGCATAGTACTCAATTTCCGATTTCCTCAAAGGTGGACAATTGTTAGATATGATAATCAGCTTATCTGCATCAAACATATAAACTTTGTATGTTATTCGTTAGTATCGTCGTACGACAATATAGTCATCGTGCGTCTTATTTATTGTATACGTTCGATGCTTATTGATCTTTATTCGATAGTCTTCTTAAGTTTTATCTCAGGACCTTATCTTAATACAGGACTATTGTCCTAACATTTTACCTTACGATTATAGTCGGTTGTCGTGCGATTGTAGATTTTTACCCTAACAATTTGCCCCCAAGATTTAGAAAATAATTCTAATTTTATCTAAATCTTTAATTCGCTGGACGAAGAGTAAAAATACGTTGGTAAACGGTCGAATTAACGTTGATAAACTAGCCGTTATCTAGCCGTTATTCTGGACGCGTGTTCTCTAACGGCTAAATGATGACGCGTGGCACGATTATCTCTAATGACTCATATGATTTAGTTGCTATAAATAAGGCGTTTGATTGTGAGAAAAGATTTTACGAATCTTTTTAATTTCGTAACCAATTGCTTGAGATCGTAATCCGACTATTTTTGGCAAAGATTTCGCGCGACTAGGCTTTATAAGGTACCTCCTTCTTCCCTGTTTCATGCGTCTGAAATCAATAGCAAATAAGAGTAATAGAGGTTTAGATAATCTTAGGTTCACCCGTTTGAGAAATAGTTTAGGTCGACTAGAGTTCATTATGTCGTCGGAAGTTAGGAGTTCGATTACGGAAAGTTTAGAAGTAGGAGAGTTGAGGGAACTGGCAGGGTTACCAGAGGGTGCTCAAATAAGAGTGGCCGGAGAGATCCGGCCGGCGGATACTCCGACGGGGTTTTTTGCCCTGTTCGAATATCCGTTTAAGATCGGATTTCGATGGCCTTACTCTCCTTTGGCGAGGGCGTTCATGACTCGCTTTAGTTTGTCTCCGGGACAGTTGATGCCCCAGTTCTGGCGCGTCATCCTGGTAATCGAACGGGTGACCAAGGATTGGGGTCGTCGTGCCTTCTCTGTAGATGACCTTCTCTCTGCCTACAACGTGACGAAACTGCCCTACAACCGTTATGGGTTGTTTCCTAAGGGTAGGAATGACACCATGCTTGTTCATCGCACGCTAGTGAATGATCGAGGGTGGAAGTCTCGTTACGTCTTCGTTCAGACGTCTTCGGTCGCTGATGAGTCTTGGGTTGTTCCTGAATGGAACTCCAATGGTAATTTGGACGTTCGTTATTCATTATTGTGCTTTTATTTATTTTTCAATACTAATCGTATGTTTTTCTTTTTGCAGCTGTCAGCTTTACGTTTGAGACAACCGAAGAATCTAACGAGTTGATCTCACACTTCCTGAGTTATAGTGTGACGGATCGCACGTATAGAACGTCGAAGGGCGGTGAGGAGAGCGACGTTGAGCCTGAAGTACAAATAATCGAGGAAACAGATATGGAAGGTAGATATCGTACATCAATATTTTTGTTTATAGTAATTTATTTTGATTCTAACTTCTCTTTTCTGTATAGGCTCAGCTTCCAAGAAGGCGTCAACGATGGAAGCAGCTGCTCATGCTGCTAAAAGGAAGGCTGCCGCTCAGGAAGGTTTGGTGGCTAAACGTACGAGGTCGTCGTACGTTTCTGTGGATACCCCACCTAAGGATGCCAAGCGAAAGGCTGAAGGTGGGATAGAGGCTATCCCTCTTAGCTTCGCCCCTCCTGCAAAGGGAGAGGGTGCGTCTAGCCAGCCTGTGTCGAAGGTCGACAAGGGCAAGGAGAAAGAGGGGTCTAGTCTTACGACCATGACGATCCAGATCCCTTCTGACTTCATGGTGGACGATGTGATTAGGACGGCGGCTACTTTTCCAGTCCTTGAGCAGTTTCACGTCCCTGCTCAGAAGGCGCGCATGGAGGAGGCCGACATCGAAGACCTTGATGCTTCCATTGCGGGTATCTCCTTCTTGGTAAGTCCCTGTCGTACGTTTTTTGTTTTTATTATTTTTTTTTGTACAGCTTCTAACTTTCTCTTTTTTCTTCTTGTAGGCTCTCCAAACCAGTCTTAGCCTCCATACTCGGATGGCTAAGATCAAAGAGGAGATGGCGTCGAACCAGAATGATGCCAAGGTGGCCAGGAAAGAGGCCGACAAGGCCAAAAAGAAGCTGGTCCAACTGACCGACGAGGTTAATGCTAAATCGGTCCAGATTGGGGACTTGGAATCCAAGCTGGAACTCAGCGAGCAATTCCAAGTTCAACAGCGAGAACGGCTGAAGTTGGCCTTGGACCACACCAAGGAGTTGGAGAAGGAGTTGCTGGTCGTTCGACGGGAGAAAGCTGAGAGGGAAGAAGCTCTATCGTCCAAGATCCAAGAATTGGAAGATGACGCCGCCTTAGTCCGTGTGGTCGCACGTACTGCGGTCATGCGACGCGTAGCTGCTGGGACCGTGACTTCTCAGATGGCAAAGGACGAGGTGGCTTCTTTCGTTCAAGTGATGGGCTCTGAAGACCTTCTCGACGAGGAGGATCTAAAAGGCCTGGACGAAGAAAAGCCCGCGGAGGTCGAGGATGCAGGTGTCGAGGAGGAGGTTCCTGAAACCTCTGGATCCGTTCCTGCGCATCCTGAAGAGACCCCTGTCGTAGATCCACCTGCTACCAACGCTCCTTTAGAATAGTTTTAATCTTTGTAATCGTAGAACTTTTTTCTTTTCTTGTATTCTGCTATTTTAAGGCAGAAAAAATGTTTAATGAAAGAAATTTTGATTGAATATCGTGCGTTATCACTATTGTGTTATTATAACTTATATCATGCGTTTTAGCTCGTATCATGCGTTTTAGCCTGTATCGTGCGTTTTAGCCTGTATCGTGCGTTTTAGCCTGTATCATGCGTTATAGCTTTTATTTTTGCATGCATTTGTTTTAAAGTCCTTAGACTTATTATAGAAACGTTTCTTTTGTACTCATGAGAGTATTCGTGCGACTGGCGAGTTGACTTGCGCTCTTGCGATATAATCGTGTGTTATAGCGGTTTTCTTGCGATCCATGCGATTTTTGTCGTGCGATTCCTGCGATAAGCATGCATTTAAGTCGTGCGATACTTGCGATAATCGTGCGATCCATGCGATTTATCGTGCGATACCTGCGAAAAAGGATGACTAAGGGGTGGCCGTTGGTTTAGCCAACGGCGCTCCGATGCTTAAGTCAGTAATGGATAAGGAATAAATCGTATGTAAATAGGTTTAGAAATAATACCTTTTGAGGTGATGGGCGTTCCAGCTTCGTGGGATTTCCATACCTTCCATAGTCGTAAGTCTGTATGCTCCATTTCCAATGATTTTGGAAATTATGTAAGGTCCTTCCATTTGATGGAAAGTTTTCCAGCGTTTGGCTCTTGTGTGTTTTGAAACACATGTCGTAAGACATAATCTCCAACTTGAAAAATTTTTGCCTTTACCTTTTTGTTGAAGTGTCTTTCGACAATTCCTTTCTGTGCAGCCATCGTTCGTAGTGCTTTTTCTCGGATTTCTTCTAAGGCGTCAAGATCGTAGGATAAATTTATTGCATTTTGATCATATGTGCGACTTCTGGCAGTTGGTATTTGAGCTTCGATCGGCAAGACTGCTTCGCATCCATATACCAGAGAATACGGAGTTTGTCCAGTTGATGCTCTAGGTGTCGTACGATTTGCCCATAAAACAGATGGCAATTCATCTACCATTTTCCTTTTGCTCCTTTCAACCTCTTTCGGATTGAATTGATGATGACTTTGTTGCTTGACTCTGCTAACCCGTTAGATTGTGGATATCTCGGAGTTGAAGTGATTAATTTGATTCCTCGCTTTTCACAGAACGTACGAGTCTTATCACTTATAAATTGTGAGCCGTTGTCGCACATGATTTCAGCTGGTACCCCGAATCTATAAATGATGTTTTTCTGAATGAAAGATATGACTTCTCTATCTCGGACCTGTGAGAAAGCATCAGCTTCTATCCATTTCGAGAAGTAATCGGTGAGCACGAGTAGATAGACTTTTTGTCCAGGGGCTGGAGGTAATTTTCCCACGATGTCCATTCCCCATCGCATGAAGGGCCATGGAACTAGAACAGAATGTAAAGGTTCAGATGGTCGATGGACCATACTCGAATGTTTTTGACATGCGTTGTAACACCCCGCTAAAGCGGAAACACGAGGTGCGACAGCTAAGATTTCAAGGCGATAGGAGATAACAACATCAACCATTCGTTCCAAAATATCCAAAGTTTTTAAAATTTAAATTGTATTACAACCAACGGAAGTTTGAAATTACAAACATAGCAAAATAAAATACTAAGTCTTGATTGATGTCTACAAGTGCTCAAAACTAAGCTTTCTCATTCACCTTCTGATTTCCTGAAAAGCATGTTAAAACAAGCGTCAACTACGAGAGTTGGTGAGTTCACAGGTTTTCATATGCACAAAACAGTTTAAATGCAACAATTTTAGTGAACCTTTTTATTCACTCAACTTTTCATAAACAAGGTATAGTGAACCCGTTCATTCACTAAATTTTCATAAACAGTTATAGTGAATCCGTTCATTCACTAAATTTTTATAAACAGTTAGAGTGAATCCGTTCATTCACTACCAACATGTGAGTAAATTTCCCGGGTCATGTTAATCGCATGGTATTTATTCTTTGAGCCACTACTAAACCTAAAACCAATTTGCCCTAACGATCTACCTCAGAGGTGGTTGCGAACCACATGGGTAGAGCGTTCTCGCGAACTACCTCAACGGTGGGACTAAAACCCCACATGTGTAGACGCTGCACTACCTCAGCGGTGGGACTAAATCCCACATGTGTAGTACCACATATGATTACGTGCACCCTATACTCGTCAGTAAACAAGGGTGGGTCCACTCTACCAAATAGCGCTATCCACAATAACCATTGGCTCGAAACGAGTTAATAGTAGTGTATTCAACATGGGACTTTTACTCAATATATCATGCCGCATAACATTTCAAATTTAGCTCACAATACATTTCATTTCATTTCATTTCATTTCGCAATAATTTCACAATTTTTCACATTCATTTATAAACATGCTTTTCACCCCAAAACTCGTAAAAACGGTAAAAACGGGGGCTGTGAATACTCACCTCGAGCGTTTGATGCGGGTCGGTAAGTGATGATGTGCGGTAAAGTCCCGGTCCGATACTATTCTCACCCTAAAAGACACAATAGGTTTATCGTAAGTTCTAAGCTTAACGGTCCCTAAGTCATAATCACATCGATATCCATATAATGCCAGTATATTATTTTACGATGTCTCAAATAATAAAAATTCATCTTATTGCATTTTGGTGTGTTCCCCACATTTTGGAAGGTTTAGATTTTATGAATTTGGTTTCTCAAACAATTTCCAGAATCTGCCATAGTTTTTAGGTTGCAAAAATTACCATTTTGAACTTAGGTCCTCCCAATATCAAGTCCTTAAATTTTTACCCCTTGTTTTAGGGAATGTTAGGAACAATTTCACCAAATTTCATTATTTTTAGAGAATTTTTACTATTTTTAAACATTTTTACAAAATCAGTGGTATCATCCTACTTTCCAGAATACCTTTCAGTCCTTGTTTTGTTCATAAACAATTTTATACACCACTTTATCACGAATTTCCAAAGAGAATTTCTAGCTAAAACATATACCAAACTTTTGAGACAAGTTTCATGTCATAAGGATGGTTTTTGAGGGAGATATGACCTTTTCAAGTGGTGCATGTGTAATCTGCCATAAGAGGACAGCCTACACCACCAACTTAAACTCATTGGTTGAAGTCTCAAAACTCCTCTAAATGACATGATCTTGGACTTTTTAGAAAGCTAACTCAAAGTACTTGAGTTTAGAATCAAGAAAATCGTGCTTTAGATAAATAATCAAGGAGTTATGCTAGTTTGAAGTTGACCAAAATTTCTGACCAAACACTGTTGCACACAAAAATGTTTTATGGTGGTTTGGGTTCAAATCTTGGTGTTTTTGCACCAATCCAGTGGGGTTTGAACCCTGACACTTTAAATATCATCCCATAAAAATTTCATGAAGAAATAAGTTCAAGAAAACCCTTTTTGGGTCGTGTAAAGTACATGCATCAATATTGACAGAATCTGTCCAAAATCTAACACCCATTATGCTACCAAAACACATAAAATCATACAATTTCGGGGTTTTTCTTGCTATTTCACCCACAACTCAGATTATTCAAATGTAATACAACTAATATATGCTTTCATACCATCCAAACCCATGCATGAACTATTGATAAAGTTTAGCACAAGTTTGGTGGTCAAGAACATCATCTAAACGATTTTTGATTCATTTCTTGTGTTCTTATGGGGAAATCATTGATTTTCACCTTCATAGATTGTTATACAACATTTCCTAAGGTTAAATCTCTTTCCCAAACACAAGTTTCTTTCTTGAATCAAAAAGGGGTTAAAACCCTTGAAAAAGAAGAAGAAAAACTCACAAATGAGTTGAAAATCGAAGTAAAAACATCTATGCTTTGCTTACCTTTGAAGAACACTTAATCTTGTTTTCAAGTAGGTTTTAAAAACCTTAAAAATCTGGACTTGAAGTAGTTTCTTGGCTGAGTTTTAGAGAGAGTAGAGAGGATTTGAGAGAGAGATGGAGAAGATTTTGAAAAGTGAAAATGGGATTGTGTTGGGAAAGTGAAGATATGATGGTATTTATATGAGAGAAATAAAGAAGAAGAAAGATGATTGGAGGAGGAGGGAGGTGGCCGGCCAAGGGGGCCCACCCACCTCTTTCTTTATATTTTTTTTTTTATTTAAAACAGTATACATTCTACACTGTTTGTTCGACGCGGGTACCGGGTTTTTGACGTTTTTTAGCAAATTCCGACTTTTCGAAGGTGGTTTTAGGTTATCTAGGTTACTTTACACATATTTTAAACATTATAACTTAAATTTCCAAAAATTATCTTAATTTTGGCATTTTAGGATTATCGGGTGATTTCGGGCCGGTTCGGGCTTTTTCGGGCAGTTTTCGGAACTTTTAGGATTTTAACCTAACTTTTTCGCACAAACTAACCTAGATTATTTTAGTAACTTAAATAACTACCTTTTTACCTATGGAGACGCTACTGAGTGATTTTCAGGCCGCTAATCGGAGAGCCGAATTTTGTCGGTTGTCACATTTACCCCTGTTGAAAGAAATTTCGTCCCGAAATTTACTATTTGCCCTAACTAGGAAGGCTCATTTGTAAACAGGTGAGGGTACTGTTAGGGTAAAAATCTACGATCGCACGACAATCGACTATAATCGTAAGATAAGTGTTGGGACGATAGTCCTGTATTAAGATAAGGTCCTGAGATAAAGCCTAAAAGAACTATCGAACAAAGATTATTAAACATCGAACATATACATCGAATAAGTCGAACGATATCCACAATATCGTACGACGGTACTAACGAATAAATATACAAAGTTTATATGTTTGATGCAGGTATGCTGATTATCATATCTAACAATTGTCCACCTTTGAGGAAATCGGAAATTGAGTACTATGCTATGCTTGTTGAAGATCATCACTACATCGAACAAGTCGTAAGTTATGTATCGTTCGACAGCATCAAGATCGACCGTTACAAGCAAGAATCTCGCAACAGTTACAATCTGGACATTAACTCTCAACAATGCCGTTGGACAGTTACTCTCCGAGCATTAATTGAAGACAATAACGTTGGACGGTTACGATTCAATCATTGATGAGCCACAATACCGTTGGACCGTTATTATCAAACCACTATATAAGAAGAATCAAGCCAACATTGCAACACACGAAGTCTATCCGAAGCTCACAAGTTCTATAATCATTATTCTAGAGAATCATCTGTAATTTACATTCGATTTCATAGTTCTTTCAATTGTAATCGTACGATCAAAGCTGTATACTCGAAGGACATCACCCCTGATTGGTGAACATAGTGCTCTGTCGACTTATCTTTTAGGTCGACCGCAGGTTTTTTCCTCCGTCGTGAGGTTTTTCCTGCGTCATCAAATTATTTGTCTCATTTTACTTTTCCGCACTTATCATTGATTGTAATTTCTTTCTCTCGACGGTTAAGCCTCACACAAGTTTTATTCGACATCGAGTTGTGTAATTTTTTACATAAACAGTTTGGCGCCCACCGTGGGGCTCCGTTTTGAGAAAAATTTCATTCGGTGAAAAGTGCGCCTTAGTACTAACCTTTTCTTTGAGTTCTCTTTGAGCTATTTGCGCAGGACAATGGATAACGGATTCATAGCATCACTCCAGCAACAATTGCAAGAGGCTAACAACGAAATTCAACGTCTCCGAGCTCTACCTGGACCATCGACGACAATCCCAATGTCTATCCCTCCGCCATATCCTCCTCAACATCTAAGACCACCACCTCGACCACAGTTCAATGCCTCAATGCCATTTTCAACTGTGAACCAACAATACGATAACGTACGACCATCTTTACCACAATTTATTCCACCAATACCTCATGGTCCGCCACCTATGCCTCGAGGTCCACCTTCTATGCCTCAAGGAGCACCCATGTTCACGTTCGAACCTTTTTCCCAACAAATTCCTATTCCTGGTCATATACCCACAGCTGCTAGTTCCACCATTCATACGACAATACCACCCAGTACTGGAATCGCTTCTAGTTGTATCCCGACAAACCCAATAAACGTTGAAGATCCTCTAAACGTACGACTGAAATCCCTGGAAGAGCAAAACCAAAAATTGTTCGCATTACTCACAAAACTACCCGGAGCAGCAGTACCCGTCGAAGTCGAACCTAAAACTGGATTTCAGGCTTCACCGTTCGTTGATGAATTAGCTCTTGTTGACGTTCCTAAGAAATATACCATACCAGCTTTCGCAACAAAATACTCTGGAATCACAGATCCGGTCGAACATATAGCACAGTACAAGCAACTTATGTGGACAGTTCCTATACCGGCGCAATATCAAGAAGTCTGCATGTGCAAAAGCTTTGGATCAACTTTAACAGGAGCAGCATTACAATGGCTTATTAACCTAAAGCCAAAAAGTATCGGATCGTTTGCAGAATTGGTGAACCAATTCACTCGACAATTCGCTAGCAGTCGTAAGATGGAGAAGCAGACCAGCGACCTGTACTATATCGTACAGAAATCTGGAGAAACAATCCGCGATTACTTCAACAGATTCAATGCAGCAATGATTGAAATAAAAAATTGCGACGTGAAAACAGCAATCGAGGCATACAAACGTGGATTAGAAGATTCCTCTGGATTATATCTGGAATTGACGAAATATCCACCAGAAAACTTCGACGACGTACGAGCTAGAACACTAGCTTTCATGAGAATAGAAGATGATGCTCTCTTCCGACGAAAGCATTCCGCAGAAAAGAAACCTCTTGGTGCTCAAAAACATGACTTTAAGCATAAAAGAGTAAACAAGATTGGAAATCCTCGATACGAGTCGAAAACTCGATCAAGCAAAGGTACTGTTAAAATACGATATCCAGAGTTATCTACTTACAATTTTGCAGGTACATCGAAAGATTTGGTGGATTCGCTACGAAAGATTGATGCAAACGTACGATGGCCGAAGAAATCTGATAAACCAAGCAAAGACAAAGATCAGAACAGATGGTGCGATTTCCACGACGATCATGGTCATACGACGGATGAATGCATCAGTTTAAAGAAGGAGATTTCGTATTTGAAATCTAAGGGGCATCTAAAAGGCCTCATCCCAGAAGAACAAGGACGACCAGCGTCACCAGTTCATACAAAAGTCATAAACTGCATCACTGGAGGATCAGAAGTTTGTGGACTTACATATTCAGCTGCAAAGCGACATGCACGAGATGGTCCAAGCGAACATCCTATCCCCGGAGAAGCCAAATCAAAGACAGAAAAAGAGCTCGATGCAATGGCAATCACGTTCGACCAAGACGATACACAGGGGGTCCATCATAAACATCATGACGCTCTAGTCATACAGTTGACAATCGGAAACTGTTCGACTAAGAGAATATTGATTGATGGAGGTAGTTCGGCTAACGTTATTTTTGCAGATACTCTTAAAGTCATGGGAATCGAACGATCAGAAATCGTACGACGAAGTACTACTCTGATTGGATTCAATGGAGACCCGATGAACACTCTCGGAGAAATCATCTTGCCTGTCTACGCTAAAGGCATCAACAAACAAACAAAGTTCAACGTTGTGGACTGCCAATCAGCTTACAATGTTATTCTTGGAAGACCCTGGATCCACGAGATGAAAGCAATTCCTTCGACATACCACCAGAAGATTAAATTTCCTTCTCCATGGGGAATTCAAGAGATTGCTAGTGAGAACAAAATTGCACGAGAATGTTACAAGATCACGATGAAGACAAAGTCACAGGACATCTAGCAATTACAGAGCCAGGATGAGAGGAAATCGAACGACGACCTTCGGCTAGAAGAAGTCGTCCTTGATCCTGAACATCCTGATCGAAAAGTCTTCATAGGAGCCTCGCTCCCCCTGACATAAAAAATACGATTATATCTTTTTTGCAGGAACATTCAGACTGTTTTGCATGGTCGCACGAAGATATGGTCGGAATAGATCCAAGCATTATATCGCATAAATTGAACGTGGATCCTACGTTCAAACCCATTAAGCAGAAACGTCGCAAGTTCGCGCCTGAAAGAAATAAAGTGATTAACGATGAAGTTGACAATCTGCTTAAAACAGGGAAGATCCGAGAAGTCAAATATCCAGAATGGTTAGCTAATGTAGTCGTCGTACAAAAGAAGAACGGAAAATGGCGAGTCTGCATTGATTTCACGGATCTAAACAAAGCTTGTCCAAAAGATCCTTTTCCTTTACCTCATATCGACGCCATGGTCGACGCGACGGCAGGACATGAATTGTTGACATTCATGGACGCGTATTCAGGATATAACCAAATATTGATGCACACGGACGACCAGGAGAAGACTGCATTCATGACCGATAAAGGCATATACTGTTACAAAGTTATGCCATTCGGTCTCAAGAATGCAGGATTAACATATCAGAGATTGGTTAACATGATGTTCAAGGAGCATCTTGGTCGAACAATGGAAGTTTATATCGACGACATGCTTGTGAAATCAGAACGTTCGATCGATCACGTTGCACATTTAAAGCAATCCTTCGATATCCTACGACAATACAAGATGAAACTCAATCCAACAAAATGTTCCTTCGGAGTACGAGCAGGAAAATTCTTGGGGTACTTGGTCACGCAACGTGGAATCGAAGCAAGTCCAGAACAAGTCAAAGCTATCGTCGAGATACAATCTCCAAGGAATGTCAAAGAAGTCCAGAAGTTAACAGGACGAGTGGCAGCTTTAACCCGATTTATTTCACGATCATCGGATAAATGCCATTTGTTCTATAATGTCCTACGAAAGAATCAAGGCTTCTTATGGACAGACGAACATGAGAAAGCTTTGCAAGAACTGAAACAATATATGACATCACCTCCACTGCTGACAAAACCAGTCGAAGGAGAAAGTCTACAGTTGTACTTGGCAGTGAGCAAAAATGCGACAAGTGCAGTACTTGTGCGAGAAGAAGATCAACGACAACAACCAATCTATTATGTCAGCAAATCTTTCCTCGACGCAGAAACCAGGTACACCTCAATGGAAAAATTGCTACTAGGTCTTATGACGGCAGCAAAGAAGCTAAGGCATTACTTCGAGTCACATCATATCATTGTTGTGACCAATTATCCACTCAAGACGGTGCTTCGAAAACCAGAACTAACAGGACGACTAGCCAAATGGAGCATTTACCTAAGTGGGTTCGACATTGAATTTAAACCCAAGACGGCCATCAAATCGCAAGTACTAGCAGATTTTGTGGCAGAATTTTCTCCAGGATTGGAACCCACGACGTGCGATGAAGTTGTGATGATTTCAGACAACCAGCCTTGGATACTCTACGTTGATGGTTCCTCGAACGTACGAGGATGTGGATTAGGCATTGTCTTAAAATCATCACAAGGGGGAAATATAGTATACTCCGTACGATGCGAATTCAAAGCCACAAACAATGAAGCAGAATATGAAGCTTTGATCGCAGGACTAGATATTGCTCTTAGACTGGGGGCAAAACAGTTGCACGTTCGAAGCGATTCTTTATTGGTCGTAAACCAAGTAAATGGGGATTTTCAAGCAAAAGACTCAAAAATGATGAGTTATCTCAAAGCCGTTAAAGATCGAATCGCACGATTTGAACAGTTCTTGATCGAGCAAATACCAAGAGATTTAAATATGCAAGCGGACGCACTAGCCAATCTGGGATCTGCATTTCATGATCCGTTCATGGAAAATATCCCAATACTTCATCTCACAACACCAACAATTGCGGCAAACGATGAAGTACAGATGAACGAAGAAATTTATAATTGGTCGCTCGACATATGGAACTACCTCAAGCACGACCAACTACCTGAAGATAAAATGGAAGCTCGAAAAACAAGATCGAAAGCTTCAAGATATATAATCTTTGAAGATCAACTTTATCGAAGATCCACGACAGGACTTCTTCTACGATGCGTTACAAATAAAGTACAAATCAATCAAATTCTCCAAGAGATGCACGACGGAGAATGTGGAAATCACGCAGGGGGCAGAAGTCTTGCTAGTCGAATCTCACGACAAGGTTATTATTGGCCTACTCTACGAGAAAATGCCATAACGTACGTCCAACGATGCGACGCATGTCAAAAACATTCGAGCATGGTCCATCGACCATCCGAACCTTTACATTCTGTTCTAGTTCCATGGCCCTTCATGCGATGGGGAATGGACATCGTGGGAAAATTACCTCCAGCCCCTGGACAGAAAGTCTATCTACTCGTACTCACCGACTACTTCTCGAAATGGATAGAAGCTGGTGCTTTCTCACAGGTCCGAGATAAAGAAGTCATATCTTTCATTCAGAAAAACATCATTTACAGATTCGGGGTACCAGCTGAAATCATGTGCGACAACGGCTCACAATTTATAAGTGATAAGACTCGTATGTTCTGTGAAAAACGAGGAATCAAGTTAATCACTTCAACTCCGAGATATCCACAATCTAACGGATTAGCAGAATCGAGCAACAAAGTCATCATCAATTCAATCCGAAAGAGGTTGAAAGGAGCAAAAGGAAAATGGGTAGAAGAATTGCCATCTGTCTTATGGGCAAATCGTACGACACCTAGAGCATCAACTGGACAAACTCCGTATTCTCTAGTATATGGATGCGAAGCAGTCTTGCCAATCGAAGCTCAAATACCAACTGCCAGAAGTCGCACGTATGATCAAAATGCAATAAATTTATCCTACGATCTTGACGCCTTAGAAGAAATCCGAGAAAAAGCACTACGAACGATGGCTGCACAAAAAGGAATTGTCGAAAGACACTTCAACAAAAAGGTAAAGGCAAAAATTTTTCAAGTTGGAGATTATGTCTTACGACATGTGTTTCAAAACACACAAGAGCCAAACGCTGGAAAACTTTCCATCAAATGGGAAGGACCTTACATAATTTCCAAAGTCATTGGAAATGGAGCATACAGACTTACGACTATGGAAGGTATGGAAATCCCACGAAGCTGGAACGCCCATCACCTCAAAAGGTATTATTTCTAAACCTATTTACATACGATTTATTCCTTATCCATTACTGACTTAAGCATCGGAGCGCCGTTGGCTAAGCCAACGGCCACCCCTTAGTCATCCTTTTTCGCAGGTATCGCACGATAAATCGCATGGATCGCACGATTAACGCAAGTATCGCACGACTAAATGCATGCTTATCGCAGGAATCGCACGACAAAAATCGCATGGATCGCAAGATAAACGCTATAACGCACGATTATGTCGCAAGAGCGCAAGTCAACTCGCCAGTCGCACGAATACTCTCATGAGTACAAAAGAAACGTTTCTAAATCAAGTCTAAGGACTTTAAAACAAATGCATGCAAAAATAAAAGCTAAAACGCACGATAAAAACGCACGATACAGGCTAAAACGCACGGTAAAAGCTAAAAACGCACGATACAAGCTAAAACGCACGACACGAGCTAAAACGCATGATAAAAATTATAATAACACATCAAATGAAACAAAATTTCATTCATTAAACATTTCTTGCCTAAAAACGGCAGAGTACAAAAAATTTTTTTTTACGATTACAAAAAGAAAACTATTCTAAAGGAGCGTCGGTGGAAGGTGGATCTGCAGCAGGAACCTCTTCAATCTCCAAAGGATGCGCAGGAACGGATCCAGAGGTTCCAGGAACCTCCTCCTCGACACCTGCTTCCTCGACATCCGCAGGCTTCTCTTCGTCCAGGCCTTTTAGATCCTCCTCGTCAAGAAGGTCTTCAGAGCCCATCACCTGAACGAAAGAGGCTACCTCGTCCTTTGCCATCTGAGAGGTGATAGTCCCAGCGGCTACTCGTCGCATGACCGCAGTACGTGCGACCACGCGAACCAAGGCAGCATCCTCTTCCAGTTCTTGGATCTTGGACGACAGAGCTTCCTCCCTCTCAGCTTTCTCTCGTCGAACGACCAACAGCTCTTTCTCCAGCTCCTTGGTGCGATCCAAGGCCAACTTCAACCGTTCCCGCTGTTGGACCTGAAATTGTTCGCTGAGTTCCAGCTTAGATTCCAGGTCCCCAATTTGGACCGACTTGGCATTAAACTCGTCGACCAATTGGGCCAGCTTCTTTTTGGCCTTGTCGGCCTCCTTCTTGGCCACTTTGACGTCATTTTGGTTCGACGCCAACTCCTCTTTGATCTTAGCCATCCGAGTATGGAGGCTAAGACTAGTTTGCAAGGCCTATACAAAAGAAAAAAGAAAGAATTAGAAGCTGTACAAATAAACTGAAAGCAAAAAACATACGACAAGGACTTACCAGGAAGGAGATACCCGCAATGGAGGCATCCAGATCTTCGATGTCAGCCTCCTCCATGCGCGCCTTCTGAGCAGGGACATGAAACTGCTCCAAGACAGGGAAAGTGGCCGCCGTCCTAATGACGTCGTCCACCATGAAGTCAGAGGGTATCTGGATCGTCATGGTCGTAAGACCAGATCCCTCAACCCCCTTGCCCTTGTCGACCTTCGACGCAGGCTGACTCGACGCACCCTCTCCCTTTGCAGGAGGAGCAAAGCTAAGAGGGATAGCTGCTATCCCGCCTTCAACCTTGCGTGCGGTATCCTTAGGCGGGGTATCCACAGGAACGTACGACGATCTCGTACGTTTAGCCACTTGAGCCTCTTGGGCAGCAGCTTTTCTTTTGGCAGCACGAGCAGCTGCTTCCATTGTCGACGCCTTCTTAGAAGCTGAGCCTGTGTAGAAAAGAGAAATTAGAATCGAAATAAATTACTATAACGAGAATATCGACGTAAGACAATTACCTTCCATGTCCTTTTCTTCGATTACTTGCACTTCAGGTTCGACGTCGCTCTCGTCACCTCCTTTTGACGTCCGATACTTCCGATCGGTCACACTGTAGCTCAAGAAGCGTTCGATCGCTTCAGTAGTCTCCTCGAACGAGAAGTCGATCGCTACAAAAAAGGAAACAAATGATTAGTAAGAGAAAATAACTCAAAAATCAAAGAAGACAAGAAAAGCAAGGTGAGCTATATTACCGCCTTTGTTCCATTCAGGAACAACCCAAGATTCCTCGCCTACGACCGAGGACGTTTGGACAAAGACGTATCTCGCCTTCCATCCTCGATCGTTCACTTGGGTACCATGAACCAACATGGCATCGCTTCTTCCCCTTGGAAACAACCCAAAACGGTTGTAAGGAGAGCGAGTCACAGTATAAGCAGATAGAAGATCGTCAACCGAGAACGCAGGACGATCCCAGTTTCTAGTTACCCGTTCGATTACATGGACGACACGCCAGAACTGGGGCATCAATTGTCCCGGAGATAAATCAAAACGAGTCATGAAGGCTCTAGCCAAAGGAGAGTATGGCCATCGAAATCCGACTTTGAACGGATACTCAAACAGGGCAAAGAAACCCGTCGGAGCATCCGCCGGACGGATTTCTCCAGCTACCCTCACCAAAGCACCCTCAGGAAGCCCGGCTAACTCTCTTAATTCTTCTACCTCTAGATTTTCAGTAATTGAACTCCTAGTCTCGCTTGACATAATGAAATCTATTCGACTTAGACTATTTTTCAAACGTGTAAACCTAAGATTATCTAAACTTCTGTTACTTTTCTTCGCTATTGACTTCAGACGCATGAAACAGGGGAGAAGGAGGTACCTTATAAAGCCTAAGTCGCACGAAATATTTGCCGAAAATAAGGACGGATTACGATCTCGCAAAATCGATTTGGAAATTAAGAAGATTTGTAAAATCTTTTCTAATTATCAAACGCCTTATTTATAGTAACTGAATCAAGTGAATCATCAGAGATAATCGTGCCACGCGTCATCATTTAGCCGTTAAGAGACACGCGTCCAGGCTAACGGCTAGATAACGGCTATATTTCTAAACGTCTATTTGACCGTTAGACAACGTATTTTTACTCTTTGACCAGCGAATTAAAGATTTAGATAAAATTAGAATTATTTTCTAAATCTTGGGGGCAAATTGTTAGGGTAAAAATCTACGATCGCACGACAATCGACTATAATCGTAAGATAAGTGTTGGGACGATAGTCCTGTATTAAGATAAGGTCCTGAGATAAAGCCTAAAAGAACTATCGAACAAAGATTATTAAACATCGAACATATACATCGAATAAGTCGAACGATATCCACAATATCGTACGACGGTACTAACGAATAAATATACAAAGTTTATATGTTTGATGCAGGTATGCTGATTATCATATCTAACAATTGTCCACCTTTGAGGAAATCGGAAATTGAGTACTATGCTATGCTTGTTGAAGATCATCACTACATCGAACAAGTCGTAAGTTATGTATCGTTCGACAGCATCAAGATCGACCGTTACAAGCAAGAATCTCGCAACAGTTACAATCTGGACATTAACTCTCAACAATGCCGTTGGACAGTTACTCTCCGAGCATTAATTGAAGACAATAACGTTGGACGGTTACGATTCAATCATTGATGAGCCACAATACCGTTGGACCGTTATTATCAAACCACTATATAAGAAGAATCAAGCCAACATTGCAACACACGAAGTCTATCCGAAGCTCACAAGTTCTATAATCATTATTCTAGAGAATCATCTGTAATTTACATTCGATTTCATAGTTCTTTCAATTGTAATCGTACGATCAAAGCTGTATACTCGAAGGACATCACCCCTGATTGGTGAACATAGTGCTCTGTCGACTTATCTTTTAGGTCGACCGCAGGTTTTTTCCTCCGTCGTGAGGTTTTTCCTGCGTCATCAAATTATTTGTCTCATTTTACTTTTCCGCACTTATCATTGATTGTAATTTCTTTCTCTCGACGGTTAAGCCTCACACAAGTTTTATTCGACATCGAGTTGTGTAATTTTTTACATAAACAGGTACTTGCTCTTTATACAAGCTTCTCGTTCCCAGGTAACTCCAGTCCATACTTTGAGTTCCACCAGACCTTGACAATTGGTATCTTACTATGCCTTAACTGCTTGACTTCTTGGTCAAGAGTTTCAATTGGTTCCCCTGAAATGCGTAGCCGCTCATTGATTTGAACTTCCTCTAATGGTAGAACCACTGTTTCCATGGACAGTCTTTTTCTTCAGATTCGAACATGGAAGGTATCATGGATGGCACTGAGTTCCTAAGGAAATTCCAATTTGTATGCAGCTAGTTCGGCTCGCTCTTGCGTCTCAATTGGTCCAATGAATCTAGGACTCAGTTTTCCTTTCTTTCCAAACCCTAGAGATCCTTTCCATGGTAATACTTTCAAAAGTACCTTGTCACCAACTTGCAATTCCAAAGGCTTCCTGCGATTATCAGCATAACTCTTATAACAATCCATGGCTGCTTTTCAGCCTTTGTTGCATTGATTTAAATTTTGTCCGTCGTTTCTTGAACGATAATCGGGCCTAGTTAGTTGTCGTTCTCCAACCTCTAACCAACTAAGTTGTTGTAGGAGATTTCAGTCAATGATAGATGGTTGTTCCAACTTCCTCCTAATTCCATCACGCAGGCACACATAATGTCCTCCAGCGTTTGTATGGTTTCCTCTGTCTGTCCATCCGATTGAGGACAATATAAGGTGCTTAGGTCTAATCTTGTGCCCATCACTTTGTTTAATGATTGCCAGAATCGTGAAGTAGAACTGCTGTCTCTATCGGAGATGATCAAGATTGGCATTCCATGTCGCATAGCTATCTCATCGACATACAATTTCGCGAGTCTATCAATGCTGTAAGTTTCCCTTATTGGCAAAAAGTGCGCAGATTTCGTGAGTCGATCAACGATTACCCAAATCGAATCATGCCCCTTTTTAGTCTTGGGTAACTTGGTCACGAAATCCCTTGATATCCGCTCCCATTTCCATTCTGGGATTTCCGGTTGCTGCAGGAGTCTGGATGGCTTTTTGGTGTTCTACCTTGATCCTGGCACAGGTCAAGCATTTGCTCACATGCTAAGCTATATCCTTTTTCATCCCAGGCCACCAGTAGGCTCTTATAGTCCTTTGTACATCTTGTTAGATACTGGGTGTATCGAGTATTTCGTCAAATGAGCTTCATCCATGATCGTTGACCTTAACTGATCGACCTTTGGTGACCACATCTTGTCCTTAAAATAACGTACTCCATTAGCTTTCACCTCAAACTCTATTTCTATCTGGTGAAGAGTTCCTTTCTTCAGGTTTTCTACTTTCAATGCTTCTTCTTGAGCTTCAAGCATTTGATTTTTCAAACTCACCTGCACTACCATTCCCGTGACTCGTGCTCTTGAAGGTTTCACCCTTTTCTTTCCTGCTCAGTGCATCAGCTACCACATTTTCCTTTCCTGGGTGATACTTTATCTCACAATTTTAGTCATTGAGTAACTCGACCATCTTCTTTGCCTTGAGTTCAACATCTTCTGATCGAGGGTGTGCTGAAGGCTCTTGTGATCTGTGAAGATCGTGCACTTTGTACCATAAAGGAAATGCCTCCAGACCTGAAGTGCAAACACCACAGCTCCTAGCTCAAGATAGTGTGTGGTGTAATTCTTTTCACGAACCTTTAATTGTCTCGACACATAAGCAATGACCTCCTTACTTTTCATTATCACACATTCTAAGCCTTAATGCGAAGCATCGCAGTACCCCATGATGTTATCTGTTCCTTCAGGTAACGCCAAATGGAGTGCATTGCACAAGTTATGCTTAAGTAACTGAAACGCTTCCTCTTGTTTTTCTCCCCAAATAAACTTCTTGTCCTTCTGCGTTAAAATTTTCAAAGGTTGTGCAATCTTGGAGAAATTAGCAATGAATCGTCGGTAATAGCCTGCCAGACCGAGAAACTGTCGAATTTCTGTCGGCGTCTTCAGAGTTTCCCATTTCTTTATAGCTTCAATCTTGGCTGGATCAACATGTATTCCTTCTTTATTCACCACATGACTTAAAAGTGCATTTCACGGATCCAAAATTCACACTTAGAGAATTTTGCGTAAATCTCCTCGGTTTTGAGCAACTCCAGTATCAATCTTAGATGTTGCTCATGCTCCTCCTTACTTCGCGAGTGGATTTGGGTGTCGTCTATGAAGACAGTCACAAACTTATCCAGGTATGGTCGACATACTCTGTTCATCAAATCCATGAAAACTGCTGGAGCGTTCGTCAAACCAAAGGGCATGATCAAGAATTCGCAATGACCATAACGAGTTCTGAACGCTGTCTTGGCAATATCTTCCTCTCGAACTATCATCTGATGGTATCCGGATCTAAGATCGATCTTGGAAAGGTACGTTGCTCCTTGAACTAGATCAACATGGAACTCTATCTGTCTATGCAGGGGTAGTCCGGGTAACTCCTCCGGGAACACTTCTGGATACTCTCTTACAACTGGAAAGTCCTAAATTTGCTCCTCCTTTACCTCTTTATCTACACATGCGCCATAAACACCACGCAATCCTTTTGCAAATGGCTTCACATTTTCATGTAGGGTACTATACTGGATCTTGGTGTGCCTCTTTGGTTCCAATTGCGAATGCCCTTCCTTGAGCCTTGCATCCTTAATCTCTTTGATTTGCTTACGTTGCTTTGTTCATCCTCTTGGTGCTGCTTAAGCCTTTATTCAGCGTGAAATACCTATCTTTAGAGTGGTTTAGGGTTGCGTACCCTTAGCCCCCTTTCCGGTCCTTCTGACCTTCCTTTCCTTTCTATAGTAACGAGTAGTGTAACCGACTAGGTTGTCCTTGGTACCCCTAATACAAGCTCCTGGGTGATTGCAGTTGTAGCTATTACATTTTGGATGAGAGTCCATATACTGCCTTGACTCATAGGTCTTTACTCCAAATTTCTTTTGACTTTTATTTGACTGACTTGAGTTGTCTCCTCTGACTGGTGCCCTACTTTCCTTTATTACCATCTTTCCATTCGATGGGTACTATGACTTCCTTAATTCTCCTATTTGCGACAAGGTCGGTTAGTAATTTGAGTGACTAAGGTAGGTACGACTTCCTGGACTTGTTGGGCTATCAGTTGCGCAATGTTGATCACTTAACTCCTACGGTTCCCTTTCTAGCTATGTGTGTTTCTTCTAGGAAATACGGTTTTAAATCATTTGTAAAATGTATGTTTGAGTAAAAGTTGTCTTTTAATAAATGTTCAAAAATATTTGTATTTTATTTATGAGGATTTCTTTACAATAAAATCGGAAAGAACGTCTTGGTGATTAAAGAAAGGTTAGTTTCATTGAAACTTAATATATATCTGAAAGGGGTCAAAATTTGATGTTAATACATCATTAAAATATTTTACTCACCCAAACTAAGGTTTAAATGGGATAACCAAAAGTACACTTTGAAATTCCTTCAAAATTCACGAGGGTTACAACCGAAAGGATCAGTTTTGCCAACAGTATTACCGCAACTTGTCCGCCCAAGTCAACTTTCCTAGTCGTCCTTCTTGTCTTCCTAGCATTTTCTACAACTTTGGTGGTACATTCCTCCAATAGATGCACCAATTTTGTCGACTTAATCATGGCCTGATTCTATCTTGATGCCCTGCTTCGACTATTTTGCAGTCCGCCGGCGAGTGTTTGCATAGTTCGAGTCTCTCCTTGTGCCATACTAATATTATGAGCGATCAATATCCCCGAAAGGATATGAAATGATCTTGCATTACCCCAATGGGTTATTGCCAATCCACTCCGAAAGGTTGCCGTAACTGTCTTCTGAGTTGTCTCGTTTGAGGTGCTGGGAGGTTCAGGTTGGGCGTAGGAATAACTGGGGTAGGTTCAGGTAGGACACTTGTTGGGGTAATCGAAGGTGGATTGCTTAAATATCCTTACCTGTTACTCTAATGTCGGAATCATAATGCTTAGACGGGTCCTTCTCCGAAGTCTAAGTAGTAGTGTTCGACATAGTGGTTGTAGTGCCCGCAAGACTCATTAACACGCATTCAAAATACTAGTGACATCCTAGCGCTAACGCAGGAGTGTTCAACAGTGACGTTACCTTTCTTAACGCGTAAATGCTATAGTAAATATCAACATCATGATATGCTTATGTGAACTCACACAGTTTTCGCTTTTCAGGAAATTTTTTCGAAGGCTTCAAATTTTTATTTTCTAACAATACGCTTAGTTCATAAGTCCTATCCTACTTATATCATGGCTAAGCGTAGGTGATCAGGCTCCGCTTATCTATGATATATCAGAATAGCACCTATCCTAATCGTATAAGCATTTGAATTCTCCTATACTTCGAAATCTGTGATTAAAATGTTTTAACTTATTCTTGGAAAAATGTTGGTTATAGTACTTGGTTTTATGAAAACCGATGTTCTCTATAACCTATGGCTCTGATACCAAATCTGTAACACCCCGCTAAAGCGGAAACACGAGGTGCGACAGCTAAGATTTCAAGGCGATAGGAGATAACAACATCAACCATTCGTTCCAAAATATCCAAAGTTTTTAAAATTTAAATTGTATTACAACCAACGGAAGTTTGAAATTACAAACATAGCAAAATAAAATACTAAGTCTTGATTGATGTCTACAAGTGCTCAAAACTAAGCTTTCTCATTCACCTTCTGATTTCCTGAAAAGCATGTTAAAACAAGCGTCAACTACGAGAGTTGGTGAGTTCACAGGTTTTCATATGCACAAAACAGTTTAAATGCAACAATTTTAGTGAACCTTTTTATTCACTCAACTTTTCATAAACAAGGTATAGTGAACCCGTTCATTCACTAATTTTCATAAACAGTTATAGTGAATCCGTTCATTCACTAAATTTTTATAAACAGTTAGAGTGAATCCGTTCATTCACTACCAACATGTGAGTAAATTTCCCGGGTCATGTTAATCGCATGGTATTTATTCTTTGAGCCACTACTAAACCTAAAACCAATTTGCCCTAACGATCTACCTCAGAGGTGGTTGCGAACCACATGGGTAGAGCGTTCTCGCGAACTACCTCAACGGTGGGACTAAAACCCCACATGTGTAGACGCTGCACTACCTCAGCGGTGGGACTAAATCCCACATGTGTAGTACCACATATGATTACGTGCACCCTATACTCGTCAGTAAACAAGGGTGGGTCCACTCTACCAAATAGCGCTATCCACAATAACCATTGGCTCGAAACGAGTTAATAGTAGTGTATTCAACATGGGACTTTTACTCAATATATCATGCCGCATAACATTTCAAATTTAGCTCACAATACATTTCATTTCATTTCATTTCATTTCGCAATAATTTCACAATTTTTCACATTCATTTATAAACATGCTTTTCACCCCAAAACTCGTAAAAACGGTAAAAACGGGGGCTGTGAATACTCACCTCGAGCGTTTGATGCGGGTCGGTAAGTGATGATGTGCGGTAAAGTCCCGGTCCGATACTATTCTCACCCTAAAAGACACAATAGGTTTATCGTAAGTTCTAAGCTTAACGGTCCCTAAGTCATAATCACATCGATATCCATATAATGCCAGTATATTATTTTACGATGTCTCAAATAATAAAAATTCATCTTATTGCATTTTGGTGTGTTCCCCACATTTTGGAAGGTTTAGATTTTATGAATTTGGTTTCTCAAACAATTTCCAGAATCTGCCATAGTTTTTAGGTTGCAAAAATTACCATTTTGAACTTAGGTCCTCCCAATATCAAGTCCTTAAATTTTTACCCCTTGTTTTAGGGAATGTTAGGAACAATTTCACCAAATTTCATTATTTTTAGAGAATTTTTACTATTTTTAAACATTTTTACAAAATCAGTGGTATCATCCTACTTTCCAGAATACCTTTCAGTCCTTGTTTTGTTCATAAACAATTTTATACACCACTTTATCACGAATTTCCAAAGAGAATTTCTAGCTAAAACATATACCAAACTTTTGAGACAAGTTTCATGTCATAAGGATGGTTTTTGAGGGAGATATGACCTTTTCAAGTGGTGCATGTGTAATCTGCCATAAGAGGACAGCCTACACCACCAACTTAAACTCATTGGTTGAAGTCTCAAAACTCCTCTAAATGACATGATCTTGGACTTTTTAGAAAGCTAACTCAAAGTACTTGAGTTTAGAATCAAGAAAATCGTGCTTTAGATAAATAATCAAGGAGTTATGCTAGTTTGAAGTTGACCAAAATTTCTGACCAAACACTGTTGCACACAAAAATGTTTTATGGTGGTTTGGGTTCAAATCTTGGTGTTTTTGCACCAATCCAGTGGGGTTTGAACCCTGACACTTTAAATATCATCCCATAAAAATTTCATGAAGAAATAAGTTCAAGAAAACCCTTTTTGGGTCGTGTAAAGTACATGCATCAATATTGACAGAATCTGTCCAAAATCTAACACCCATTATGCTACCAAAACACATAAAATCATACAATTTCGGGGTTTTTCTTGCTATTTCACCCACAACTCAGATTATTCAAATGTAATACAACTAATATATGCTTTCATACCATCCAAACCCATGCATGAACTATTGATAAAGTTTAGCACAAGTTTGGTGGTCAAGAACATCATCTAAACGATTTTTGATTCATTTCTTGTGTTCTTATGGGGAAATCATTGATTTTCACCTTCATAGATTGTTATACAACATTTCCTAAGGTTAAATCTCTTTCCCAAACACAAGTTTCTTTCTTGAATCAAAAAGGGGTTAAAACCCTTGAAAAAGAAGAAGAAAAACTCACAAATGAGTTGAAAATCGAAGTAAAAACATCTATGCTTTGCTTACCTTTGAAGAACACTTAATCTTGTTTTCAAGTAGGTTTTAAAAACCTTAAAAATCTGGACTTGAAGTAGTTTCTTGGCTGAGTTTTAGAGAGAGTAGAGAGGATTTGAGAGAGAGATGGAGAAGATTTTGAAAAGTGAAAATGGGATTGTGTTGGGAAAGTGAAGATATGATGGTATTTATATGAGAGAAATAAAGAAGAAGAAAGATGATTGGAGGAGGAGGGAGGTGGCCGGCCAAGGGGGCCCACCCACCTCTTTCTTTATATTTTTTTTTTTATTTAAAACAGTATACATTCTACACTGTTTGTTCGACGCGGTACCGGGTTTTTGACGTTTTTTAGCAAATTCCGACTTTTCGAAGGTGGTTTTAGGTTATCTAGGTTACTTTACACATATTTTAAACATTATAACTTAAATTTCCAAAAATTATCTTAATTTTGGCATTTTAGGATTATCGGGTGATTTCGGGCCGGTTCGGGCTTTTTCGGGCAGTTTTCGGAACTTTTAGGATTTTAACCTAACTTTTTCGCACAAACTAACCTAGATTATTTTAGTAACTTAAATAACTACCTTTTTACCTATGGAGACGCTACTGAGTGATTTTCAGGCCGCTAATCGGAGAGCCGAATTTTGTCGGTTGTCACATGCGTCGCATCGTTGGACGTACGTTATGGCATCTTCTCGTAGAGTAGGCCAATAGTAACCTTGTCGTGAGATTCGACTAGCAAGACTTCTGCCCCCTGCGTGATTTCCACATTCTCCGTCGTGCATCTCTTGAAGAATTTGATTGATTTGTACCTTATTTGTGACACATCGTAGAAGAAGTCCTGTTGTGGATCTTCGATAAAGTTGATCTTCAAAAATTGTGTATCTTGAAGCTTTCGACCTTGTCTTTCGAGCTTCCATTTTATCTTCAGGTAGTTGGTCGTGTTTGAGGTAGTTCCATATGTCGAGCGACCAATTGTAAATTTCTTCGTTCATCTGTACTTCATCGTTTGTCGCAATTGTTGGTGTTGTGAGATGAAGTATTGGGATATTTTCCATGAACGGATCATGAAATGCAGATCCCAGATTGGCCAGTGCGTCCGCTTGCATATTTAGATCTCTTGGTATTTGCTCGATCAGGAACTGTTCAAATCGTGCGATTCGATCTTTAACGGTTTTGAGATAACTCATCATTTTTGAGTCTTTTGCTTGAAAATCTCCATTTACTTGGTTTACGACCAGTAAAGAATCGCTTCGAACGTGCAACTGTTTTGCCCCCAGTTTAAGAGCAATATCTAGTCCTGCGATCAAAGCTTCATATTCTGCTTCATTGTTTGTGGCTTTGAATTCGCATCGTACGGAGTACACTATATTTCCCCCTTGTGATGATTTTAAGACAATACCTAATCCACATCCTCGTACGTTCGAGGAACCATCAACGTAGAGTATCCAAGGTTGGTTGTCTGAAATCATCACAACTTCGTCGCACGTCGTTGGTTCTAGTCCTGGAGAAAATTCTGCCACAAAATCTGCTAGTACTTGTGATTTGATGGCCGTCTTAGGTTTAAACTCAATGTCGAACCCACTGAGATAAATGCTCCATTTGGCTAGTCGACCTGTCAGTTCTGGTTTTCGAAGCACCGTCTTTAGTGGATAATTGGTCACAACAATGATATGATGTGACTCGAAGTAATGCCTTAGCTTCTTCGCTGCCGTCATAAGACCTAGTAGCAATTTTTCCATTGATGTGTACCTGGTTTCTGCGTCGAGGAAAGATTTGCTGACATAATAGATTGGTTGTTGTCGTTGATCTTCTTCTCGCACAAGTACTGCACTTGTCGCATTTTTGCTCACTGCCAAGTACAACTGTAGACTTTCTCCTTCGACTGGTTTTGTCAGCAGTGGAGGTGATGTCATATATTGCTTCAGTTCTTGCAAAGCTTTCTCGTGTTCGTCTGTCCACAAGAAGCCTTGATTCTTTCGTAGGACATTGTAGAACAAATGGCATTTATCCGATGATCGTGAAATAAATCGGGTTAAAGCTGCCATTCGTCCTGTTAATCTTTGGACTTCTTTGATATTCCTTGGAGATTGTATCTCGACGATAGCTTTGACTTGTTCTGGACTTGCTTCGATTCCGCGTTGCGTCACTAAGTACCCCAAAAATTTTCCTGCTCGTACTCCGAAGGAACATTTTGTTGGATTGAGCTTCATCTTGTATTGTCGTAAGATATCGAAGGATTGCTTTAAATGTGCGACGTGATCGATCGAACGTTCTGATTTCACAAGCATGTCGTCGATATAAACTTCCATCGTTCGACCAAGATGTTCCTTAAACATCATGTTAACCAATCTTTGATATGTTGATCCTGCATTCTTGAGACCGAATGGCATAACTTTGTAACAATATATGCCTTTGTCCGTCATGAATGCAGTCTTCTCCTGGTCGTCCGTGTGCATCAATATTTGGTTGTATCCTGAATATGCGTCCATGAATGTTAACAATTCATGTCCTGCTGTCGCGTCAACCATGGCGTCAATATGAGGTAAAGGAAAAGGATCTTTTGGACAAGCTTTGTTTAGATCCGTGAAATCAATGCAGACTCGCCATTTTCCGTTCTTCTTTTGTACGACGACTACATTAGCCAACCATTCTGGATATTTGACTTCTCGGATCTTCCCTGTTTTAAGCAGATTGTCAACTTCATCGTTGATCACTTTATTTCTTTCAGGTGCGAACTTGCGACGTTTCTGCTTAATGGGCTTGAAAGTAGGATCCACGTTCAGTTTATGCGATATAATGCTTGGATCTATTCCAACCATATCTACGTGCGACCATGCAAAACAGTCTGAATGTTCCTGCAAAAAAGATATAATCGTATTTTTTATGTCAGGGGGGAGCGAGGCTCCTACGAAGACTTTTCGATCAGGATGTTCAGGATCAAGGACGACTTCTTCTAGCCGAAGATCGTTGTTCGATTTCCTCTCATCCTGGCTCTGTAATTGCTAGATGTCCTGCGACTTTGTCTTCATCGTAATCTTGTAGCATTCTCGTGCGACTTTGTTTTCACTAGCAATTTCTTGAATTCCCCATGGAGAAGGAAATTTGATCTTCTGGTGGTATGTCGAAGGAATTGCTTTCATCTCGTGGATCCATGGTCTTCCAAGAATAACATTGTAAGCTGATTGGCAGTCCACAATATTGAACTTTGTTTGTTTGTTGATGCCTTTGGCGTAGACAGGCAAGATGATTTCTCCGAGAGTGTTCATCGGGTCTCCATTGAATCCAATCAGAGTAGTACTTCGTCGTACGATTTCTGACCGTTCGATTCCCATGACTTTAAGAGTATCTGCAAAAATAACGTTAGCCGAACTACCTCCATCAATCAATATTCTCTTAGTCGAACAGTTTCCGATTGTCAACTGTATGACCAGAGCGTCATGATGTTTATGATGGACCCCCTGTGTATCGTCTTGGTCGAACGTGATTGCCATTGCATCGAGCTCTCTTTCTGTCTTTGATTTGGCTTCTCCGGGGATAGGATGTTCGTCTGGACCATCTCGTGCATGTCGCTTTGCAGCTGAATATGTAAGTCCGCAAACTTCTGATCCTCCAGTGATGCAGTTTATGACTTTTGTATGAACCGGTGACGCTGGTCGTCCTTGTTCTTCTGGGATGAGGTCTTTTAGATGCCCCTTAGATTTCAAATATGAAATCTCCTTCTTTAAACTGATGCATTCATCCGTCGTATGACCATGATCGTCGTGGAAGTCGCACCATCTGTTCTGATCTTTGTCCTTGCTTGGTTTATCAGATTTCTTTGGCCATCGTACGTTTGCATCAATCTTTCGTAGCGAATCCACCAAATCTTTTGATGTACCTGCAAAATTGTAAGTAGATAACTCTGGATATCGTATTTTAACAGTACCTTTGCTTGGTCGAGTTTTTGACTCGTATCGAGGATTTCCAATCTTGTTTACTCTTTTATGCTTAAAGTCATGTTTTTGAGCACCAAGAGGTTTCTTTTCTGCGGAATGCTTTCGTCGGAAGAGAGCATCATCTTCTATTCTCATGAAAGCTAGTGTTCTAGCTCGTACGTCGTCGAAGTTTTCTGGCGGATATTTCGTTAATTCCAGATATAATCCAGAGGAATCTTCTAATCCACGCTTGTATGCCTCGATTGCTGTTTTCACGTCGCAATTTTTTATTTCAATCATTGCTGCATTGAATCTGTTGAAGTAGTCGCGGATTGTTTCTCCAGATTTCTGTACGATATAGTACAGGTCGCTGGTCTGCTTCTCCATCTTACGACTGCTAGCAAATTGTCGAGTGAATTGGTTCACCAATTCTGCAAATGATCCAATACTCTTTGGCTTTAGGTTAATAAGCCATTGTAATGCTGCTCCTGTTAAAGTTGATCCAAAGCTTTTGCACATGCAGACTTCTTGATATTGCGCCGGTATAGGAACTGTCCACATAAGTTGCTTGTACTGTGCTATATGTTCGACCGGATCTGTGATTCCAGAATATTTTGTTGCGAAAGCTGGTATAGTATATTTCTTAGGAACGTCAACAAGAGCTAATTCATCAACGAACGGTGAAGCCTGAAATCCAGTTTTAGGTTCGACTTCGACGGGTACTGCTGCTCCGGGTAGCTTTGTGAGTAATGCGAACAATTTTTGATTTTGTTCTTCCAGGGATTTCAGTCGTACGTTCAAAGGATCTTCAATGTTTATTGGGTTTGTTGGAATACAACTAGAAGAGATTCCGGTACTGGGTGGTATTGTCGTATGAACGGTGGAACTAGCAACTGTGGGTATATGACCAGGAATAGGAATTTGTTGGGATACGTTGTTAAAAGGCTCGAACGTGAACATGGGTGCTCCTTGAGACATAGGAGGTGGACCTCGAGGCATAGGTGGCAGGTCATGAGGTATTGGTGGTGGAACCTGTGGTAAAGATGGTCGTACGTTGTTGTATTGTTGGTTCACAGTTGAAAATGGCATTGAGGCATTGAACTGTGGTCGCGGTGGTGGTCTTAGATATTGAGGAGGATATGGAGGAGGAATAGACATTGGAATAGTCATCGATGGTCCTGGCAAAGCTCGAAGACGTTGAATTTCGTTGTTAGCTTCTTGCAATTGTTGTTGGAGTGATGCTATGAATCCGTTATCCATTGTCCTGCGCAAATAGCTCAAAGAGAACTCAAAGAAAAGGTTAGTACTAAGGCGCACTTTTCACCGAATGAAATTTTTCTCAAAACGGAGCCCCACGGTGGGCGCCAAACTGTTTATGTAAAAAATTACACAACTCGATGTCGTAAATAACTTGTGTGAGGCTTAACCGTCGAGAGAAAGAAATTACAATCAATGATAAGTGCGGAAAAATAAAATGAGACGAATAATTTGATGACGCAGGAAAAACCTCACGACGGAAGAAAAAACCTGCGGTCGACCTAAAAGATAAGTCGACAGAGCACTATGTTCACCAATCAGGGGTGATGTCCTTCAAGTATACAGCTTTGATCGTACGATTACAATTGAGAGAAGTATGAAATCGAATGTAAATTACAGATGATTCTTAAGAATAATGATTATAGAACTTGTGAGCTTCGGATAGACTTCGCGTGTTGCAATGCTGGCTTGATTCTTCTTTTATAGTGGCTTGAGAATAACGGTCCAACGGTATTGTGGCTCATCAATGATTGAATTGTAACCGTCCAACGTTATTGTCTTCAATTAATGCTCGGAGAGTAACTGTCCAACGGTATTGTTGAGAGTTAATGTCCAGATTGTAACTGTTGCGAGAATCTTGTTTGTAACGGTCGATCTTGATGCTGTCGAACGATACATAACTTACGACTTACTCATTGTAATGATGGACTTCAACGAGCATAGCATAGTACTCAATTTCCGATTTCCTCAAAGGTGGACAATTGTTAGATATGATAATCAGCTTATCTGCATCAAACATATAAACTTTGTATGTTATTCGTTAGTATCGTCGTACGACAATATAGTCATCGTGCGTCTTATTTATTGTATACGTTCGATGCTTATTGATCTTTATTCGATAGTCTTCTTAAGTTTTATCTCAGGACCTTATCTTAATACAGGACTATTGTCCTAACATTTTACCTTACGATTATAGTCGGTTATCGTGCGATTGTAGATTTTTACCCTAACAGGTGATACTTCATTTTAGATCAGTATTTAACAAACGTTAAATAGATATCATAGAGGTTATTAAGAAATGTCATTAATTTTGTTATTATTACAGAGTGTAATATGGACTTTATACAAAAATAATTTCTTTATCACTTTTATAATTTTGCATGTTTTATAATCCAGGAGTGAAACTAGTCTTCAGTTTTTCATTCAAAATTTGTCCGTTACAACTTATCGTGGTGGGAACCCGATAAGGTGTTAAAGTCATTGTGAACTTTTGGGTGATTATGATCAGTTGTTGAATAACACCTACAAGTGTTGTAGACCAAAAGTTACACAGATATTTGATAGAGAAGCAAATATCGGACGTGATCCGCGGTTGAGATTACTTCTTGGATTTTGTCATAAGTAAAATCTCAGAGTGGCTGTCCCTATCACCTGAGGTATCTGGTTTGATATCATGAGGACTGCTGGATACTTAGTGCGTTCAACCGCTACGCCATAACAGGGTGGCTATAAAGGGCGTAACTAGATTCAGCGGAAGCCGTGGTGTTAGATGCAGATATGCAAGATGGGATTTGCACCTCTTCTATGAAGAGAGATATTTTTGGGCCCCTTGACTGACTGAATGTACTGATGAAGTGCATGGCCATGCCCAAACGAAATGATTAGTTCTTTGTCGTTTACCTATCAGTAAAAGTCGGATAGTCGAGAAAACAGAATCTTGAGTATTTAAAGTTGACACTTTCCAAGCTCATACTCACAAGTGAAATATCAAGATGCAAAGGGAAAAGCCAAGTTATACTCAATTCATGAACAGTAGTTTCATAGATGTTATTTCCTTACGGAAAGTTTATATCACCTGTCTGGGTATAAGAGTTCTTGTAACTTGGTTAGCCTAAGTGCCTATCTAGGGGCCTCCTTAGGTCCGTGTGGTCAAGACGGTATTGCCAACTTGCACAAGTGGGAGTCTGTTAGTAATTATGTGCAAGTTGACAAACCAGTAGCTTACACATCCAATGTTACAAGACACTTGAGGGTCACACCTGTGAGGACCTATAAATTGAATAAGTTAATAAAACCCAGAAATAGAGAGATTGGATTTATAATAGTTAATTATAAATCAGTTGGGTAATTTCAGTCAGAAATCCCAAAGTTGGAGGGTTATTAATTAATTAAGTGAATTATATATTTATTAGATAAATAAATATATAATAGAATAATTTAATTAATTATAAATAATTATCTAGAATAAATCTTTTCTTAAAAGAAAAGAAAAGAATAAGATAATTAAAAGGAAACTGAATCAGATAGAAACTGTATTATTCCCATATAAATAAGCCTTATGGGTTGAAGATCATTAATTCAATTTTTACCCAATAATCAGTTTCCAGTTTCTCTCTCTCTCTCTCTCTCTCTCTCTCTCCAACCGGCGCCGCCCTCTCCCCTCGCGACAAACCAGCTCGGTTTTTCCAGTTTTTCGGGTTTTCGTTCTGCTAGAGGAACATTCGTTTGGTCGTTCACTGGTGGACTTATTCTCAAGCAATCCAGGTAAACCATTCTAACTTTTAACTGTAGGATTAGATAAGAAAACGATAAAGATCTGTGGATATCTAGGGTTTTGTATCCAAATTGCTTCCGCACTCGATCGAATTAGTATGTTTTTCAATCATATAGATCTTTGACCAGTTTGGTTATCGGATCTATGGGATTTATCGAACCAGTGAGGTTTCGAGATCCATAATGATCCTCGTGTCAGTTCGACCCGAGGGATCCCACAAAAACCCAACAAAGACAACCAACATCCAGCAAATCGTCGGAATGCTTCTTATGAGCGTTCCTGACAGCAGCCCACGCATTTGCTGGAGGGGCCTCTCCCAGAGGCTCTTCCAAGACGTACCATTTCCTTTCATGCCTGAGCACAATCATCAGATTGCGCTCCCAATCGAGGAAATTGGGACCAGTGAGTTTATCTTTCTCGAGGATGGAGCGGAGAGAAAGATTGTGTGTGTTGGTTACAGTGTTTGCCATCTACACATTAAAAAATTGGTTTTAACAACTGTAAATAGACTATTTCCAATAAATATCAATAAACCCTTAAATGATCAATTTATTGGACTAGGATCCTTATTTCATACGCCCTGATGTGCGGTGTGCTCATGCTCCACCAGGCCGTATTATTTCGGTAGGTAAGGACTTTTACCAATCATATATAACTAACATGACTCCTAGATCTTTTCGGGACAACGATAACTATTTGTACATGTTTCAGTCCCTCTAAGTGCATTTTGGCCCGGTACGTACCACCCGATGAACATAACAGAACCAAAATAGATCTCACCATTTTGGGACTTGGACACTTTACTCTAGTCGGTACCACCCGGAAATAATACGCAGAGTCATGTAATCCCTGTTAGGAATTATGTGCAGAGTTGACAAACCAAGTGATTACACATCCAATGTTACAAGACACTTGAGGGTCACACCTGTGAGGACCTATAAGTCGAACAAGTTAGATGAAACCCCGAAATGGAGAGTTAGAATTTATAATAGTGTATTATAAATCAGTTGGGTAATTTCAGTCAGAATTACCGAAGTTGGAGGATTATTAATTAATTAGGATATTATATATTTATTAAGATAAATAAATATATAATAGTTAATTAATAAAGATTTTATATATTAGATAAATATATAAATCATAATTATCGTATGCAAATTCTTTTCCAGCTAATTAAAAAGGAAAGGATTTGAGATAATTATAATAAGGAAACTAGATTCCCTACAAACTGTATTTTTCCTCCATATAAATAAGGGTTATGGGTTAAGGAAAAATCTAAGCTTTTCAATTAAGAAAACCAGTTATCAGTTTCCTCCTCCCTCTCTCCCAAAAGCCGACGCCGACCTCCCCTCCCCTCTCGTCGGATTTCGTTTTTGTGTGTTCGGGTTTCATACAGTCCTACTAGAGGGACGTTCGCTGGTCGATCATTGGTGGATCTATTCTCAAGCAACCAGGAAAATTGATCTAAACCAAACCAATAGGATTAAAACTATAACGATTAAAAGATCATTAGGCTTAATGGGTTTTTAGCTTTTATCGCTTCCGCACAAATAAGATCAAAACAGCGTATTTTGATCACATAGGTTTTATCAGTTTGATTAACCTATGAGGTATAACAAACCAGCAAGGTTTTGATAGATCTGAGATAATCCTCAACTCAGTTTGATCCGAGGATACCCACAAAAACCCAACAGTGGTATCAGAGCCATTGTTAATAGTCGTTTTAGTTTTATCAGTTTTATCTGCTTTCGTGAGATCCGTTAAAATTGTTATTTAACAAGTTTAAAAATCTGATTTTTATTTTAATTAGCATATCAATCTTTATAAAAATCTGATTTTTATTATGATCTACGTGTAAATTTTGGTTTTTATTGTTTCAATTGTTGTTCGTACGAAAAAACCCGGAAAAACCATCACCAGATTGGTGATGGCTGCACCACCACCGCACCACCAGCGTGGTGGTGGCGGCGTTGGTTGTCGACCCAAACACCGGCCAAGACCACCGGCCTGGTAGGAATGGTGGTGGCGGTGGGTGAAACACCACCAGATCGGTGGTAAGGGGACAAAACCGCAACCACCAGAAGCTGCGATAGCAGCGGTGGACGGCGGTGGTCCGTTAATCGCCGGCCAGTGGCGATGGTGGTATCGTATGGTGGCGTGTGGTGGCAGACGGCGGCTGATTGAACCATCGCTAAGCCAAAAACCACCATGATGGTGGTGATGGCGTTAATTCCGATTGCCGAACGGATCACCACCAGATTGGTGGTGACCGATGGCGTTGAAAGGCGATGACGGCGTCTGGGGTTCGCAATCACCAGCGGGGTTGGTGGCCGACGGATGTTTAGTCGACCATTGATCAGCAGCGATAAGGCGGTGGCAGCGAGGCCACACCGCAACCACCAGAAACCGCGTTGGCGGTGGTGGATGGCGGTGTTCTTGACCATCGACAACGGTTCTCATAATCGCCGGCCAAACCGCAGCTAGCGGTGGCGGCAGACGCCTGGCCAAAACCACCGTGATGGTGGCGGCGGTGTTCTCGACCACCAGAAACACTTTGGTGGTGGTGGTGCGTAGCGTTGTTAGTAACGAGAGAAAACAACCAACCACCGCCGGCTGCCCTAAAGCCAAGCCAAGGCGGTGGCGTTAATCGCCGCCAGACCAACCACCACTGGCTGCCTCACGGCCACGCCTAGTGGTGGTGGTGATCGACGGTACCGCAGTCGATCAAGACCCGCACCTCGGTCGGCCGTAGCCGGATTGTGGATAGGCCACGGCAACACCACCAGCGTGGTGGTGACAGCCTTTTGCGGTGATCGATGGTGGCCACAACCGCACCACAGCATCGTGGTGGCGGTTCGGGAAAATCAACCAACAGCCGGATCGCCAAGACGGTGGGGCCGTGCGATAGTCGAATTGCACCAAACCTAAGTTTTTTGTTTTTGGGCCTAGTTACGTTATCCAGGCCCAAGGCCCAGTTCTTTGGACCAAGTGATGGCCCAAAAGAGTTCGTTTGGTTTTAAGCTTTCTTATCCAGAAATTAATTTTGTTGAATTTATTCAAACCAGTTGAGTTGTTTTCGGGTTTGATAAGAAATTATTTTCACCGTAGGCCTAATTTTATGTTTTTACTATTTAATTAAAACACTAAGGCCGGTATTATAAAATTGTTTGGTAAAACCCGGTTTGATATAACTTTGGATAAAAGGATTTTTCCTCTTACAAATCAATTTTATTTATAAAAGGAATATATTTATAAAACTAATTTTAATTTCGATTTATAAAACTATTGTTTTATGAATCAGTTTAAAACTAAGTTTTACAATAATTGAGACAAGATAATTTTGACGGATCCAGGTTTATTTATCGTAATTATAATATTGTTTATTTATATAATTGCGTGATTGCTTGAGTTCTATATATGGTTTTCAGTATGATTATGCATATATGTGTATGTTGTAGTATTTGCCAACTTAGACCCTTGACATGTTTACGGGGAGGCCTGCGTGCCATTTACAACCCCTTATGTAATAATGACCTTAGGATAGAAAATTTTCCCTTTTCGATGACGAGGCTAGTGGGAGCTACTAAAATTCTTCATCCTACCGGAGTACTAACGAAACACGGCGAGGCCAGTGGGAGGTACGCGAGTTTTGAAGCCTTTAGTATAATAGGTCATTATTGGTCCATAGGAAACGTTGGCAAAAACTATAACAGGCTACTATGTGATTGATTGCATGATTGATTAAATATTTGTGATATCTTGCATGTTGATAGTTTTAAATAGAGTTGTTACTTTAAAACTAGTTTATATCACAAAAGGAGTATAGGTTTTAGTTTTCGTTAAACTTTTCAAAACAATAGTTTTTTATTTAAAAAACCTATAGGTGATTGTTTTAATAAAAAGGCAAGTTGACAAAAACAGTTAGTTTTAATCAACTAGATGTGCTGTTAAAACAGTTAGTTTTAATTAGCAAGTAATTTTAGAACAGTTGGTTTTAAAATTACATGTATGTTTGAAACAGTTAGTTTAAAACATAAGTAGCCTTTATAACAATCAGTTTTTTCAAAAAAGCCTGGAAATAAAGTTTTTCAAAACCCCGAAAATCATAGATCAGTAGTGCAACCCATCTAGGGACACCTTCGGCGTAAAGTACATAGGCGTTGTAAGTGATCACACATTCAACGTCTGTGTTCAAACTGAAGCTGAAGGGGTTACATAACTCTGCGAATTATCTCCGGGTGGTACCGGCCAGAGTATAGTGATCAGGTCCCAAAATGGTGAGATCTGTTTTGGTACTATAATGTTCACCGGGTGGTACCGGGCCAAAAAGCACTTAGAGGGACTAAAACATGCACAGGTAGTTGCTATAAGTCCCGAAAAGATCTAGGAGTCATGTCAGCCAGACATGATTGGTAAAAGTCCTTACCTACCGAAATAAATACGGGTCTGGTGGAGCAAGAACATTACGCACATCAGGACGTATGAAATAAGGATCCTAGTCCAATAAATTGATCATTTAAGGGTTTATTGATATTTTATTGGAAATTAGTCTATTTACAGTTGCTAAGACCAAAAGTTTTATTTTGTGTAGATGGCAAGCACTGTTACCAGCACTAATAATCTTTCCCTCCGATCTATCCTAGAGAAGGATAAACTGACCGGCCCTAACTTTCTCGACTGGGAGCGCAATCTGATGATTGTGCTCAGACATGAGAGAAAGTGGTATGTGCTTGAAGAGCCACTTGGGGAGGCACCTCCGGGAAACGCTCCGGCTGCTGCCAGAAATGCCCACAAGAAGCACTCGGATGATCTCCTTGATGTCGCCTGTCTAATGTTAGCAACTATGAGCCCAGATCTGCAAGCAGGGCTCATAAATACAAATGCTTACGACATGATCCGCCAGCTGAGGGACATGTTTCAGACTCAAGCTCGTACAGAACGCTACGATGCCACCAAAGCATTCAATGAGTGCAAGATGGTAAGAGGGACATCAGTAAGTGACCATGTCATGAAAATGAAACGGCACTTAGATCATCTGGAGAGGCTAGGTCATCCCGTTCCGTTGCAGCTAGCAACAGACACCATACTCAATTCACTGTCAGAAGACTACAGGCCTTTCGTAGTCAATTACAATATGAATAACATGGAGAAAACAATAGCAGAATTGCACTCCATGCTAAAGACAGCTGAACTGAATATGGGGAACAAGAACAAGACTAAGGATGTCTTGATGGTGAAAGACGGAGGGGTGAAAAAGAAGAATGGGCAAGCTAGCACCAGTAAAGGAAAGGGACCAGTCCAGGCCATCCAGAGTGCACCCAAGAAAGGCAAAGGCAAGGGCAAGGGCAAGAAGGTTAAGCCAAACAAAGCTAGGACCGAGAATCGCTGCTTTATATGCAATGAGATCGGTCATTGGAGGCAAAACTGCCCTAAGCGTCATGAAGCAGGTATGTAAACCTCAGAAAATTTATGATTGCTTTATTTTGTCACTTCTTACTTGTTAGCTTACAAGTATACTGATACCTAGAGCAAATGATTATTGCAGGAGGTCAGAAATGAAGTGAAGTGCCCAGGAGTTGCCGAGGATCTTAAGTACGAGATGATTTAAGTCAAGACATTTTTTGAATTTATAGTTTTAAAACAGTTATTTTTGGGGGTTTATGTTTTAAACATTTTTGGATAATTATATTTTATAATTTCATGGTTTTATTTTCAAAAGTTATTGTCTTGACACAGAAATATCTAATTGTGCCTGATATTCTTATATCTGTAAGATCCTAGTTGATGCCTGTTATAATTACTTTAATGAAATTGAAGTAATTTGTATAAAAACTATCAAAACACACGAGATTCTATAGGAATGTGTTTTGAGAATAAAACATTTATGAATAATAGTTTTGTGATCAAAAGGGATAATTTAAGATATTAACTCAGATAGCGTTAATAACAGCATTTATAAAACTAGAAAGATTCCAAGTTCTAGAATTAGGATTTGACCAAATCCAGTTAAGCTTTATAAAAGAAATTCTCAAGAACTAACTAATCAAGATTGATCAAGTTTTATTCAAATGTTTTAAAAGGAGAATTTAGGATATTAACTCAGATGGCGTTAATAACAGTATTTATGAAACTAGAAGGATTCCAAGGTTTGGAATTAGGATTTGACCAAATCCAGTTGAGTTTCATAAAAAGGAAAATTCTCAAAGTTCATTACTTGAAATTAGGATTGACTAATCAAAGTTTTGACTAAGTCAATAGTAAATTTTGAGTAATAGTTAGTTTTTATGCAAGTAAGTGGGAGCCCAATTTATTCTCTATCTAGTCTGAGATAAAAGAATAAAAGATATAATTATTGATATATCTCGGAATTCATAAATCCAGGTAGGATAAGAATTCATAAGATATAATTTACCCTTTTAGTTAAAAGGATAAAAGTTTCAAGACCCATGAAACAAAGGTCGTAACTGACTTAAAAATCAATAATTAAAAGTGTTGGATTAAAATATAGGATTCCAGTAGATTTGCCAGTATTGCAAATGGAATCGGATTTCAGGTAGAAATCATTCATCTACACAGCAACTAAGGAAAGTTGCAGTTTTACATATTCAGGAACTGGAAGTTAGTCCAGATCTCCAAGTTCATGGAATATGATAAAAGTCTAGTTATTGTTCTTATAAGGTGTTTGCAGAACAATAATTAGCAGATACAAGTAGATCGTATGAACAGACTTGTATTTTTGGTTATCACTTTGATTAAAATGGTAAACTTTAATCAAAGGGTTTAAACTAAAGATGGGTGATACTTTATTTTAGACCAGTATCTAACAAACGTTAAATAGACATTATGAAAGTTGTTAAAGAAAAGACATTCAATCTTGTTATTATTACAGCGTGTAATATGGACTATACAAAATTGATTTCTTTATCACCTTCACATTTTTTGCATGTTTTTAATATATCCAGGAATGAAATCAGTCTCCGTTTTTCATTCAAAATCTGTCCGTGACAACTTATCATTGTGGGAGCATGATAAGGTGTTAAAGTCATTGTGAACTTTTAGGTAGTTATGATCAGTTGCTGAGTAACAGCTACAAGTGTTGTAGACTAAAAGTTGCACAGATATTTGATAGAGTAGCAAATATCGGACGTGATCCGCGGTTGAGATTACTTCTTGGAAACAGTCATAAGTAAATCTCACAGTGGTTGTCCCTATCACCTGAGGTATCTGATTTGATATCATGAGGACTACTGAATTCTTAGTGCACTCAACCGCTACGCCGTAACAGGGTGGCTATAAAGGGTGTAACTAGATTCAGCGGAAGCCGTGGTGTCAAAGGCAGATATGCAAGATGGGATTTGCACCTCTTCTCAGAAGAGAGATATTTCTGGGCCCATCTTGACTGACTAAGTATACTGATGAAGTGCATGGCCATGCCCAAACGAACTGATTAGTTCTTTGTCGTTTACCTATCAGTGAAAGTCAGATAATCAAGAGAACAGAATCTTGAGTATTTAGAGTTGACACTTTCCAAGCTCATACTCACAGATGAAATATCGCGATGCAAAGGGAAAAGCCAAGATATACCCAATCAATGAACAGTAGTTTCATAGATACCAGTTCCTTACGGAATGTTTATATCACCAGTCTGGGTATAAGAGTTCTTGTAACCTGGTCAGCCTAAGTGCCTGTCTAGGGGCCTCCTTAGGTCAGTGAAATCAAAGGCGGTATTGCCAACTTGCACAAGTGGGAGTCTGTTAGGAATTATGTGCAGAGTTGACAAACCAAGTGATTACACATCCAATGTTACAAGACACTTGAGGGTCACACCTGTGAGGACCTATAAGTCGAACAAGTTAGATGAAACCCCGAAATGGAGAGTTAGAATTTATAATAGTGTATTATAAATCAGTTGGGTAATTTCAGTCAGAATTACCGAAGTTGGAGGATTATTAATTAATTAGGATATTATATATTTATTAAGATAAATAAATATATAATAGTTAATTAATAAAGATTTTATATATTAGATAAATATATAAATCATAATTATCGTATGCAAATTCTTTTCCAGCTAATTAAAAAAGAAAGGATTTGAGATAATTATAATAAGGAAACTAGATTCCCTACAAACTGTATTTTTCCTCCATATAAATAAGGGTTATGGGTTAAGGAAAAATCTAAGCTTTTCAATTAAGAAAACCAGTTATCAGTTTCCTCCTCCCTCTCTCCCAAAAGTCGACGCCGACCTCCCCTCCCCTCTCGTCGGATTTCGTTTTTGTGTGTTCGGGTTTCATACAGTCCTACTAGAGGGACGTTCGCTGGTCGATCATTGGTGGATCTATTCTCAAGCAACCAGGTAAATTGATCTAAACCAAACCAATAGGATTAAAACTATAACGATTAAAAGATCATTAGGCTTAATGGGTTTTTAGCTTTTATCGCTTCCGCACAAATAAGATCAAAACAGCGTATTTTGATCACATAGGTTTTATCAGTTTGATTAACCTATGAGGTATAACAAACCAGCGAGGTTTTGATAGATCTGAGATAATCCTCAAGTCAGTTTGATCCGAGGATACCCACAAAAACCCAACAATCCCCTCCAGCTTCGGTTTGAACCCGGACGTCCAAGGTGTGCTCACTTACAACGCCCGCGTACCTTACGCCGGAGGTGCCCCTAAATGGGTTGCACTACTGATCTATGACTTTTCGGGGTTTTGATTAATTTTTAAAAACTTTTAATATCCTGTGTTTTGAAAAACTATAATTTTGAAAAACTGATTGTTTGAAAAGGTAACTTGTGTTTTTAAACTAACTGTTTCAAACACACACTCCTTTTAAAACTAATTTTTTTAAGGTTACTTGCTAGTTCAAAACTAACTGTTTTGATAGCACACTAGTTGATTAAAACTAATTGTTTTTGTCAACTTAAGAAAAACAATCATTTTATATAAGGTATTTGAATAAAATTACCGTTTAAAAAGTTATGAAAAACTGGCAATTATAAAACCTATATATATTCTTGTGATAAAATCTAGGCATACAAGATATCACAAATAAACAACAACCACGCAGTTAATAAATCTATAACTACACGATTTAAGACAAATTATAGTTTTGCCAACTGTATTCCTAAGGACCATTTATGACCTATTACTAAAGTATTTCTATTTCTTCGTGATCCTCCCACTGGCTTTGGCATCTCCGATGGAACTCCGAAATGAATACTCTATCTTTTTCGCGTGCTCCCACTGGCTTCGGCACCTTCGATGGAAAAGCGGAAAGAAATACTAAAATTGCTAGCCTATGGTCATTTTTACAAAGGGGTTGTAAATGGCACGCAGACCTCCCCGAAAACAAGTCAAGGGTCTAAGTTGGCAAATACTATAACATATATACTCAGACGGGTATATTTAACAACCACGCATTTATATATAAGGCATATAGTTAAGCAATATATAATAAATCTTAAAACAAACCTAGATCCGTTAAAATTATCTTATTTCATTTTTCGTAAAAACCTGGTTTTAACTTATCTATAAAACTAGCTGTTTTATAAACCCAAAAAAAAAATTTTATAAAATGAGATTTATAAACGGATAAAATCATTTTATAAAGCAGAAGCCAATAAAATATTCGTCTTTTATCCAAAACTGTATCAGGGCGTATGAAATAAGGATTATGACGTCATTCGTATTAACGTTAATATAGCCGTTATTCAACGGATTTTTACTCTTTGTCCAGCGAACTAAAGATTTAGAAAAAATTAGATTATTTCATAAATCTTGGGGTCAAATTGTTTAGGTAAAAATCTACAATCGCACGACGACCGATTATAATCGCAAGACAATGATCAAGATAATAAGACTGTACTAAGATAAGGTCCTAAGATAAACTAATAAGATCCTCGAGCAAAGAACACTGATTATCAAACAATTCTATCATAGAAGTCGAACAACATCTATAATGTCGTACGACGATACTAACGAATAAACGTATGAAATTTATATCTTTGATGCAGGCAAGCTGATTATCATAGCTAACAATTGTCCACCTTTGAGAAAGTCAGAGATTGAGTACTATGCTATGCTCGTTGGAGTCCATCATTACAACGGACATATTCAAAGTAATAACTCGTTCGATAGAAACCGACATCATCAAGAGGTCGACCGTTACAAGCGAGATTCCCGCGACAGTTATGATCTGGACATCAACACTCAACAATACCGTTGGACAGTTACGACTCGAGCGTTAATGGTCAACAATACCGTTGGACGGTTACTCTCAAGCCATTATATAAGAAGAATCAAGCCATCATTTCCAACCATGAAGTCTGTTCGAAGCTTACAAGTTCTATATTGGCTATTCTTTGTAACCATTTGTATTTTGCATTCGATTTCATCGTTATTTCTCTTGTAATCGTACGACTGACGCTGTAACATCGAAGGATATCATCCCTGGTTGGTGATAAATAGTGGAACGTCGACTTAACACCGGTCGACCGCAGGTTTTTTCCTCCGTCGTGAGGTTTTTCCTGCGTCATCAAATCATTTGTCTTATTTTTATTTGTTATCGCACTCGTCATTAATCGCAATTTCTTCCTCTCGATGGTTAAGCCTCACACAATTCTTTCGACATCGACTTGTGTAATTTTTTACATAAACAGTTTGGCACCCACCGTGGGGCTCCGTTTTGAGAAAATTTTCGTTTGGTGACAAGTGCGCCTCAACACTAATCTTTCTTTAGAGTTTTTTGTGAGCAATTTTCGCTTGGATAATGCATCTTTTGCATTCCTACAACAGCAATTGCAGCAAGCTAACCAGCAAATTCAACAGCTCATAAGTCAAACAATGCAAGCTAACGAAGAAATCCAACGACTTCGAGCTTCACGCGTACAATCGATGCCAATATCTTCTTCTTATCCACCGCAGCATATAAGACCACCACCTCGTCCGCAATTTTTCTTCCCAACACCTCCACCTGTTACAAATGACCAGCATAATAACGTACGACCAACCATACCTTAAGGTCCACCACCTATGCCTCAAGGCCCACCCGTATTCACATTTGGTCCCTTCAACAATGTTTCTCAACAAATCCCTACTCCCGGGCATATCCCTACATTTGGCAGCTCAACTATTCATACTACAATCCCACCAAATGTTGGAGATACCTCTAGTAGTGTTCCTATCAATCCTACGACCGTTGAGGACCCGTTAAACGTACGATTGAAATCCCTGGAAGAGCAAAATCATAAGATGTTCGCACTACTTGCAAAGTTGCCTGGTGCAGCAGTACCCGTCGAAGTCGAACCAAAGACTGGATTCCAAGCCTCTCCATTCGTCGATGAAATTGCTCTCGTTGACGTACCAAAGAAATACAGCATACCAGCATTTGCGACAAAATATTCAGGAATTACAGACCCTGTCGAACATGTCGCACAGTACAAGCAACTTATGTGGACAGTTCCTATACCAGCGTCATATCAAGAAGTATGCATGTGCAAAAGCTTTGGATCGACCTTAACAGGAGCAGCATTGCAGTGGCTTATCGATTTGAAGCCAAAAAGTATTGGATCCTTCGCAGAATTGGTGAACCAATTCACTCGACAATTCGCCAGCAGTCGTAAGATGGAGAAGCAAACTAGCGACCTATATTACGTCATGCAAAAACCTGGAGAGACGATCCGTGACTACTTTAACAGGTTCAACGCAGCAATGATCGAAGTAAAGAATTGCGACGTGAAAACGGCAATTGAAGCATACAAACGTGGTGTGGATGATTCCTCTGGATTATACTTGGAATTAACCAAGTACCCTCCGGAAAACTTCGATGATATACGAGTTAGGACGTTAGCCTTCATGAGAATAGAAGATGATGCTCTCTTTCGACGAAAACACTCAGCCGAAAAGAAACCTCTTAGTGCACAAAAGCATGATTTTAAGCACAAAAGAGTAAACAAGATCGGGAATTCTCGATATGAGTCGAAAGCCCGGTCAAGCAAAGATACATCCAAAATTAGATATCCAGATTTGTCTACTTACAATTTTGCAAGTACATCGAAGGAACTGGTAGATACCTTACGAAAGATTGATGCAAACGTACGATGGCCCAAGAAATCCGAGAATCCCAGCAAAGACAAGGATCAAAGCAAATGGTGCGACTTCCACGACGATCATGGCCATACAACGAACGAATGCATCAGCCTTAAAAAGGAGATCTCGTACTTGAAATCCAAAGGACATCTTAAAGGCATCCTACCAGACGAATAGGAGCGACTAGCTTCTCCAACGCATACCAAAGTCGTCAACTGCATCATAGGAGGATCGGAAGTCTGTGGTCTTACGTATTCTGCAGCCAAAAGACATGCACGAGAAGGTCCCAGTGATCGTCCTATTTCGGAAGAAGCCAGGTCGAAGACTGAAAAAGAGCTCGACACAATGATGATTACGTTCGACCAAGATGATACCCAGGGGGCTAGTCAAAGGCATCACGACGCATTAGTCATTCAGTTAACAATTGGAAACTGCTTCACTAAAAGAATTCTGATCGACGGAGGAAGTTCTGCCAATGTTATTTTTGCAGATACTCTCAAAGTAATGGGAATCGAACGATCCGAGATCGAACGACGAAGTACTACCCTAATTGGCTTCAACGGAGACTCGATGAACACTCTCGGAGAAATCATTCTACCCGTCTTCGCCAAAGGGATCAACAAGCAAACGAAGTTCAACGTTATAGATTGCCAATCAGCTTATAACGTCATTCTGGGAAGGCCTTGGATCCATGAGATGAAAGCGATACCTTCGACGTACCATCAGAAGATTAAATTCCCTTCTCCTTGGGGAATTCAAGAAATTGTTAGTGAAAAGAAGATCGCTCGAGAATGCTACAAGATCACGATGAGGACGAAGCCGCAGGACATCTAGCAATTACAGAACCAGGATGGAAAGCGGTCGAACGATGACCTTCAACTAGAAGAAATCGTGCTCGACCCTGAACATCCTGATCGAAAAGTCTTTGTAGGAGCCTCGCTCCCCCCTGACATAAAAAATACTATTATATCTTTTTTGTAGGAACATTCGGACTGCTTCGCATGGTCGCACGAAGATATGGTTGGGATAGATCCTAACATTATATCGCACAAGTTAAATGTTGATCCTACTTTCAAACCAATAAAGCAAAAGCGACGTAAGTTTGCACCGGAACGCAACAAGGTAATCAACGACGAAGTTGATAACCTACTCAAGACAGGCAAGATCCGAGAAGTTAAATATCCAGATTGGTTAGCCAATGTGTTCGTTGTACAAAAGAAAATTGGGAAGTGGCGAGTCTGCATCGACTTCACGGATCTAAACAAAGCTTGTCCAAAAGATCCTTTCCCATTACCTCATATCGATGCTATGGTCGACGCAACAGCATGACATGAATTGTTAACATTCATGGACGCATATTCAGGATACAATCAAATCCTGATGAATACGGACGATCAAGAAAAAACCGCATTCATGACAGACAAAGGCATATACTGTTACAAAGTTATGCCTTTCGGTCTTAAGAATGCAGGTTCGACGTATCAAAGATTGGTGAATATGATGTTCAAGGAACATCTAGGACGCACGATGGAAGTCTACATTGACGATATGCTGGTAAAGTCAGAACGTTCAATCGACCATGTAGCACATCTAAAGCAATCGTTCGACATCTTACGACAATACAAAATGAACCTCAATCCAACAAAGTGTTCCTTCGGAGTACGTGCAGGGAAGTTCTTGGGATACTTGGTGACACAACGAGGAATTGAAGCAAGCCCAGAACAAGTTAAAGCTATCATCGATATACAATCTCCAAGGAATTTCAAAGAAGTCCAGAAATTAACAGGACGCGTGGCAGCTTTAACCCGATTCATTTCACGATCATCGGATAAATGCCACTTGTTCTATAATGTCCTACGAAAGAATCAAGGTTTCTTATGGACGGACGAACATGAGAAAGCTCTGCAAGACTTGAAGCAATATATGATCTCACCACCCTTATTGACAAAACCGGTCGAAGGTGAAAGTTTGCAACTATACTTGGCAGTAAGCAAAAATGCGACGAGTGCAGTACTCGTGCGAGAGGAAGATCAACAGCAACGACCAATTTATTATGTAAGCAAATCTTTCCTCGACGCAGAAACCAGGTATACGTCCATGGAGAAATTGCTACTTGGTCTCATGACTGCAGCAAAAAAGCTAAGGCATTACTTCGAATCGCACCATATTATTGTTGTGACTAATTATCCACTCAAGACTGTCCTACGAAATCCAGAACTAACAGGACGTCTAGCCAAGTGGAGCATCTATCTTAGCGGGTTCGACATAGAATTCAAGCCCAAGACGGCGATTAAATCACAAGCATTGGCGGATTTTGTAGCAGAGTTTTCTCCAGGACTAGAACCAACGACGTACGATAAGATCAATAATGTGATGATTTCAGATAACAAACCTTGGTTACTCCACGTTGATGGCTCTTCAAACGTACGAGGGTGCGGACTAGGTGTTGTCTTAAAATCATCACAGGGGGGAAACATGGTGTACTCCATTCGATACGAATTCAAAGCCACAAACAATGAAGCAGAGTATGAAGCTCTGATCGCAGGATTGGATATCGCTCTTAGACTGGGGGCAAAACAGTTGCATGTTTGAAGCGATTCTCTATTGGTAGTCAACCAAATAAATGGAGACTTTCAAGCAAAAGATTCGAAAATGATGAGCTATCTCAAAGCTGTTAAAGATCGAATCGCACGATTCGAATACTTTTTGATCGAACAAATACCAAGGGATCTAAACATGCAAGCTGACGCATTAGCTAATTTGGGATCTGCATTCCACGATCCATCTATGGAGAATATTCCAATACTTCATCTCACGACGCCAATAATCGAAACAAAAGAAGAAGTGCAAATGAATGAAGAAGTCTATAATTGGTCAATCGACATATGGAATTATCTTAAGCACGACCGACTCCCTGAAGACAAAATGGAAGCTCGAAAAACAAGGTCCAAAGCTTCAAGGTATACAATCTTTGAAAGACCAGCTTTATCGAAGATCCACAACTGGACTCCTTCTACGATGTGTCACAAGTAAGACACAAATCGATCGAATTCTCCAAGAAATGCACGATGGAGAATGTGGGAACCACGCAGGGGGCAGAAGCCTTGCTAATCGAATCTCACGACAGGGTTATTATTGGCCTACCCTACGAGAAGATGCAATAAGGTACGTTCGATATTGTGACGCTTGTCAAAAGCACTCAGGTATGACTCATCGACCATCCGAACCTCTACATTCTGTCCTAATTCCTTGGCCATTCATGCGTTGGGGAATGGACATCGTTGGTAAATTACCACCTGCTCCTGGACAAAAATTTTATTTACTTGTGCTTACCGATTACTTCTCAAAGTGGATAGAAGCTGCCGCTTATTCACAGGTCAGAGACAAGGAAGTTATATCCTTCATCCAAAACAACATTATTTATAGATTTAGGATACCATCCGAGATTATGTGCGACAACGGCTCACAATTCATAAGTGACAAAACTCGTACGTTCTGTGAAAAACGTGGGATCAAGTTAGTCACTTCTACTCCAAGGTACCCTCAATCCAACGGATTGGCTAAGTCGAGCAACAAAGTTATAATCAATTCAATTCGAAAAAGATTGAAGGGAGCAAAAGGTAAATGGGTAGAAGAACTACCTTCAGTTCTATGGGCAAATCGAACAACACCTAGAGCATCAACAGAACAAACTCCATATTCTTTAGTATATGGTTGCGAAACAGTTTTACCAATCGAAGCCCAAGTACATGTCGCTAGAAATCGTACGTTCGATCAAAATACCATAAATTTATCCTACGATTTGGACGCTCTAGAAGAGCTTCGAGAAAACGCATTGCGTACGATGGCAGCACAAAAAGGTCTAGTCGAACGACATTTCAACAAAAAGGTAAAGGCCAAGATCTTCCAAGTTGGAGACTATGTCTTACGACATGTGTTTCAGAACACTCAAGAACCAAACGCCGGGAAACTTTCCATCAAATGGGAAGGACCTTATGTAATTTCCAAAGTAATTGGAAATGAGGCCTATCAACTCACGACAATGGAAGGTATAGAGATCCCACGTAGTTGGAATGCTCATCACCTCAAAAGGTACTATTTCTAACCTATTTACATACGATTTATTTCTTGAATTGATTACTAACTTGAGCGTCGGAGCGCCGTTGGTCAAACCAACGGCCACCTCCTAGCAACTATGTTTGTTCGCAGGTACCGCATGATCAATAAGTACTATGAAGTACCTATCGCATGTATCGCACGATTATCGCAAGGATCGCACGATTATACTAATTGCTTTAAACGCACGACTATTTCGCAAGAGTGCAAGACAATTCGCCAGTCGCATGAATACTCTTATGAGTATAAAAAGAAACGTTTCTAAACCTAAGTCTTAGGACTTTAAACAAATGCATGCAAAGAATAAAGGCTATAATGCACGACAAAAGCAAAAAACGCATGACAAAGGCAATAACGCAAGAAAAATTGAAACAAGTCATTAAACCAAAAGTTTTTTCATTAATACTTTGCTAAAATAGCAAAATTATCGTACGATTACATTAGCGCCCTATTCTATGGGAGCATCAGAGGAAGGTGGATCTACGACAGGGGTTTCCTCAGTCACTGGCGGGGGAACGGAGACGGATTCAAAGGCTTCAGTAACCTCCTCCTAGACACCTACACCTTCGGCTTCGACAGATCTCTCCCTTTGACCGCCGCTTCCTCGTCCAGGCCCTTAAGGTGTTCTTCGTCAAGGAGATCTTCAGAACCCATCACCCGCACAAAGGAGGCCACTTCATCGCTTGTTATCTTTGAAGTGATGGTCCCGGTAGCCACACGTCGCATAAGCGCAGCACGTGCGACCACTCGAGCCAAGGCAGCATCCTCCTCGAGCTCTTGGATCCTGGACGACAATGCCTTCTCCCTCTCGGCCTTCTCCCATCGAACGTCGAGCAGCTCCTTCACCAAATCCCTCGTGCGATCGAGGTATATCTTCAGTCTTTCTCGCTGCTCGCCTTGGAAGCGCTCACTGATCTCCAGCTTCGACTCAAGGTCGCCAATTTGAACTGATTTGGCGTTCAGCTCCTCGACCATTTGAGACAGCTTCTTCCTGGCCTTCTCGACCTCCTTCTTGGCCAGCTTGGCACATCTCCTCCTTGATCTTAGCCATCCGCAAGTGAAGACTAAGACTAGTTTGGAGAGCCTACAGAGAAAAAAGAAGAAGAGATTAGAAAGACGAATGATGAAGTATGTAAATCATACGATTAAGACAAAAAATACTTACCAAAAAGGATATGCCTGCGACAGAGGCGTCCAAATCCTCGATATCCGCCTGCTCCAAGCGTGCCTTTTGAGCAGGGGAATGGAACTGTTCCAGGACAAGGAAAATGGACTTCGTCCTGATGACGTCGTCCACCATGAAGTCGGAGGGCATATTGATGGTCATGGTCGTAAGACCAGACCCTTCCGCCTCCTTACCCTTGCCAGCCTTCGACGAAGGCTGACTCGACGCACCTGCCTCCTTCGCAGGTGGAGCAAAGTGGATAGGAACCGCCTTTATCCCACCTTCAGCCTTTCGCTTGGCATCCTTAGGTGGGGTATCCAGAGAAACGTACGACGACCTCGTACGTTTAGCCACCAAATCTTCGCCGGCCGCAGCTTTCCTCTTGGCAGCACAAGCAGCCGCCTCCATCATTGACGTCTTCTTTGTAGCTGAGCCTACATAGAAAAAAAAATTAGGTTAGAACACACGATTAGTAAAAGGAAAGAACTTAACGTACGATGTAAGTCATTACCTTCCATCTCCGTCTCTTCAAGGACTTGCACTTCAGGTTCGATGTCACTTTCACCTCCTCCCTTCGACGATCTGAACGTGCGATCTGTCACACTATAGCTCAGGAAACGATCAACTGCCTCGGTAGTCTCTTCGAACGAAAATACGACAACTGCAAAAGAAAGTATACATGATTAGTAAAACAGAATAACGTAACTAATCAAGAAAAAGCAGGTAATATTTATTTACCATCTGTGTTCCATTCTGGAACGACCCACGATTCATCACCCACGACCGAGGATGTCTGGACGAAGACGTATTTCGACTTCCACCCTCGATCGTTCACTTGGGTACCGTGAACACGCATGGAATCGCTCCTCCCCCTAGAAAACAACCCATAACGGTTGTAAGAAGAGCGAGTCACACTGTATGCTGAAAGGATGTCGTCAACCGAGAACGCAGGACGATCCCAATTTTTGGTCACCCGCTCGATCACATAGACGACACGCCAGAATTGGGGCATCAGTTGCCCCGGAGACAGGTTGAACCGAGTCGGGAAAGCTCTAGCAAGTGTGGTGTAGGGCCATCGAAATCCGACTTTAAACGGATACTCGAACAGGGCAAAGAAGCCCGTCGGAGCATCCGCTGGCCGAATTTCTCCGGCCACCCTCACCACAACACCCTCAGGAAGTCCTGCTAACTCCCTTAGTTCTCCTACTTCTAAACTCTCTGTGATCGTACTTCTAACCTCCGTCGACATGATGAAATCTAACCGACCTAAGCTATTCCTCAAACGAGAGGAGAAAAATTACCTTTTATAACCTAAGATTGCTCGAAATCTTTGCCGAATTTTGCGGTCAGATTACGATCAAGGAAAGGATTTGAGATCGAAGAGAAATTAAGGAAAGATTTTGTAAAATCTTTTCTTAGGTAAAGACATTTTATTTATAGCAACCAGATCAAAGGTGGATCGTCGCACAAAACGGACATGCGTCCTTAACTAGCCGTTAGAAGGCACGCGTCCAAAGTAACGGTATTATGACGTCATTCGTATTAACGTTAATATAGCCGTTATTCAACGGATTTTTACTCTTTGTCCAGCGAATTAAAGATTTAGAAAAAATTAGATTATTTCCTAAATCTTGGGGGTAAATTGTTTGGGTAAAAATCTACAATCGCACGACGACCGATTATAATCGCAAGACAATGATCAAGATAATAAGACTGTACTAAGATAAGGTCCTAAGATAAACTAATAAGATCCTCGAGCAAAGAACACTGATTATCAAACAATTCTATCATAGAAGTCGAACGACATCTATAATGTCGTACGACGATACTAACGAATAAACGTATGAAATTTATATCTTTGATACAGGCAAGCTGATTATCATAGCTAACAATTGTCCACCTTTGAGAAAGTCAGAGATTGAGTACTATGCTATGCTCGTTGGAGTCCATCATTACAACGGACATATTCAAAGTAATAACTCGTTCGACAGAAACCGACATCATCAAGAGGTCGACCGTTACAAGCGAGATTCCCGCGACAGTTATGATGTGGACATCAACACTCAACAATACCGTTGGACAGTTACGATTCGAGCATTAATGGTCAACAATACCGTTGGACGGTTACTCTCAAGCCATTATATAAGAAGAATCAAGCCATCATTTCCAACCACGAAGTCTGTTCGAAGCTTACAAGTTCTATATTGGCTATTCTTTGTAACCATTTGTATTTTGCATTCGATTTCATCGTTATTTCTCTTGTAATCGTACGACTGACGCTGTAACATCGAAGGATATCATCCCTGGTTGGTGATAAATAGTGGAACGTCGACTTAACACCGGTCGACCGCAGGTTTTTTCCTCCGTCGTGAGGTTTTTCCTGCGTCATCAAATCATTTGTCTTATTTTTATTTGTTATCTCACTCGTCATTGATCGCAATTTCTTTCTCTCGACGGTTAAGCCTCACACAATTCTTTCGACATCGACTTGTGTAATTTTTTACCTAAACAATCCCCAAACAAACTGGTCGGGAAGAATAAATCCAAATTGTGTCGTGGTTTGACCAACTGGTCAAAACATGACACAAAGGCTATTTGACCAAACATGTTAAACAACTGGTTTGATAAAACAAAAAAATTATTTTAATAATAAAGTAAAGTTATTTTAAAAGGATTAATTTGGATAAACAACTAAAATTAATAGACTTGGTTCAATAGGCTGGGTTTTGGGCCTGACATCAATTTGGCCTGACTGGACGAAAAACCCTAGGTGGGTCGTTAGCCTTGCTCGCGTCGCGAAAGCTCTGTTTGCGTCGCGAAGGGTCGGACTCGCTCGCGCCGCGACAGCATTGTCACACACTTGCTCGCGCCGCGAGGGTCTTAACGATTATCATCATCACCAGGTGACCGGCGACGATGATTCCGACGACAGCAATCGGCTGCCGCCGATCGTTGTTGGAATGGTGGTCGAAACCATCATTATCTGCTGACACAACCCATCGCCGATAACCACCACCCACAGGTGGCGATCGACAATCGAACCAACTACCGCTACTTACGCCGTCAACCGACGACGACGACGAAAACGCCACCGCTACCCCTGTCAACAGTAAACATCGCCATCGCCACGACGTCGATGGCAATCGGCCACCGTCGTCGTGCGGTGATTTGTTCCCGTATGCCGCCGCTGTCACTGCCGACGATTGCCACCCTCAGGTGGCGATTGGTGTTTCACAATTGAGCAACCACCGCCGCTCCTACCCGCACCATCGTCATCAGCCGGCGACAACGACAGCGAGGACACCGCCACCGCCGTCACCGCCACTTGGTCTGAAACCGCCGGCCACCACCGAACTGGTGGTTTGGCCGTGGCCATCGCAAACACTGCCACCACCTTGCTGGTGGTACGGCCACGGTGGTTTGGTCCTTCGCTGAGTGCGGGTTCGGTCTATCGTGCGTGGCACTTGGCCACTTCGTAACCACCATCAACCGCCGGCGACGACGGTAACATTTCCGTCGCCGCCACCGTGATTGCAAAACGCTGCCACCACCACGCTGGTGGTGCAGCCGCAGATGATCCGCAACCCGACCACAGCCGGGTGCGGTATGGGTATCAATTAGGCCAGCGATCGAAAAAACATTATCACCGCTATCGCTACCATCCGGTGACGACGGCAGTGGAAACAATGCCACCATCACCACCGTTGTGCGATCTAAGACCACCTGCCACCACCACGCCGGTGGTGCGGTTTCGATTTCCGGCGATCGTGGCCACCATCAAAACCGTGGTGCGGCCTTGATTCGGCCACCGCTGCGGTTACGGCCACTACCAATCGCCACCACCACCGATCTGTGGTGTGGCTTGGTGGTTTCGGCTTGGTGGCAAAAGGCCACCGGCTACCGGACAACTGGGTTTTTCGTACGATAAACAAAAACATCGAATTTTTGATAAAAACCAAATTTTTATATGATTAAAACTTGATGCATAAGAAAACAATTTTAATTAAACTTGACATGCAAGAAATAATTTTAATTTTAACGGATCTATTGATAAATAAGAAAGAAACGATTAAATCAAAGCTCTGATACCACTGTTGGGTTTTTGAGGATCCCTCATATCGAACAGATACGAGAGTCACCGTGAATCTCAATCCTAACTGGACGAGATACTCGTTCAATCCTAATGATCAAACTGACCAAAAGGTTTAAACTTTATCAAACCTAACTGGTTTGATTGACGTGAAAACTTAGAATTAAAAACCCGAAAACATTTGATTGCTCATAATCGTTTTAATCCTAATAAAAGGGTTTTGGTTAATTTACCTGGATTGCTTAAGTTTGATCCACCCGCAAACGATCACACAAATTGCCTTCTAGTTGGCTGAAATCCCGAGATCACGAAACAAGCTGTTTTGCGAGATGTCAACCGAAAAAACCGAACTCCGTGGGGTTGTGGTTTTGGCGCCGGTTTCTAGGGAGAGAGGAGAGAGATAGATTTTTCTTTTGTGGCTTGAATAATCAATTGAGTGTATTAACTGGTAACCCTTAAGCCTATATTTATAAGGTAGACTTTCCTAGTTACCATACAACTCAATAATTATCTTTTGGTAATTATCTTTTCTTTCTCCCAAAGAAAAAGATTTTTACTAAACTAGATAATTATTTCTTATTAATTAATACTCTTATTATATATTTATTTATCTTAATAAATACATATATTTATTAACTAATAAACTTATATATATTTATTTACCTAATAAATATATATAATTCATTTCAAATTTTCTTATATAAAATACCCAACTGGTTTATAATTAACTATTATAAACCCAATCTCTCCAAACTGGGATTATCTTATTTGAGTTACAGATCCTCACAGGTGTGACCCTCAAGTGTCTTATAACATTGGATGTGAAATCACTGGTTTATCAACTTCTGCATATAATTACTAACATCTTGTTGAGAAGACCCGTCATTGTAGAATCTTTCCAAGTATGTACTAAAAAATTTCGCCATATTCATCTCAATTTCCCGAACCATTTGATGTGCTTTCAACTCCTTGCACGAGTTTGTCATTCATTCATCCATGTACCTGACAATCGTTTTAAAAGAATGTAACAAAAAATTCAACTTCATGGTATGATTTACCAAAACCTCGAAGTACATAAAATCATTCAACTTGTCGTATGCACCCCAATCCTTGTCATATTTTGCCCTCATGTCCTTTACCATTTCAAGAAATGCGACTTTCGCTAAAAAAAATTAGATGCATATCCACATCTAAGACTTCCTGGATAAAGAGATGTACTAAAGGTATTGATGTGGACGACATGGTATTAATGAACTCCACCATATCTTTTTCACATCTAAGTTTGAACGCTCTGGTACTCTACCAAGATCATTTTCATACACAGGATCTGTAAAAAATACATAAAGAAATAAGGTGTTTATAGTCTAAAGTCTAAACTCTAAAATGAAGTAACATTAAAAAATAATACCTTTATATAGTCTAAAAGAAGTAAAACAACTAAAAAAATAACACCTTTGATATAGTCTAAATGAAGTAAAACAATTAAAAATAATAATACCTTTTATGCCAAGTTCCACAAACGCCTATCGTAACTCGTATGTAGTCTTCAATAACTCGAAAGTCGAGTTCCATCTGGTAGGGGTGTCACCACATATAAATTTCTTCGTTTCTAACCCATAATCTTTCATCGCCTTTTTTAAAGTTGTTTATCCTTTGTGTCAAATGTCTAATGTACCTTATAGCCTTTTGGACACATTCTACATGGTAGTTTTGGAATTTTAGCCCATTCTTTACAATAAGGTTTAAAATGTTGGTCATACACCTTATATGGAAATGTTTTTGTTGATCCAGCTCTCCTAAGACTTATTAAATAATGATGACCCTGATCTTACTTAATGTAGATACTTTATTTTTAATCAAGCTTGAGGAATTATCATTGAGAATATTCTTTGATGATTCTTACATATGCAAGTTTACTTTACAAATACATATCAACGTCAGGGACACACTGAGTCTGTTCAGTATCCCTGATATAAGATAACAAGAAATGAAGTATCATCCTTGAAGACAAAGAAGTCAAGCTACAAGAACCATCAGCGATGTCAAAAAAGTAGCTGATAATAGAGTCAAAGTCGCTAAGATCTAAAGAATGATTTCAATTATAACTACCTGATTATACATTCCTAACAGTCTAAAGAAATCAAGCCTCAACGACCGCTAATGTCTCAAGGACCAGGGACCTCTAGCCACTGATCAGAGGCTTATATACCTGAATACTTTTATTTGTCTTACTATCTTTAATGCACATCAAGGACTATCATGCTTTACTAACAGAGTACAAAAGAGACGTTTTAAACACTGTTCCTTTCGTACTTATCAGCCTCCAAAAGCAACTGTTTGTCTTTTACCTATTATGCTTTCTTACACATGATATTATTAAAATGGCATATAGTACATATCGACCACTAGATACACAACACTTGTAAAAGTGACCATACTATGCATTTAATGCATGCAGTATAAATAAGAGATCTTGGATACGTTCTTCAAAGATCTATCTATCTCTTCTTTATACTTAGTCCTTCTTTCTCTTCTTTTCTAATCCTTCTTTCTGTCTATCTCTCTATCTCAATAGTGCATTAGTGAAAGCCTTGTGTAACACTTAAGATTGTTTAGATTAGGATTAGTCAATATCTATTTCCGCAACAATTTTGTAAATTCAGTATTTACTTTAATACAACAGAATTTAAAAGTGAAACTGATTTTATGTAATTTGTATTCAACTCCCCCTTGTACAATTCTTTGTTACTTGAAGGTCACCTGATTGGGACCAACAATTTTCCACTTGGGCAACTTTTTAACCAAAAACTTAATTGCCTTGTCATTAGAAGTGGCGTTATCCACGGTCATTGACATGACATTTTTTATACCTCATCCATTAATGCAATCTAGTAATTCTCGACCGATATCCTCTCCTTTGTGGCTATCTACTTCTCTAAAGTATATTTTTATCTTGTGCATCACCCAATTTTCATCTATAAAGTGGGTTGTGACTACCATGTAATTCACCCTTTGACAAGAGGACATGCAAGTATTTGTTGTCAAATGTATTATGGTCTTTGGGTTACTCAAAATTGAGCCATTTTTGTTCTTTCTTTTATTTAAAAGTTAGCTACATCTCGAGAAATCTTATGTCTCGATGGCAACAGAACCCCTACGATTTCATGTGTTGTTGAATTCGATGAAAGCCTCATTTTCAACGAACTTAAATGTTAGTTCGCCTACCACAAGAAGGTCAAACAATGTTTTTTTATCCTTGACTCGTCATGTTTCCATGTTGTTACATTAGCATCCAGGCCCGTGCTTTGGTATGTTCTATAGGTGTCGCTGCACAAGGCCTCCGATTGTTGGGGGTCTCGGAAATTCTTTTGTAATTTTTATAGTACTATAATAATATATAAGCAAAAAAACCATTTAGGAAATATAAGGCTCTCTCAGAGCAGTTGGTATAATTGTTTTGCCCTAAGTAAAAAATGGCCAAGTGTTTGAATCTTGGGCCCTGCATTGCTTTTTATATATAATTTTTTAACTAATGTCAACTACTTTCTTTATTTAAAGGTCTTTTACATATCTTTCATTATTTTCAACAATTTTCTTTATTTCAAATATGTTATTTCTATTATAAATTTTCTTATTTTTACATATTTTTCATTAAATTCAACAATTTTCTTTATTTCAAATAAATTATATGTTATTTCTCTTATGATTTTTTGTATAAATATCAATTTTTTATTTGAATCTTGTTTATAGTTATCTTATACTTCAATGAACGAACATTCTAAACAAAAAAGATTTATTTTTTATTTTAATAATACAAAATCTAATAAATAAAATAACTGAAAATATATAAAATCACATTTAGATTTTTTTTGATAATCATGGGTTTTCAGACCAATTTACGTGTACCGACTAATTCTCCAGATGACCACAAATGACCTGGAGGTGAATCTCCATGACCATAAAGGCTTTGACAGTGCCTGGTGTTGATGAGATTTTCCACTACATCCCCCGAAGTTTTTATCGGGACGCCACAACCAAAATAGTTCACATTTAGATTTTGACACAAGGCCTCCAATATATGAGGAACGGCCCTATTAGCATCCCCACTTGTCTCTTTCTTAATCCTCAACTTCATTTAATTTTCCAATTCGCTTGATAAGGGTCTAACAAAGCCAACGGTTGAAACTTCTTTGTCATTGTGATTTTTGCAGAGGATGTCATACTACATTAAGGATAGAGTAAGACAATTACATTACGATTTGTGAGTAACAGAAAATGCTGCAAAATGATGCCATGGCAGTAGAAGCAAAAAGGTAGGAGTAACATAAAAATGAACAACGGGATAAAGTTGGCTTGCAAATTAAAAGATTAGAGACATGGGTGAATTAATCTGATAGATGAGTGCCTTCGTATGTATAAAATTCGAAGCAAGCTATAGTTGCTATACCGGTCTACTAAACAATTCACCATTTTGGCTTGTTTTTTAATAGACAGGGTATTCAGAAATACATAAATACATGCATATCATTACTATATAAGAAAGGGATGGGCCTTTAGAGAGCGCGTATTTCCTCACACTAGGGCGCGTCTTCTACTCTTCTCCCACTCCAAACCCACCTGGTATCCTTCCCCTTCAGACACCCGTCCCTTCACCACCGACTTACAGCCAATTCTTCATCCTCGGTCACTCCAACTCCTCCCCAATTCCTCCTCACACCTGATAAATTTCTCCTCTTTTTCTTAGATTTATCCAAAAACCACAAGAGACTTTTATCATCGGAGATTCTCAAATTCACCGGAGACTCTTCTTTCACCGCAGGTTCTCTTTGACGTGGACATTTGTGTCTCCTTCTTCAACTAGGTAAGCTATTAAACTGATTATTTTTAAACTGCTGTTCATAGTAGTTGAATTTGAGTATATTTTTTTAATCTCAGCTGAAATAAGGGATATTTGGTGATAATTGGTTTGAGAATTGGCCTGAATTGCCTTGTTGTATGGTTCTTTTTGCTTCTTTGGTCTCTCGGTTCTATCTCAACGGTTATTTTTGTTGCTATCTCGAACTTTATATTTTCTTTGCTCTGTTTTATGTTTTGATTGTTGTTATGGGGTTGTTGTATATTGGCAAAAAGTCTGATAATAATCAAAATTTGAATGCTTCTTGTAGTTATGATTGTAATTGGATGTAATTAGAATTAAAGAAGAGTTGAGGATCTCAAAAGTTAAAGTATTTTGGTCACTTGAGGTAATAACCTTTAAAAATGTTCGGTTATGTGGGAAATTATGATTTAAGGATTCATGCAAGAAATGATTAAAAACGAATTTGAACATCAAAGTAACGTTGCACACCAAGTGTTTGATTAAATGTCCAAATGAGATTGTATAAATAGTTAAATACAAATTTGTGTCAATTTATTCAAAAATTCATAGAAAATAAACCGTTTATCCAAATGAGGTGTACGATATACCGTTCGAAATCTTATAAGGTCCTCTAAAAATGTTATCGAGACGCTAAAGCTTAATTATGAGTTTAGGGTCGTCAAAATACTGATTTTCAGATCTGGTCACATTGATTTCCAAAACTGCATGCTGTTTTTGTAAATGTTGTGCCACAGTGCTTGTAACTCCAAATTTGGGATTAATCGAATTTCTATAGAATCCTAAGATATCTATCTACAACTTTGATTTTAGTGATAGTGTCCAATTTGGCTTCTAAAAGGGAAAATATATATCGTAATATAAGGCATATAGGAGTTGTGAACTTCTGTTTTGAAGTAAAAAAAATGAGCTTTCGGAAATGTTACTTAGGATCTTAATGGTTGCATTAGACATTAGTTAAATGTTTTATTGAATGATTATAGGTGATTGGAAGTAAGAAAAAGGCTACCTAAGGTATGAATATCCTATTCGAACGAGTAGAGTATACTTTGTTAGGCCGTCTTCGTACTTCAATCAGTGGCAAATATATTTAAGAATTTATGCGTATAAGCTTCTTGTACAATACATAGGTCATGCATTAACATATTAATTCTGGTATAATGGAAATGAAATTTGTTGCAACTATCTTGCTTTACCTAACGTTAATTCCCTAAAAATATCTACTTTTTTGTACTTTTTAACATGCCAATTCAGGATGCCTTAACGCTAAGGTAATCTTGAAACTATTAAAGCGAGAAGCTTAGAGTAAAGTTTGGATCAAGGGATAATGGAAAGGGTTCGGATGATGGAGTTGCATTCTGCTTCTTCGGGAAGAAAACAATCCCGTCCACGTTCAATTTGATAGATATGGAGATACACCAGAAAAGATGTCCCCACAACCAGATGTTGATTTGGAATCACGTAAGCGAGAAAAACAACAAATCCCACAACCCCAGAAAACACCAACCTCACAAATGGATGATGCAACTCCCACCAAAAAAAGAAAGTATTTCAATAAAAAGCTACCAATGAAAAGTTTCTTTTGCGTTTCGAAGCCTATGTGTTAAATTCAAACGGCAAAGAAATTGATAGAGATCCAAGACGTTTGCAACACGATTAAGATGTTGAATGCGATCAGTGCCTTGGTTTCTTTTCAATGTTTTTATGGATAATCACATATATATGTAATACTTTGCTGAATTTTCAGGAACTTAACTTAGATGTTTGTGTTCTACTTAAATTTCCTGCAGAAGACTCTCCTGATCTGTTTTCTTTAATAATTATTTAGGTTTGATGTATCATGTATAGTATTTTTGGAAAATGTTGTTATCTTTGAAGCATTGTGTAAGAATATAGCAAAACAAGTTTGGGGGGGTTTAATAGTTTGATGGTGTTGATGGTTCAAGTTTGGCTAATTTGCCAACCGTTCAAGAGGAGGATGTGAAGGCTCTTAAGATGATGCAAAGTTGTGTTCAGATGGTGCATTTGGATGCCATGAAGGAATTCATGGCATCCAAACTGAAGGAGGGTGATTATAATGGAGCTGTGTTACATGTTCAATTTCTTCGCCTTGATAACGGGATGGAGGAAGCCGATTATTGGGTATGACTGAAGAGACTATTTTCTTTCAAGATTAACTTTCTTATTTGCAGTTTCATGTTCATAGATAGAATTTTGTTTTGTGCACTTCGCTAGGCTATATTGCATACTTTCTCTCTAATTTATGATGGAGAGCACACCATAAAAAATGTTGAATATGAAGGAGATTTATATCTCATTTACTCATAGGTTATATCAAACCATTACATAAGTATGATATCCAGGTGAGTTTATAATCATTCTTTGTGATTATATTTCCTTAGACTATTTTTGTAAATTTAAATCCTCGATTACGTAAGAGCAAATTAAGTTGAGTGAAGCTAATACATGGGAATAACATACCCTTAATTCCATCTTGAAGTTAAACTTCAAGTGAGTACTCAACAGCCTTACCGGTACCTTGTAGGTAAAGTATCCCCTTTTCTAACTAGAATGGATAGTCAATAGATGATGCTTACATGGTGGAGTCAATGGATGGTATGGTTATGATAATCGATGAAGTGATTATTGACCTAGATTACTAAACTTACCTAAGAGAGTTCAAATAACTGAGAAAAGGCATAAGTTGTTTGATGGTTATTTGATTGTTGACGGTGAAATGTAACCTAACACGATGTTTATGAACAAACAAAACAACATTTTGTTAATATATAACAAATCATGTTCTCTTATGTATACTTGCATATTTAAAATCCTTATGACGATGTATTTTGAATAATTCATTAAATTATAACATTTTACCTTCATTTCTCGTACAACCTAACAACCCGTCGTGGGTCGTGCTTGGCACGGCCCCTAAGAAGTGCCTAGTCTTATCTATATAAACTACCCCCCCCCCTTCTAGATTTTTTTTCTTGGTTTTTTGTAGAATTTTCATTAATTCTTAATATTTTATATTATCAAATATATATTTTAAATAAATAATATATTCAATATTATATATATCTGGTTTTTTTAGAATATTCATTAACTTAATACTTTATATTATCAAATATATATTTTAAATAAATAATAAATTCAATATTTTTTTTCGAAACAACAATTAGATATATATATATATATAATATTGTGATTATATAATAACGAGATATAGAAAAGAGAGTGTCAGCTTAATACAAGAACCCTAACTATTTGTGTGAACGCAAGAAACTTCAGCAATATAAAATCACATATAGGATGACAATTCTCAACACGACACTAAATACAACATGAAGATAAACGGGTTTGGGTCGTTGAGTTTTCTGACCCACCAACCCATTTATTTCGCAGGTCGTGTTCTGGTTGGTATTGTTAGGATTATGTGCGAGACAGTAACAGGGTTACCGTGTCCAATGTTATAAGACACTAGTAGGTCACACCGCTGCAACACCAAAATGAGAATGTTTGGATTATGTGAGAAATAATTAATTAGTTATTAATTATTTAGAGAGAAAAAGAAATAAATAAATAAATAATTAGTTAAATTATTATTTGTAATTAGTTAATCAGTTAGGATTAATTAATTGATAATTATCTAAATTATAATTAATCTATTTGATTAATTATAGAGATAATTATAAAGGAATTATATATGGAATCAAACACTGCCAGGTTTATCCATATAAATAAAGGCTTAGGGGTTTGATTATTCATTCAATTCTTAGATCAGAAACTTATTCCCTAAGAAAGCCTTTTCTCTCTCTCTCTATACCCAAAACCGGCGATCAGTTCCAGGAGGTGAACGGAGTCGTTTTTCGGGATAATCCACGGTGGTCTAGCAACTCTCTTGAACAGTGTCAGTAGCGGTGTATCCCCTATTAGCGATTCAGAGTTTTTCGCGATAAGGTAAACACACCAAACACCCTTTATTGTATCTGTAAGGTTTAGGATTGGATCCTCGATTGGGAATCGGATTTTATCCGCTGCGTTTGTTTGTACCTCCGGTTCCCAACAGTGGTATGAGAGCCACTTCCTAAAACCTACAGATCAGGTTTAACTGTTTGTTTAGGTTTAAAAAATTCAAATTTTATCTGTTCTCCTTTTTTTATAAAAATTGGATTTTTGTTTTTCGAAAAACCTAATCGGCGGTGGAACGGCGGCAGCTAGCCGGCCGTACCACCAGGCCGATCGCCGGATTCGGACCACCGGAAACCACCGCCGGCTACACCACAGAACGTTGGTGGCCGCCGGCTGTCCTCACACCGCAACCGCCGCACCACAGGTTGTGATCGCGGCGTCGGCTGCGGCTGAAAACAACCACCGAACCACCGGTTGTGGTGGCGGTGGCAATTGATTAAACCACCGATCTGTTGGGTTTTTGTGAGACCCTCGTATCAAACTGACACGAGTAATCTGTAAATCTCAAACCTAACTGGGATGAGAATCACTAAACAAACCTTGTGATCAAACTGACCCCAAAGTTCAATCAAACCTAACTGGTTTGATTAGCGGAAGCGATTACGTCATAAAACCCGAAAACACACAGATCTTATGTTTATCTAAATAACATACATATTTCGATTAGAAAATTACCTCGGAAGCTTGAGATAGATTCACCTGTGATGAGACTAGACGAATTCCTTCTAGCCGGATATAACCCCGAATTCACGAACAAACTGTTATGCGAAGAACTGACCGAATGATCACAAAAACGAACTGGTTTCGGATCTATGTAGGCGTCGATCAAGAGAAGAGAGAAGAGAGAGAGAGGTTTTTGGGAGGTTTCTTTTAGGAGGTTAAAATCAATCATAAAACTGGTTTAACCCTAACTGTCTATTTATAGGGAAAAAGGTTTCCTTATTGTAGACAGTTTCTATAGGCATGGGAATGGGGCGGGTTTGGGGCGGGGACCCCGATCCCCATCCCCGTCCCCGAGCCTTCATCGTCATCCCCGTCCCCTTCCCCATCCCCACCGGGGAATTTTCTCATATCCCCATCCCTGTACCCAACGGGGAACGGGGATCCCCAACGGGGAAACGGGGATTTTATATCCGTTTATATAATCTATTTTAAATTAAATGTTTTGAGATACGATACGTGTTTAAATCTCATATATGTCCAATAAAAACTAAGAACGTATACTATAGTAATTTATAGACGTAATAATATAATAATTTATAAACGTAATACCAAAACAAATTAAACTTAATCCTAAAATTATTTTTAATGACACGTTCCAAAACGTATCAATTAATAGTCAAAAGCACATCAATTAATATTTATAATTTATCGCAATATGAACAACCATATAAGGATATAATAGAAAAACAATATATAACTTAAATAAATACTTAATATATATACGGGTACGGGTATGAGGCGGGGCAGGGAGTGCTAAACCCGTCCCCATCCCCATCCCCGGTTTGAGAAAACGGGGATCCCCATCCCCGTCCCCATCCCCAATACCCGGTTTACCGGGGAATCCCCGTCCCCGACCGGGGCGGGTGGACCGGGTTCCCCGATGGGTCGGGGACAATTCCCATGCCTAAGTTTCTATAACCTTTATATTTATCTTTATGGTAATTATATTATCTTTTCTTATTCCCAAAGAAAAGAATATTCCATAATAATTTCCATAATATTTTGTAGATAAATATTAAATCATTTAATTAAATCTGTTATATATTTATTTAACTAATAAATATATAAACCCTTTTAATTAATTCTAGAAACCTTTAACTTTGGAGTTTCTTACAGAAAACACCCAACTGATTTATAATTAACTATTATAAATCTAACCTCTACAAACTGGGGTTATTTTACTTATTCGAATTACAGGTCTTCACAGGTGTGACCCTCAAGTGTCTTATAACGTTGGATGTGCGATCACTAGTTTGTCAACTTCTGCACATAATTACTAACAGACTCCCACTTGTGCAAGTTGGCAATACCGCCTTGATCACACGGACCTAAGGAGGCCCCTAGACAGGCACTTAGGCTAACCAGGTTACAAGAACTCTTATACCCAGATAGGTGATAAAACATTTCCAATAAGGAAATAACATTTATGAAACCACTATTCATAAATTGGGTATATCTTGGCTTTTCCCTTTGCATCACGATATTTCATCTTTGAGTATGAGTTTGGAATCAGTCAACTCTAAATACTCAAGATTATGTTTCTTGACTATCCGACCTCTACTGATACGTAAACGACAAAGAACTAATCAGTTCGTTTGGGCATGGCCATGCACTTCATCAGTATATTCAGTCAGTCAAGGGGCCCAGAAATATCTCTCTTCAGAGAAGAGGTGCAAATCCCATCTTGCATATTTGCATTTAACACCACGGCTTCCGCTGAATCTAGTTACGCCCTTTATAGCCACCCTGTTACGGTGTAGCGGTTGAACGCACTAAGTATCCAGCAGTCCTCATGATATCAAACCAGATATGTCAGGTGATAGGGACAACCACTGTGAGATTTTACTTATGACAAAATCCAAGAAGTAATCTCAACCGCGGATCACGTCCAATATTCGCTACTCTATCGAATATCTGTGCAGCTTTTGGTCTACAACGCTTGTAGCTGTTATTCAATCAACTGATCATAACTACCCAAAAGCTCACAATGACTTTAAAGCCCTATCGGGTTCCCACCATGATAAGTTGTCACGGACATATTTCGAAAGAAAAACTGGAAACTAGTTTCATTCCTGGATAAAAACATGCAAAATATAAAAGTGATAAAGAAACTATTTTTGTATAGTCCATATTACACTCTGTAATAATAACAAAAATAATGGCATTTCTTAATTACTTTTATGGTGTCTATTAAACGTTTACTAAATACTGATTTAAACGAAGTATCACCTAACTTCAGTTTAAACCCTTTGATTAATGTTTACCGTATTAATCAAAGTAACAACCAAAATAATACAAGTTTGTATCATCTGATACAATTTACTTGATTCTGCTAATCTTTGTTTTGCAAACACTTTAAACAAAAATTAGACTTTTCTTTACCATATTCCCTGAACTTGGAGATACTGGAATAACTCCTAGTCTCTCTGAATATGTAAAGTTAAATTGCAACTTCCCGTAGTTGCTTGTGTAGATGAATGATTTCTACCTGAAATCAGATAAAATTTCCATTTACCAAACTGGCAAATTTCAGGAAATTTATTCTAGTGTTTACAACACTTTCTAGTTTAAAAGATAATTATTATCTTTAATAGCTATTCCAACACACTTTAATTATTGATTTTTCTCAAAAAGTCAAGTATGACTTTAGTTTGTTTCAAAGTCTTTGAAACTTTTGCTCCACCCTTTTGACTAAAAGGTAGATCGTATGAATTTACATCCTACCTGGATCATGAATTCCGAGATATATTAAATCAATAATTTTTATCTTTTATTCTTTATCATAGACTAGATAAAGAGTAAACTGGGCTCCCACTAACCTATATGAAAACTAACTATTACTGAAAATTAACTATTGACTTAGTCAAAACTTGATTACTTAGTCAATTCTATTTTAAGTAATGAACACGAGAATTTTAACATTTATAAAACTTAACTGGACTTTATTTAAATCCTAATTCCAAAACTTGGAATTCTAGTTTTATAAACACTGATATTATCAACGATATCTGAGATAATATCCTAAATTCCATAAAACATATGAGTAATTAATTCTGATCAGAAAATACTTTCATAATCCTTTACTCATAAATGTTTTATTCAAAACACATTATAGTACTTCGTGTGTTTTGACAGTTTTCATATATATTACTTTATTTAATTAAAGTAATACTATTAGTGTAATAGACAACATCTAGGATCTAATTTTGAATCAAGTCTAACTTGACTTATACAGATTCAAAATATCATGCATAAAGATATTTAAATCAAGATTATAATTTTAAATTTAAAAACCGATAAACATTTAAAACCCAAAAATCCAAATTTTGGAAAAACAAGATTGTTTTAAATCATAAAAGTTTAAAATTGTCTTGATAATATCTAAAAGTAAATTTGTATGCTGATCCTTGCAACCTGGGCACTTCACTTTTAATGACCACCTGCAATTAAACATTTGCTTCTAGGTGTCAATTCATTTGTAAACTAACAAGCGAAAGTGATAAACTTAAGTAGTCACGAATACCTGAGGTGTTTATACCTGCTTCGTAACCGGGCAGTTATGCCTCCAATGACCGACTTCATGGCACTTGAAGTATTGATTCTCGGTCATTTTTCTGTTAGGTTTTAACTTTCTTGCCCTAGCCCTTGCCTTTGCCATTATCATAAGCCCTGGGTCCACTCAGGGTAGCCAGAACTTGGCCCTTTCCCTTACTGGTGTTCTCATGCCCATGCTTCCTCTTTACTCCACCATCTTTGACCATAAGCATATCTTTGGTCTTGGTCCCCATACTCAACTCAATGGTTTTTAATACGTTGTTGATAATTGATTACAATTGCTTGTATCCTTCAGACAGTGAGTTGAGTATCGTATCTGTTGCTAACTGCAACGAAACTGGGCGACCGAGCCTCTCTAGGTGATCAATGTGCCTCTTTATTTTCATGATCACTTAACTGAGGTCCCCTTGGCCATCTTGCACGCGCTCAGTGCTCTACTGGCATCATAACGCTCTGTGCGCGCTTCTGTCTGAAACATGTCCCTCAACTGGCGGATCATGTCATAGGCAGTCATATTTATGACCCCCGTTTGGAGATCTGGGCTCATAGTCGCAAGCATAAGACAGCCTACGTCCTACAAATCATCAGAATGCATTCAATAAGCGTTCCTGATAGTGACGCTAGCATTTGCTGGAGGGGCCTTCACCTAGAGGCTTTTCTAGGACATACCACTTTCTCTCGTGCCTGAGTACAATCATCAGATTGCGCTCCCAGACGAGAAAAATTAGACCCAGTAAGTTTGTCCTTTTTGAGAATGGGGCGAAGAGAAAGATTATTAGTGTCGGTAACAATGTTTGCCATCTACACATTTTAAAAACTTTGGTTTTAGTAACTGTGAATAGACGATTTCCAATAAATATCAGTAAACCCTTAAATGATTAATTTATTGGACTAGGATCCTTATTTCATACGCCCTGATGAGCGGTGTGCTCACGTCTCACCAGGCCTACGTATTATTTTGGTAGGTAAGGACTTTTACCAATCATATCTAACTGACATGACTCCTAGATCTTTTCGGGACAACGGTAATCATCCGTACATGTTTTAGTCCCTCTAAGTGTATTTCGGCTCGGTACCACCCGGTGAACTTAACAGAACCAAAATAGATCTCACCATTTCGGGACTTGGACACTTTACTCTGGCCGGTACCACCCGGAGATAATTCGCAGAGTCTTGTAATCCCCTCCCAGCTTCGGTTTGAACGCGGACGTTCAAGGTGTGCTCACTTACAACGCCCACGTACCTTACGCCGGAGGTGCCCCCAGATGGGTTGTACTACTGATCTATGATTTTCGGGGTTTTTAATTAATTTTGAAAAACCTTTTAATATCCAGTATTTTGAAAAACTGTAACTTTGAAAAACTGATTGTTTAAAAGGCAACGACGTTTTAAACTAACTGTTTTAAACATACATGCTATTTAAAACTAACTGTTTTAAGACCTCTTGCTTAAATAAAACTAAATGTTTTAAAAGCATACTTGCTAAATAAAACTAACTATTCTGATAGCACACTAGTTGATCAATAACTAACTGTTTTTGTCAACTTTGCCTTTTATAAGAAAACAATCATTTATTATTTTAGGTTTTTAAATAAAATCTACCGTTTGAAAAAGGTTTGAAAAACTGTCAATTTTAATTATAAAAACCTATCTAATCTTGTGATATTTTCTAGTTTCAAAAACTCTCTCTATTTTAAAACAAATAGCATATAAATATCACAACCACGCAGTTAATAAATCAACAACTACGCAGTTCAACAAACATGCAATTATAGATTTGCCAATTAATTCCTAAAGGACCAAAATGACCTAAAACTATTATGCTTTGATTCTCCTGCGTAGCTCCCACTGGCCTCGGCATCTTTGACGGAACTCCAGGCAGAAAATACTATCCTAAGGTCATTTTACATAAAAGGGGTTGTAAGTAGCACGCAGGCCTCCCCAAATAGATCAAGGGTCTAAATTGGCAAATACTATAATTACTTTAATATTATACACTAAACATGTATAAAATTAAATAAACAATCTATGCATATATATAAAGCAAATAATGTGCAATATATATATATATAATATAACATTTATGGCAGTCATTAAACAATCCTAGATCCGTTGAAAAATATCCTTCTCGTTTTTAGGAAAGAGTTATAATTGTCTAGATTTAACCATAAATAAAACTTGGTCAAAATGTAACTGACAATTAAATCAACTATTCCTTTTGTTTATCGCAAACCATGGTTTTATCTGATTTATAAAATTAAACTATTTATAAATCAACACAATATTTTTATTCTGAAAATGGTTGTTACTTAATTTATAAATAATTAAGATTTATAGACTATAAATCTATTTTATAAATTAAAACCAACTTTCTAAAATATTGCTTTTATTTAAATCGTTATATCAAATCGCGTGTTCCAATAAAAAAATCTGATCAGAACGGCCATTAATTATATGTAACTGTGTCGCGGCCCGACCAACTGTCAAAACGTGACACGAAGCCATTTAACCAAAAACACTGGGTTATATGGTTTTGAAACTGGTTTGATATTACTTTAACGATTTAATAAATTACTAGGAATTTTGTTAACTAAAAAAAAACTTTAATAACAAAATTATTTTATTAGGTAATATAACCGTCTAAAATAAACTATTACCTTAAATACAATAATTTGGGTTAAAAGCCTAAAAAACCAATAAACCTTTTTGGGCCATAAACTTGGTCCAAATATTCTAGGTTTAAGTCCGTTATCAAACTGAAAAACTAGGCCCGAAAAAGGATTGAATTGAACCCAAATCGCTGGAGACAATCAAGGGTCAAAAACCCTTAGTTGTTGCCAATAAACCTGCCGTCGACCGACAGCACCGTCGGCGACCGGCAGCACCGCCAGTGACCGGCAACACCGCCGACGACCGGCGCCATCTGGCTACTGATCGGCCATCACTGGCCCAGCGATTGCCCGGCCATCACTCGGCCACCGCTCGACTAGCGGTTCGACCGCGGTCACGTGCGCCACCACCCAACTGGTGGTTTGGCCGTGGACCTGGCGTGGTTCCAACCGGCGATCGACCGGTGATCGGTCGGCAATCTGCCATCGTTCTACGGTGATCCCGATACCTTTTCGCGATTGGTATTTTGTTTTAACTAAAATAATATACAGACTGATAAAATTAAATTACGTACGAAAAACCTAATAAAACCAAAACTTGTTTTTCAAGAAACCCTTAATCACATATTTTAAAAAATCATGAAACTATGATTTTTATTATCGGTTACCTAAAATAAACCTTTTCAGATAACTATTTTGATTAAAACTTATAAATCATTAAAACTATGATTTTTAACTGTTATCCAAAATTAAAACTATTTAGATAACCCTTTTGATCAAAAATAAAATCATTAAAACTATAATTTTAACTTGACTGTTATCCAAAAATAAAACCTTGTAGATAACTCTTTTGACCAAAAATATAAAATCATTAAAACTATGATTTTAATTTGACTGTTATCCAAAAATAAAACCTTGTAGATAACTCTTTTGACCAAAACTATTTTCCGGTGCCTTAGTGATCAAGAAATCTTCTAATCACTTTACTTAGGCATAAAGTTTAAAACTTTATAGAAAAATCAAAAACTTGATTCTGAAAAACTAACTATTTTTCAGTTAATCAATTAAACCGAAAAATCTAGCACAAAAGAAAACAAACTGTTTTTCTTTCTTATGTGATTTTCGAAAAACACGATAAAACAAAAACGAATAATTTTTAACGGATCTAATAAGACAATAAAATAAACAGATAACCTGTGGCTCTGATACCACTGTTGGGTTTTTGTGAGACCCTCGTATCAAACTGACACGAGTAAACTGTAAATCTCAAACCTAACTGGGATGAGAATCACTAAACAAACCTTGTGATCAAACTGACCCCAAAGTTCAATCAAACCTAACTGGTTTGATTAGCGGAAGCGATTACGTCATAAAACCCGAAAACACACAGATCTTATGTTTATCTAAATAACATATATATATATACATATATATTTCGATTAGAAAATTACCTCGGAAGCTTGAGATAGATTCACCTGTGATGAGACTAGACGAATTCCTTCTAGCCGGATATAGCCCCGAATTCACGAACAAACTGTTATGCGAAGAACTGACCGAATGATCACAAAAACGAACTGGTTTCGGATCTATGTAGGCGTCGATCAAGAGAAGAGAGAAGAGAGAGAGAGGTTTTTGGGAGGTTTCTTTTAGGAGGTTAAAATCAATCATAAAACTGGTTAACCCTAACTGTCTATTTATAGGGAAAAAGGTTTCCTTATTGTAGACAATTTCTATAACCTTTATATTTATCTTTATGGTAATTATATTATCTTTTCTTATTCCCAAAGAAAAGAATATTCCATAATAATTTCCATAATATTTTCTAGATAAATATTAAATCATTTAATTAAATCTGTTATATATTTATTTAACTAATAAATATATAAACCCTTTTAATTAATTCTAGAAACCTTTAACTTTGGAGTTTCTTACAGAAAACACCCAACTGATTTATAATTAACTATTATAAATCTAACCTCTACAAACTAGGTTATTTTACTTATTCGAATTACAGGTCTTCACATGTGTGACCCTCAAGTGTCTTATAACGTTGGATGTGCGATCACTAGTTTGTCAACTTCTGCACATAATTACTAACACGATCGACGGTGGCGGTTGTAACCGCTGCCGATCGATGTGGATGGTGGCGGTGTTGATCAAATTCGGCGCGATGCGCGGCGTCGGCCCGTGGGAAATCGACCGCCACGCCACCGTATGTGGTAGTGGCGGCCATGGTGGTGTCGTTGTTGATCGCCGGCGACGGCGACGGTGGTGGCGTTGCGCTGCTGCTGTCGTCGTTCGGCCAGTGGTGGCGATGGTCGTTCGGCAATGGTGGTAACAGGTGGTGGCGATGGCAGCACAGTTGTGTCGATCATCGTTGCCACAGACTGCGGCTCGCGCCACAGACTCGCGCTGCGAGCAGTCACAGACTGACGACGCGAAGAACAAACAGAGACCATCATCTCGCGCCGCGAGCAGAGGCCTCGCGCCCCGAGCAGAGGCCTCGCGCCCCGAGCAGTGGCTTATGGTGGTAGCTGTTATTTTTCCGGACACCGACCAGTGCGGAAGCGGCGGCAGGTAGCTGTTGCTGTTTGCGATAGGTGGTATCGGATAAGGGTTATCTTAAACCAGATAGGTTTGAAACCCTAGGGATAATTTTAATTTTAATTTTAATCTGTTTGATAATTAGAAATTAAATTATATTATCCGTTTATGTCATAGTCAAACCCTTTGACCCGTGGTTGTGTTTTTATTTATGCGTATGTTTTATTTTATTTATTGTTGGTTACGGGAGGCCTGCGTGCCATTTACAACCCGTTTTTTATTATGTAATTTTAATAAATAAAATAATCGAAGAAACCGAAGACGGAGCACGGAGTCTAAGATGGATCTTGGAGCCAGTGGGAGCACCGAGAAGTTCATGCCTTGTGTGTTGTCGTCACTTAGGGTTAAGACCGTCGTTTTGTGTTAGCTCACAAAACGACAATAGTTTTAAGGGTTTTTGACTATGACATGTGTTTTAACTATGTGGTTGATTTTATATTGCGTGGTTGTTTATATTTTATATTGCGTGGTTGTCTATATTTTATATTGCGTGGTTGTTTATATTTAATTGTGTGGTTGTTAAATAACCTTTTAAAATTAAATATAAACCGAATGTTTTAAAGACAAAGATGGATACAAATACAGTTTGTGTTTGGATCCAAGTTTTTGAAAACTGGCAGTTTTTAAAACCCTTGTTAAAATCATAGATCAGTAAGTGCAACCCACTTTAGGGACACCTCCGGTGTAAGGTACGTAGGGTATTGCTAGTGATCACACTTCAATTGCCCACGTTCAAACCGAAATTGGAGGGGATAAAAACTCTGCGAATTATCTCGCAAAAGGATTCACGCAAAATCATGGTATCGACTATGATGAAACCTTTTAGCCAGTAGCCATGTTAAAGTCAATTAGGATTCTGATGGCCATTTCAGCGTATTTTAATTACGAGATCTGGCAAATGGACGTCAATATGGAACAGAAGACAGCCTTTCTGAACGGAAAGTTAACAGAAGACATCTATATGGAACAACCAGAGGGATTTGTACATCCTAAGAATCCTAATAAAGTGTGTAAACTGCTAAAATCTATTTATGGATTAAAGCAAGCATCTCGAAGTTGGAACTTACATTTTGATGAGTGAATCAAAGAATTTGGTTTCGCGAAAAGTGAGTTCGAGCCGTGTGTTTACACTAAGTTCAGTGGGAGCATAGTAACCTTCTTGGTCTTGTACGTAGATGACATTCTACTCATAGGAAACGATGTACCAACTTTACAGAGTGTAAAGAGTTGGTTAAGCAAATGTTTCCAAATGAAAGACCTTGGAGAAGCCGCTTATATACTTGGCATAAAGATCTACAGAAACAGATCTAAGCGGCTTATCGGACTTAGCCAAAGTACGTAAATTGATAAAATCCTGAAGAAATTCAGGATGGATGAATCCAAGAAAGGATTTATCCCTATGCAACATGGCATAGTGTTAAGTAAAACACAGTGTCCTGTTTCTAGTCAAGATCAGGACAAGATGAAATCGGTTCCATATGCATCAGCAATTGGATCGATTATGTATGCCATGTTATGTACCAGGCCCGATGTTGCTTACTCAGTAAGTGTTACGAGCAGATATCAACAGAATCCAGGAGAACCTCATTGGGTGGCTGTCAAGAACATTCTCAAGTACCTGAGAAGAACGAAAGATATGTTCTTGGTCTTTGGAGGTTCTAAGGATGAAATTAGTGTCAACGGATATTCTGACGCTAGTTTCCAGACCGACATAGATGATTTCAGATCACAGTCAGGGTACGTCTTTACCCTAAATGGAGGCGCGATCTCATGGAAGAGCTTGAAGCAGGATACGATTGCAGATTCAACTACAGAAGCAGAGTAGATTGCAGCATCTGATGCGGCAAAGAAAGTTGTCTGGCTGAGGAATTTTCTATCGGATCTAAGAGTCGTTACCAGTGTCTCTAGACCGATCGATATATTCTGTGATAACTCGGGAGCGTGGCGCAAGCAAAGGAACCCAGAGAGCATCACAAGTCCAGACACGTGCTCAGAAAGTATCACCTCATCCGAGAGATTATTGGAAGAGGAGATGTAAGGATATGCAAGATTCCGACGGAAGACAATGTCGCAGATCCGTTGACAAAGCCGCTAGCTAGGGTGAAGCATGAGGCTCATGCAAATTCCATTGGGATGCAGTACCTGGACACCAGTAGCTAGTTTTAGTTTATCATTATTACAGTAGTTTAATTTTGAAATGCTAGATCATGTAAAGTCTTATTTCACAATGTGATAGAAATAATGGAGGTTTTAATTCATGGTAAGTTAAACTGTTTTTGCATATTTAACATATCCATGATTTTACAAAGTTTTGTATGAAATCTAAATTTCCGTAGCCACTTATTGAAATGGGAATTTCAATAGGGAGTTTAACGCTATTATAAATACTTGATGATTTATTCGAAGTAGAGAATAAAAGCACAAGTGATGTGACCAAGTATTTATAGATACTCATCAGAGTGCTTGAGTATTGGAAGTGACCAGTATCAAGTCTGCTTCATGGAGCCCCAGTCATAAGCATCGACTTGACGATAGGTTGTCCTTAGACCTGAGATATTTGGTTTGGGAACATGAGGACTACTGTACTCTTAGCACGTTCTAACGCTGCACCGTAACAGGGCGGCCATACGGAACGTGACTAGATGCAGCGGAAGCCGTGGATCCAAATGCAGATAGTCAAGATGGGATTTGCACCTCTTTCAAAAGAGAGATATTTCCGGGCCCCTTGACGATTAAGATTTGCAGAAACGCGTGGCCACGCTCGGATAGAATAACAATTGTTATTTAGTAATATCCGTTACTGCATGCAATTTGAATTAGAGTCAAGAAACACTTGAATTTGAGAAATGAATCCTCCACTCCATGTCTCAATTCACTTTAGAAATATCGCGTGCAAAAGGAATGAACCTGTGTACAAATTCAAGCGTGAATTGTATCTCTGGATATAAGAGATCTTATAATCTGGTTAACCTAAGTGTCTGGCTAGGGACCTCCTTAGGCTAATGGTGACAGTTCAGTTACGTGTCTAGCACAAGTGGGGGTCTATTAGGATTATGTGCAAGACAGTAACAGGGTTACCGTGTCCAATGTTATAAGACACTAGTAGGTCACACCGCTGCACACCAAAATGAGAATGTTTGGATTATGTGAGAAATAATTAATTAGTTATTAATTATTTAGAGAGGAAAAGAAATAAATAAATAATTAGTTAAATTATTTATTTGTAATTAATTAATCAGTTAGGATTAATTAATTGATAATTATCTAAATTATAATTAATCTATTTGATTAATTATAGAGATAATTATAAAGGAATTATATATGGAATCAAACACTGCCAGGTTTATCCATATAAATAAAGGCTTAGAGGTTTGATTATTCATTCAATTCTTAGATCAGAAACTTATTCCCTAAGAAAGCCTTTTCTCTCTCTCTCTCTACCCAAAACCGGCGATCAAATCCAGGAGGTGAACGGAGTCATTTTTCGGGATAATCCACGGTGGTCTAGAAACTCTCTCGAACGGTGTCAGTAGCGGTGTATCCCCTATTAGCGATTTAGAGTTTTTCACGATAAGGTAAACACACCAAACACCCTTTATTGTATCTGTAAGGTTTAGGATTGGATCCTCGATTGGGAATCGGATTTTATCCGTTGCGTTTGTTTGTGCCTCCGGTTCCCAACAGGTATATGGTTTACGAGTCAATCCGTCAACCCATTAAAGTTAATAATGTATGAAATATCATGTTCTCTTATGTATACTTGTATATTTGAAAACCTTACGACATCGTAATTTGAATAATCCATCAAATTATAACATTCTACCTTCATTTCTCGTACGACATATCAACCCATTGTGACCCTTAGAAATTTCCTAGTATTTTTATAAAAACTTCAATATAATGTCAAATAAGTTGATGAATCTTTTACAGAAAAAAAAAATAAATTGCTTTAAAATAAGCAATCCCAAACATCATTATCTAAACTATGTTGACAATAATAAATATTTCAGCTTAAAATGATATGAAATAAATAATTTAGTTTCACAAAATGGCCCAATCAACTCGAATAAATGAATACAAGATAAAAAGAAGCTAAAAGGCCAAAAGCACATAGCTTTTTTAAAGCAAAAAATTGACTTTAGAAACATAAGCAGAAATAAATGAATAAAAGGTAAATATTATTGGTTTTGAATGTATGACCAAGAAAAAGTATTTTAAGTTTATACAAGGACGACAAAGATCTACACACGAGTGATCTCACTCTCAAACCATTCTTGTCAATTACCACTGCTACTATACATACAGCCGCTACTGCATCATCATCTCCCACCAAAAAAAATAGCCGCTACTTTCCGGCGTACTTCCTTCACTCACCAAAAAACCACCACCACCTCCGCTTGCCAGAATGTCACCAGAAAACATCTCCGGTTTACTTTTATCTTTCGTTTTCTTCATCACCACCATGCATCCTTCATCTTCCCAATCCGCCCCACAACACACAAATCCTTCTCAAAATCAAAACCGATTTGGGACGTGCAAAAGTGTTCACCAATTGGAACACCAACAACCCAGTTTGTAACTTCACCGGAATCGTTTGCTCCGGCGAAAATTACGTCAAAGAAATCGATCTTTCTCACCAAAAACTCGCCGGAGCTCTCGATTTTGATTCAATCTGTTCTTCTTCTCTTGGATCATCACTTGAAAAACTCTCGATGGGATCTAATCTCTTGCATGGCACCATCACTTCCCACATATCAAATTGCACCAACTTAAATTATCTCGATCTATCGGATAAACATTTTTCCGGCGAGTTCCCGGAGATATCTTCTTTAACCAAACTCCATTTTCTTAAGCTAAACCTCAGCGGTTTTTCCGGCCAGTTTCCATGGAAATCGCTTCAATATCTCACCAACCTCACTAACTTAAGCTTAGGAGACAACCCATTTGAGTTAACTCCATTTCCTTTAGAAATCCTGAACCTTGAAAAGCTACAGAACCTCTTTCTTAGCAACTCCAGCATCCAAGGGACGATACCGGAAGCTATCGGAAACCTTCTTTCGTTACAAACTCTCGAGCTCTCTCATAACTATCTGGTCGGAGAGATCCCGGATACTATCACAAAGCTAAACAATCTACAAGGGCTCGAGCTTTACAATAACGAGCTCAATGGAAGTTTTCCGGTCGGGTTTGGGGACCTCGTATATATATATATAAGTGTAATTACTATTTGAATCGCTATTTTTGGAGCATTATCAGACCGCTTTATCATTGCAATAACGACTATTGACCATGAATTTAGATTTTAACCACAATAACAACATAGGGTGTTCTGCCATAGGAAAAGGTTAACATTTGATACATAAGTACCATTCGACAATACCAGTGACTTAATAGTTAAGTCATTATGGTTACGCTTCCCACTCCATGTTTGAAACATAGAGCCTACATAATAATCACTTTATGTTTGGTTATCCATTGATGCCAAACTTTATAATTTGTTGTGATTTTAAATCTCAAATCAAATGACAGACGCAATTTCAAAGTTACAAGGAACAAAGATACGAATATCGCAACATACAAAAAAGAAGCTAACACCCTAACATTCTCCCCATTTGTGACATAGTGAGCTAACAAATTCAATTTGTCTTTGGAAATTGCTTTCTGACACGTAAGGATATCTAAGTTAATGTTAGGATACCAATTACATATGGACAACTTAACATGGGAACTTAGAAGGTGAGTAATAATATGTTTGATTCATGATAATTGAGATTTTTTTAAAATTTTAAAGTAAGCCAGAGTTGTGCACAGATCTCTCCAATCTACCATATTTGCTTAAGTGTATATTTTCTTCTACCTTTTTTTGTTAGTGTGATCACTTGTGAATGTAGCTTAAAAATATGGAGCAAAAAACTGCTAGAAATTCATCATCTAGTCTTAGTCTATGGATCATAAGAAGATTTCATCATGTGTGAGGTAATGCAAACAAAAAAATCTCAAAAAAAAAACAGCAACGACATTGAAGTATAACATGTTCGCAAAAGTATTAAAAAAGATAACTTACAATAAAAGGAGTGTCAATTTGAGTGTGCCCACGTGACTCAGTATGCCCAACCCAATGAGACACCTGAAAATCATACCAAGTTAAAGATATAAGGATAAGACGCCTAAATTAGAAATTCTAACAAGAAATGCAACCAATTGAAGGAAATGCGTATATCCGAAATGGAAAGATGAAAAATATTGCAGTTTAGACAGAAATCATCGCCTACGTCATTGCATTAAATTAGTGCGAGAAAATGATCAATTCGCAAATTAGTGTAAGCAAGATTAAACATGTCATATTTTAAAACATGAATTAGCCATCATACTTGACTCTAATCAATAAATCATTGTACTTAGGGGTTTTGTTTTAAAATAAGGTAAGTTCTTAAAAAATTTCCACTATATTGGTCATTCCTTGCCAACTAACCATTTATGCAACAATTAGTTTTCTTCCCAATTTTTTAGTGGCTATTTGTAACTTAAAACCAATAGCAATCAATAACTCCAAAGGCTCCCAAGTACTTGTATTATAAGTCTTGTCATAATTATGTGTTGGTATTCTTTTATGGCTTAATGATCTTTTTCGACCATTTTTCTTTCAAAATATCTTTCCTTGTGTTTTTTCTCTCAAAAAAGTTGATTAACCATCACATGTTTTCTTTTTACAGAATGGACCTGATGAGACAATCCAGGAAAGGAAATATTGTCGTTGTTCAAGCAAAAATGCTATATTGCGGTTTAACTAATCCTATAGCACAACTCAAAATGGAGACGTGGCTAAATCTGATAGAGCGGTTGACATGATCTTTGGATTTGGCCAGCAGGGTTTGTCCATAATTGTGTGACTTTCTTCACAAGGGATCGCTCCTGATTCATTATGATTGTATTATTGTAACTTTGTAAGTGACACATTTATAGATGAATAGAATTGTAAAGTCAATCAAACATCACAAAGATGTAACAAGGGTCACAAAGACCGGTGTGTATCACAAAGACGCATCATTCTCACAGGTTGATCAAACCACGTGAGTCTAACGGGGTAGCAGCTGTTGGATTGTGTGTATTATAAAACCATACAGAGCATACATTATATTATAGTGGAAGCGAAAAACACACACATCTTCCAGAGATCAGGTTACAATCAGAATACAAGTAACAATTATATTAAATACGAGAAGGATTAGAAAGACCTTTCTGACGACTGTGAAGATCCAATAGTAGGAATCTCTCTATCAGGAGCACACCCCAAAACCAGTCACGTAATTAACGAAATATCTTCCTCTCGTCTCTTTATGATCACCAAGTAAACACCACTCTTAATTGAATGTGTTGTATTTTCAAAGCATAACCAAAACACCTTTTGGTGATAGCCGTAAAAAATCATCAAGAAAAGTTGATTGGAAAAACACCTTTTGGTGTTCTCTTGGTGGTGGCGTCAGAAGCAAAAAAGGGCTTCTGATTTCCTTTTGTTGTAGCAATCGAAACCAAAGAGATGAGAAAGATATATATTTTAGAATTAGGGTTTTATTATATAATTATTATTATACCTTATTTAGATAATATCAAATATAATCTAAATAAATATCTCTAATAATTATCTAGATTATTAGATCTAATCTAATAATAAGTATGGACTAATTACTAGTTAGTCCTTCTAGTAATTCCAATTAATTAAAACACTTTCAATTAATTACTTGTTAACCCTCTAAAATTATATCTCGTCTTTACGTGACTGAACTTTGTGTGCGACCCAATAGGCCCATGCAATTTTAAGACCATTGCTATTTGTTGTGGTAATGGGCATATCTCCAACAGACTCCCACTTGCACATGTCACAACAACTAAATAGTAACAATGACGATGTTCAGTATTTTGCAATACAACATCATCCCTATTTAAGCATGAGGTAAGTCATCTAAGACTCAATTATGCGTTAAGCAGTCCTATAGGTAAGTGATCAAATATCCCTTTGTTACAGATATCCGTGTGAACGTCAAACATGGAACGTGGTCAATCTTCAGATCGTTCACTATTATGTTTCTCGATAAAGATTTGTGGTGACCCAAAGACAGACTACAAGATTAATCCAACATTAATCTAGTCTGAGTATGCATACATTCAGCGTCAGCACCAAATCATCAAGGGGCCCATGGATATCACTTTTATCGCAAGATAAAAGGAACAAATAGTATTGACTACATAGATTTCTTACCCACTAATCACATTACGCCCAACGGTTCCCTTTATAGTCGCCTGTTACGGACAACGTTGGAGAAACATCAAAGCATAACAGACTTTGTGTCAAAAAATCTCATGTATCTTTACTTAAGGATACTAGATATTACCATCTTAGAATTGCTTGTGACATTATCCATGAAGCAATCTCTAAGTGTGGGTCGTTCCAATACTTGATCTCTATCAAGTACATGTGAGTGTACAGTCGCATCTCTATGCTATACCCATCTCTATGGATAATCAACTAACACTCCACACCAGTCTTAATTCACTACTCCCTTCCAATGGAGAACGACTGACTGTGGAAAATTTTGAACTAATTGTTCAAGGAAGTTAATAAACATGCAAAAACAGAACATTAATAATACACCGAATGATAGTAACTGCTCCAAGCATATATTTAGATCTCAATCATAATATCGATACATCATAAAGCAAGTGTATAAGTTCTGAAATTTCAAATCAACTAAAATGAATACAGTTAAGCCACCGTTGTTGAATCTGATATGGTGCTTTTCTTAGAGCTTCTCCTAGAAACTGCTCCATCGTTCAATAAAAACACGAATCCCGACTGCGAGCAAGAATCATCCCTATCGGTTTGGAAACTAGCATCAGTGTAACCCTTTATACTGAGTTCTTCTGCACCTCCATAAACCAAGAACATTTCTTTAGTTCGTCTTAAATACTTGAGGATATTCTTTACCGTTGTCCAGTGGTCATTGCCAGGATTGGCCTAATATCGGCTCGTCATGCTCAAAGCACACGACACATCAGGCCTAGTACATATCATGGCATACATGATCGATTCTATAGCTGAGGCATAAGGAATCCGACTCATCCGTTCTAGCTCTGAACTAGAACTAGGACACTGAGCCTTGCTCAGCGCCAAACCATGCTGCATAGGAATGAACCCCTTCTTGGAGTCCTGCATGTTGAATTTCTTCAACACTTTGTCTATGTAGGTACTTTGGCTTAGACCAATAAGACGCCTAGATCTATCTCTATAGATCTTGATGCCTAATATGTATGTTGCATCTCCCATGTCCTTCATGGAAAAACATTTCCCTAGCCAAGTTTTTACACTCTGCAAAGTAGGGATATCGTTTCCCATGAGAAGTATGTCATCTACATACAAGACAAGGAAGACTACAATGCTCCCACTAGTTCTGACATATACACATGGTTCATCTTCGCTTCTTAGAAAACCAAATTCCTTGATTTTCTCATCAAAGCAGATGTTCGAACTGCGAGAAGCTTGCTTAAGTCCATAAATAGACTTTTGAAGCTTACACACTCCATTAGGATGCTCGGACTGTACAAAACCCTCAGGTTGTGTCATATACACATCCTCATATAGCTTGCCATTAAGAAAAGCGGTTTTTACATCCATCTGCCATATTTCATAGTCATGAAATGCTGCTATGGCAATGAGTATCCTAATAGATTTCAACATAGCCACTGGTGAGAAGGTTTCATCATAGTCTACACCATGAGTTTGCGTGTAGCCCTTCGCCACCAATCTGGCTTTGTACGTGTGTACTTTGCCATCCATGTCAGTCTTCTTCTTAAAGACCCATTTATGACCCACTATCTTTTGAATGGGTATATGATCAACCAAGTCCCATACTTGATTATCATACATGGATTGCATCTCGCTTTCCATAGCCTCCTTCCATTTAGCGGCCTCAGGGCCCGCCATGGCTTCCTGATAACTGATAGGCTCATTAAGATCTACCTGTGTATCATCACCATCAGATATAAGTAACTTATATCTTTCTGGTGCATGACGCACTCTATCAGACCTACGAACAGGTGGTGGCTAGATGTCATATTCCTTAGTAACTCTTTGCTGAGGCTCAACAACTGTAGGTTCTATAACCTGTTGTTGAAAACTAGTGCCAACGTCAGTTTCCATGCTGGTTGACTCTTGAATTTCTTCAAGATCAATTTGGCTCCCACTAGTCTCTTTGGATATCAGTTCCCTTTCAAGAAACCATTCCCTTCGAGCAACAAACACTTTGTTCTCCGAAGGTTTATAGAATAAATATCCAAATGAATCAGTTGGGTATCCAACAAAGTAACACTTCTCTGATCTAGGTTCTAGTTTGTCTTGAGCTTCACGGCGTACGTAAGCCTCATAACCCCAGATTTTTAAATATGCAAGTAAGGGAACTTCCCCGCTCCATATTTCAGAAGGTGTTTTAGAAACCTTTTTCGTTGGTACAAGATTTAGGACCCTTGCAGCAGTTTCTAAGGCATAACCCCAAAACTGATTTGGAAGCGCAGTTCGACTCATCATGGACCGAACCATATCAAGCAATGTTCGGTTTCTCCTCTCAACTACACCATTATGTTGTGGTGTCCTGGGAGGAGTAAGTTGTGCGATTATACCACAACTCCTTAGATGATCTTGGAACTCTTGACTAAGATACTCACCACCCCTATCGGATCTGAGAGTCTTAATCTTCCTATTTAGTTGATTCTCTACCTCGTTTTGGAACGTCCTGAACACCTTGATGGTTTCAAACTTATGTTTAATCAGATAAACATATCCATATCTACTGAAGTCATCAGTAAATGTCACGAAGTATCTCTCGCCGTGTCTAGTGGCTGATCTAAACGGCCCACATACATCAGTATGTACTATGTCCAACAGATCCTTGCCTCGCTCACAAGTTCCTGTAAACGGTGCCTTCGTCATCTTTCCCAAAAGACAAGATTCACATTCATCATTCGATGTATGGTCGAATGATTCCAAAATCCCATCCGATTGGAGTTTGGTGATGCGTTTCTTGCTAATGTGACCAAGACGACAGTGCCACAGATACGACTTATCTAAACCATTTTTAGATTGAGTCGATTCAACATTATAAATTGAACTTCGATTGTCTCTAACAGTTATACTTGTTTCATAAATTCCATGACATGGGTTAGCTTTAAAATATAGCACATTATTCTTATAAACAAGAATTGATCCATTATCAAACCCAAAATCAAAACCATCCTTATATAAAGCATAAAAGGAAATAATGTTTCTCGCCATTTCGGCCGAGTAGCAACAATCAATTAAAACCATAGATAATCCAGACGAAAAAGAAAGCTCATAATTTCCTATCATGTCAACCGAAGCAATCTGCTTGTTACCCATGATCAGGTCCAGCTCCCCACGTCTTACCTTCCTACTTCTTTTTAGTCCCTGCACATTAGTACAAATGTGAGTACCACATCCTGTGTCCAATACCCAGGAATTAGAAGTAGAAGTACTATGGAGTTCAATCATATACGTACCTGAAGTTGATGCTCCATTAGCTTTGAGCTTCTTAAGCTCCTCCAGATACTTAGGACAGCTACGCCTCCAATGTCCTACCTCCTTGCAGTAAAAGCATACAACATCCTCAGGAGTCTTTGACTGAGGTATATTAGAATGGGCTTTCCCTTGGCCTTTTGTCTTAGGTTTGGGGTTGGGCTGAATAGCCTTTCCCTTACCCTTGCCTTTCACAGGGGCAGCCTTCTTCTTCTTTATACCTCCCTCCCTGATGGCCAATACTGGAGCAGCGGGCTTGGACTTGGCCATGTTAGACTCTGCAGTCTTAAGCATGCCATGGAGCTCCATTATGGTTTTCTCCAAGTTGTTCATTTGATAGTTCAGAACGAACGGTTCATATGAACTAGACAGCGAGCTTAAAATGAAATCCGTAGCAAGCTCCTGACTAATGGGGAAACCTAGACGCTCAAGCTGATCAATGTACGATTTCATTTTCAGAACATGTACACTGACGCTGCTCCCTGGGGCCATTTTGCATTCTGACAGAGCTTTGACATTGTCATACCGCTCTTGCCTGGCCTGCCGCTAGAACATGTCCTTTAGCTCGTTGGCCATGTCGTACACCCCAAGGCTTTCCATACCCTTTTGGAGTTCTGGAACCATGGTCGCCAACATAAGGCAAGTTGCCTCGTTCGATTCAGTCAGACGTTTCTCATACTCTTCCCGAATCGCTCGAGATGCTCCGGCAGCGGGTGCCGCAGGGAGGGGCTCCTCTATGGCCCTCTGCTTATTTTCCATCCTAAGCACTATTCTCAGGTTTCTAAGCCAGTCCACATAGTTCAAGCCCGTAAGCTTGTCCTTTTCGAGGAGCCCTTTCAAACAAAAGTTTGAAATCGATGAATTCGTGTTGTTTGACATCTATCAAAATAGAAAAAATATTTTAGTGATTTGAATTAAATAATCCTTGTTAAAAGAAATTACCCAATTGTTTTAAAAAAAACAAATTTAATTTAACAAGGCTAAGATCCATATTTCACTCCTAGCCACGATGGGTTTGCCGCGGATCGCAACTAGAAGCTATTTAGGTAGGTAACCATTTTACCGATTCCATCTCAATGAAATTCTTAGATCCTTGCGGGATTCATTGACATCCATTATGTCATTTGGCATGTTTAATCCCTTCTACGCTGATCATTTCCCGTGATAGGTTTGCCGTGGATCACGAGTCCAGATTGTAAATCAACCATACTAAGACACATGACATCCGGTCCAAGACTCTCGGATATCGCGAATGTCACAAACATTATCCCTAAAATCTAACCGACGCGTTGTCTTTAGACCTTCCCACACCGAAAGATTATTAGTTCAAATGCGTGCCTTAAATGGATAGCATGTGATTTACATTAAAAACGGGTTTTTGTTTTTCTTAGTTAAAACATTTTTAACCGTTTTATTTTAGCAAATTTTGTTTTAACTATTTTAAAACTATAAAACCAATTTTATTTATTTGCTAAAACCACTCGCAACAATTATTAACTCATTAATAAAAGTTTGTTGTGTTTCAAATTATTTTAAAAAGGTTATCTAGCATGCAACCTAAACAATAAAATAATAAACACAACCACATTGCAAGTAACGGTAACATTTGCCTCAAACCTATGCGTTTTTCCCGTGAGCCACCACGAGAAAAACATGGTCAAACTAGGGACTAACAACCAAAAGGATGTGCCGGCTCCCACTAAACTCGCAATTTCTTCAATGCTCGATTGGGTCCACGCCAAGACTTCAATCTCCATGAATCTTGTCTGTTGTCATCGGTCTTCTTTTACATTTTGTAATAAAAAAAATTCCAGTCTATTCTATACTATTTTACAAATACATAGAAAAGAAAACGACTCGCAGGCCGCGCAAAAATTACAACCATTTAAAAAAAACAACCAAACAACAACCAAACATCCAACACATAGGTCTAATTGAGGCAAACTATTACCGGGTCCATACAAACACAAATTTTGTACTAACAAGGCCATGGAGTGCCAAATCCATGTGAAACAATACTTTGATAAAGATTGATAAAACATACAATTTTGGCACTAAAATCAATCTTTGCAAAAGCACACTTTATACTTATGTAAGTATGGTTTCATGCCAAACCATCCAAACATTAAATACACAAGTGAATCAAAGTATTCAGGAAAACATAAACAAATAAATTTCAACAACTGGAAAAAGAAATCGTTTTCTGTCTTTTCTTAAAATTTCGAATCTCTAGTTTTCTCAAAAACCTAGAATTCAAAACTTTAAATTTTAAGTACTCTAAGTTTTAAAAAACAATCTTTCCCAAAAAGGAAACTTTAATTTTTCAAAACTTCAATTTTAAGGTTTAAAACACTAGATTTCCAAAATAAGAAACTTTATATTTTGTAAAACTCAAATTTAGGGTTTAAAACCCTAAACGCCCAAAATAGAAACTTTATGTTTAACAAAAACTAATTTAAAGATTTAAAACCCTAAACTTCCGAAAACGGAAACTTTATGTTTCAAAACTTCAAATTAAAATTTTAAACATTAATTTTCAAAACATTGGAAATCTTTGTTTTCAAAAACCATAACTTTAAAAGTTTTAGGTTAGAAACCCTAACTTTCAAAACCAAAACTTTTGATTTTGATAAACTCAAAAACATTAGAAAAAAACCGATAGAATTTTTTGTGTTTGTTTCATAGATTCAATTTCCCATTTGAATGTACGACAACAAACCCCAAAACAAATTCTAATAAAACGATTTCAATGTACTTGTATTATTGTAACCGTGGCTCTGATACCACTGTTGGATTGTGTGTATTATAAAACCATACAGAGCATACATTATATTATAGCGGAAGCGAAAAACACACACATCTTCCAGAGATCAGGTTACAATCAGAATACAAGTAACAATTATATTAAATACGAGAAGGATTAGAAAGACCTTTCTGACGACTGTGAAGATCCAATAGTAGGAATCTCTCTATCAGGAGCACACCCCAAAACCAGTCACGTAATTAACGAAATATCTTCCTCTCGTCTCTTTATGATCACCAAGTAAACACCACTCTTAATTGAATGTGTTGTATTTTCAAAGCATAACCAAAACCCTTTTGGTGATAGCCGTAAAAAATCATCAAGAAAAGTTGATTGGAAAAACACCTTTTGGTGTTCTCTTGTTGGTGGCGTCAGAAGCAAAAAGGGCTTCTGATTTCCTTTTGTTGTAGCAATCGAAACCAAAGAGATGAGAAAGATATATATTTTAGAATTAGGGTTTTATTATATAATTATTATTATACCTTATTTAGATAATATCAAATATAATCTAAATAAATATCTCTAATAATTATCTAGATTATTAGATCTAATCTAGTAATAAGTATGGACTAATTACTAGTTAGTCCTTCTAGTAATTCCAATTAATTAAAACACTTTCAATTAATTACTTGTTAACCCTCTAAAATTATATCTCGTCTTTACGTGACTGAACTTTGTGTGCGACCCAATAGGCCCATGCAATTTTAAGACCATTGCTATTTGTTGTGGTAATGGGCATATCTCCAACAGCAGCATGCGCACACTCACTATCTAACCCTTGCATTGAATAATTCATGACCCAACTCATGTAACTAGGATCGATCCATTCGCCCTTGATAGCCGTTACTTGGCCAGACCTCACACGTGTCCATAATGAGTGTGGATACCACGATTGTATAGCCACTGTGGAAGCTGAAGATTGAGAGCCAAAAGTGTATGTATTATTAGAATAGAAAGCGTGAATTACAAAGAAGCGAGAGCGGCCTATAAAAAGCCAAAGAAAACCCTAGCACAAGCAAACCCTAAAAGCAAGCGGGCCAGGCCCAAATATAAACCTAAGCTAACATCTCCCTTCAAACTCACAATGCAACAGCAATAAGCATTGAGAGTTTGTCACATAAGAAGCGGAAACGCGATGCTGACAGAGCCTTGGTGAAAATATCAGCAATCTGCAGAGCTGAAGGTACAAAAGGCAACGAGATAGTCCCGAGCTGCAGATGTTAACGAGTGAAGTGGCAATCAATCTCAATGTGCTTTGTCCTTTCGTGGAAGACCGAATTCTTCGCAATTTGCATCGCACTTTTGTTGTCACAGTGGAATGGAGTGGGTTGCGAAACATCAACACCCATATCTGCAAGAAGCCAACGTAACCAAACAATCTCGCAAGTAGTTACTGCCATAGCACAATATTCGGCCTCCGTGGAAGAACGAGAAACAACATCCTGTTTCTTGCTCTTCCATGAGATAAGAGAATCTCCAAGAAAAATACAAAATCCAGTAGTAGACTTGCGATCACTAGGATCACTATCCCAACTGGCATCACTATAGGCACTCAGCTTTAGAGAGGACGTCGAAGGGAACAAGAGGCTCTGAAATTGAGTGCCACGAAGATACCTCAAAATGCGAAGAACAGCTCCCCAATGAACAGTAGTAGGAGCAGTAACAAATTGACTGACCACATGAACTGTGTGAGCAATGTCTGGACGTGTAACCGTAAGATAAACCAAACTGCCTACAATAGTACGGTACAAGCTCGGATCTGATAAAGGAACACCATTTGTTGGAGTATAGTGAACATTGGTCTCAAGAGGCGTGTCAACAGTTTTCTTGTCAGAGAGTCGAGCACGCTCAAACAGATCCGATATATATTTTTTCTGGGAAAGAAGATAGCCTTTCTTGGATTGAGCAACCTCAATACCCAAGAAATAACGCAAAGTTCCCAAGTCCTTCATGGCAAAACGATGGGCCAGTTCTTGCTTCAGAGACTCAATACCGTCATGGTCATCCCCGGTGATAATCATGTCATCTACATATAAGGATAGAAGAATCTGACCTGCACCCGTGCATCTAACAAACAATGTTAAATCATGATTACTAGGGGTGAAACCAAGAGAAGTAATCACCGTAGAGAATTTCTCAAACCAAGCGCGAGGGGCTTGCTTGAGGCCATACAGAGCCTTGCGAAGCCGACACACTTCACCTGATTTATGAGGAACACCTGGGGAGGAGTCATGTACACCTCTTCATGAAGATCACCATTCAAGAAAGCATTCTTTACGTCCATCTGACAAATTTTCCACTAACGAATAGAGGCAACAGCAATTAGAGTTCGAACAATCGTCATCTTTGCAACTGGTGCAAAGGTCTCATCATAATCCATGCCATACTGTTGGGAGTATCCTTTAGCAACAAGTCTGGCCTTGTATCGTTCAACAGACCCATCCGACTTTGTTTTAATCTTGAATACCCATCGAGAACCAATCACATGCTTTCCAAGTGGAAGTGGGACTAGATCCCACGTGTGGGTCTGATAAAGAGCTGTCAGTTTCCTCAGCCATCGCATTCTGCCAAAGAGGATTAGAAATAGCCTCTCGATAGGATTCAGGTTTAGTCAAACGATGTATATTAGCAATAAAGGAAGCAAATGAGGCTGAGTAGGATGAATAAGCAAAATCAGGGAGCTTGGTAGACTTACGAGTACGAGTGGACTTACGAAGAGGGACATCCGTGGTCTCATCAGGTGCGGGAGCGGTCATAGGCGTAGTAGAATCAGAAGACCTGGATGTCTCAGAGGTGTCAGATGTTGCAATGTCTCATGGGCAGGGATATCATCAGTGTCAATATCGAAAGGATCAAGAGATCTGAGATCTGATTGCGTCACATCATGAGATTGCGCTGGAATAGAAAAGAAAGGAATATGTTCCAAAAAAGTGACATGACGAGAAACATATAGTTTTTGACTTACTGGATCAAAGCAACGATATCCTTTCTGACCAATACCATACCCCAGAAAGACACACAAAGCAGAACGAGGAGATAACTTATTTCTCTCAACATGAGGACGCAAGACAAAACAAGTACAACCAAAAACACGCAAAAAAGAGTAATCAGGTGACTCACCGTACAGTTTCTCAAAAGAAGATAAACCAGAGTTATGAGCTGTGGGAATTCGATTTATCAAATAGATAGCGGTTAGAAGCGCTTAGAAGCGCTTCCCCCAGAAAACACTTGGAACTCTAGAAGAAAGAAGCAATGAACGAGCAGTTTCAACAAGATGTCGATGTTTCCTTTCAGCAACTCCATTTTGTTGAGGAGTATCGGTACAAGATGATTAATGTATGGTACCATCAGATGCAAGTAACTGAGTGAAGTCATTAGAGGTATATTCTCCTCCTAAATCACACCTGAAACATTTTAGACAGCAGAATGTTGTGTTTGTATAAGAGCTCTAAAGTTATTTGTACACCAAGAAGAAATCAGATCTGCGTTTCATGAGAAAAACCCAAGTATAACGAGTATAATCATCAATAAACGACACATAGTACTTGGAACCTCCCTTTGAAGACACGGGAGATGGTCCCCACACATCAGAATGTACAAGATCAAAAGGAGCAAAGGAACAAGACATACTTTTATTAAACGGTAAAGCAGAAAGTTTTGCCAGTTTACAACCACTACAGTCAGAAATATCACAACTTTTCAACTGTCCCAAAGCGCCTGTAGAGGCCAAAAACTGTAATCGTGACACAGACACATGCCCTAAACGAACATGCCAAAGATAAAAAACTGAAGAAGAATGACTCAAACAAAAGAAGACAAATCAACACTGGAAGCCGCAACACCAGAAACTCTAAGTTCATCCACGACATAGAGATCCCCTAGCTTATGGCCTATCCCAATCACCTTTCGAGTCCTCGGGTCCTATACAAACACAAATAATCATGGCGTAGAACTAGCAGACATAACAGAGACTGGTGATCTCGGGGATAAGGATGTAAAAGATATCAAATGAGGTGACATATGACGAGATGCACCAGAATCTAGAATCCATAAGGAAGAGGGAATACCTGAGGTACTGGTCGAAGACAAACCTGAACCTGAATGAGGCATAGAGACAGACATGGCAATTGGATTTGAAGCAAGGAACTGTTTAAATTGCTCAAACACCTGAGGATCCAAAGCAGATGGTGGTGGTGTGACAATGGACTGAAAATCATGCTCTATTGGAGAAGGAGCAGCAGCAGCAAACGGCGAGGGACGGGGTGCCCAAGAAGTCGGACCAGGAGGACGAAACTGAGGGGGTGGCTGAAACGATCCAGGAGCTCTGTTCTGTTGCTGCTGTGGTCTTTGTTGTTGTTTTCCCTTGTTCAGTAACAGTGGACACTGGGATTTCCAATGATTCTTCTGTTTGCAGTAACTACATTCATCAGGGGCTACCCTTGCTTTGTTCTGAGATCTTTGAGGAACAGCAAAGACAGCAGGAGTAGATGGCAATTTAGGGTCTTTGTCACCATAAGACTTCAGACGAGTTTCCTCTGGAATTAATTCATGGACAACCGAATCAACTGTGGGAAGAGGAGTACGATGAAGGATTGTGCCACGTAATCCTTCAAAATCAGAACGTAACGCCATCAAGAACTGAACCAAGCGTTCTCTTCCCTTCTAGAAATATAAGGCTTAAAAGCTTTCAATTCTGCAGATTCAGTAAGAGCCAACTGATCCCACAAGTCGGACATAGCAGCATAGAATTCCTGAACACTCAACTCATTCTGTCGAAGGGTACGAATATCAGTTTCTAACTGATATTGTTTTGCAAAGTTTGATTGAGTGTACAATCTTTCCAAATGATCCCAGACTTATTTAGCCGTATCATACTTGGCTAATTGAGTCCCAATGGATTGTACCACAGAGTTATTAATCCAAGTGATAACTTTAGAGTTATCAGTTTCCCAAGAATCCACCATCGACAAATAATTTGTAGCCTTCTCATCTGTCGGTTTACTACTTGTACCAGTGACATAACCCCACATATTTTTACCCCTCAAAAAAAATTTCATGACATAACTCCAATACGAATAATTTTTACCATCTAATTGAGTGCTAATAGACTAAAGAGAATCATTTTTGGGAGCCATGGTTTCGACAGAAAATCAATCCAATACTAATGAACAATGAATAGCCCCAATAAACAACGAACAGCCCCAAATTAGACGAAACGAAATCAAACGAAATGAGACGAAACACAACAAATCAGACGAAATGAGAAAACATGAACGAAATTACCAGCAAAAATTTCGATCCGCGAAACCGGTGCTTGCTACAACATCGTCTATGAGCATCAAAGATTGGATCGATACTTCAGCTCTGATACCATGAAGATTGAGAGCCAAAAGTGTATGTATTATTAGAATAGAAAGCGTGAATTACAAAGAAGCGAGAGCGGCCTATAAAAAGCCAAAGAAAACCCTAGCACAAGCAAACCCTAAAAGCAAACGGGCCAGGCCCAAATATAAACCTAAGCTAACAGAAGCATCATGACCTTGGTGTCCACAATGGTCAAGTGTTCTATAAAATTGAAATTCATAATTCATAGGTCCACAACACATGCGACCTCGTGTAATCAAGTTCCGAAATCTAATAAACCATATAGGTTTTGATCCAAATGTTCATCAATGAATCATGTTTCCAAGTGAAGAGATATCATATAGTCATAAATCAAATGGTTCCCAACAAAATAATGATAATGTGCAACAAACAAATTCCAATATTTAATGAAGTTACCATTTCATTCATGAGATCGGTAATACATGGTGTACCATGTTCAACAAGTAGACACGCATATACAAATACATGTCTAAGTATCAAACTTGATAAGAGCACGTAGTAAGGTTTATCCAAACTTGATCCCTTTTCCACAATTTAAAGTCCTAAACAATAAGCAAAGCATTTAGAATTTATACCTAATAAACTCATGAGAATCTAAGCCTAACACCCTTTAGAACCTTCTAAGTAACTTGAGTTTGAGTTCCAACACATCTTAATAAGTTTATAACGCAATGCTATAGCTTAACGTCGATGCTAAAATAAACCACACAACCTAACTTTGCTACACATGACAGCAGAGTTATCCTTTAGTTTTTGGCTTCGTTACCTTACCTAGAAGCCAAACTAGATGATCATGTCCAAAACAAAGTTACTTTTTCATCTCTTGTGATTCATATGGTTTTGGATCCAATGATAGCTATATTATTAAGGCCTCAATTTAGACTTGAAAGCCAAACATTTTTATCATTTTTAGTCTTAAAATTAGGGCAAAAGCACGTTGATTTGTTTGTTTACAAATGCAGGCCCAAGACAAAGTAAAAGAAAAAAAAAAGATGTGCCTCATTTGGACCTCATCAACAAAAGTCACCAGCCCACAAGAAGCATCTCTACACTTGTCGACCAAAACCCATCGGGAAATCATCGCACTCGGCTTCTAGGTATCCAAAACCCACCGGAAAACCACCGAAACCGTTGTGCTCATGCGAAATCAAATGTCGTACATGGCTCCTATGCACCTACAATCCACACTAAACCCGCCTAATCCATTGTGGTCGACCAATTCAAGGATGGAGCGGCTTTTACGCGGTTGGTAGCCGCACCTCACCCGTCGAAGTTCAAAATTGAGGACCAAAAGTGCTATTCCTTCGAAGTTGAACAGTTTCCTTATGATTGGAGGTATAAATAGAGGCTGATAACTGTCAATTTTAGGGTCAATTTCTAAAATCAAGAAGGCGAAGAGAAGAGAATGACTTAAGAAGAAAGCAAGTTTCATTAATTTCAATTTCAATTTCATCTTTTTCTTAGGTAATTTTTTGTTTAATTTTGCAATTGTAGTGTTAGATTAAGCCATGTGTGGCTAATCTCTCAATTTTCAACACTAGTTAAACTTTTGATTTGGATGCATTCACTTTGAGATTCCATTGTAATCACTTGGTCAAGTTTAATTGTGGACTTTTTTGATTAATGTCAATTTCACTTTGAATATTGGGTGATTTGGCCAATTTCTTGATATCTTGTGAATTGTAAGTTAGTCTAATTTCTAAATACGTAATTGTTTATAGATTATGGTGAAGTGACGATTGAATTTACTTGATTTCGGTAAGGTTTTTGAGTTGAGTTCATGAAATCCTACAATCAAGATATTTTAAACAGAGCTTACGAGTTTATAATGTAGAATTGGTGTATTTCTCGTGCGTTAAAGCTAATCGCGCCTAGGAATTTAAGAGCTTATTTAAATTCTTATTTGTGGTTAAGAGATGATTGAAGAGCTTGTTTTGGTCATTATTTAGTTAAGGAAAAACTTAGATTGTTAGAGCTTATTAGCAATCTCAACCAATTTGGACTTGTCCTTTGTGTACATTCCCGGAATCGGTGATAAGTATTTGTGACTTTATCAAAGTAAACTAGTGTTGGACGTTTAGTCTTTTGCATTTTTTCTTATTTATCCATTTAATTTTATCGTATGCTTGATTTAATCAAACCACCCCCCCCCCTTGTATTTATTTTCAATAAATTGTTCGTGTACTTGAATTGTCTAGTTGCAAAACGTTTAAACCGAGTCTCTGTGGATTTGACCCGACTTACCGCCACTACAATCTTGGTTGTAGGTAGCTAATAGTTGGAATTTATAATTTGGTGGACTCGGCATCCATAGTGGAACCAAAGTAAGTTTTCTTTCATTTAGAATACAATTTTAGCTTCACTCTCTGTTGTAGACATATGTATAATCAAAGATGCACAATATCTATAGTATTTAAACTTTTGGCTATGTTATTCGCTAAAGAACTTAATTATCAAAATTTTGTTGTTAATGTGATATCCTACAAATACATAAAGAACAACTCTAGAAATAGTAACAAAAAGTGAAAAACTAAGGAGCAAAAAGAAGTAGAGATAAGAGTAGGTAGCTAATGGAAAATGAACTGAGGAGACGTACGATATAATTAAGCATAGTATATGAGTATGCATAAATAAGAAGATATAGAAGTAAGTGCTTAAAGGACAATGTGAAATCATACACTTTTCCACTATATAAGTCTTTTAAAATATGTGAAGATTGTAACGCCCCAATATCCCAAACAATATAATAAGCATAACAAGCAATAATAAAGCATAACAATATATTCCCAGTGATCTATTCCGCAAAATACTAAGAATTCTCAACTCTAAAGCCAAAGGGTTTAATAGTGCGTGCGGAACATCCCTCCACAGCTGAGATTCTAAATAAGAACAAAAGTGCTATCTTCCACCGGTAGAACTACTCTAGACGTCTACCTTCTCCTTGCCTCTCGCAACTCGATCTTTCCCTGAAAAGATTTTAGGTTTGAAAACGAGGGTTAGACCGAAAGGTCTAGTGAATTCCCTCAAAACAGATTAATCAACAGTTCCGGCCCGCTGGCCAAATCACAATTTTATAATAACAGCAATGCAAATGTGTTAGAACAAGAAATCAAACAATTAAGAGGAGATAGAGATCATGAAGCCATATCTTTATTCATCCATGGAGGAAGAGAGAGAAATTACAAAACACCTAAATCTACACACACTTAATCTCTTGATACGACTCTCATAACTCTCTCAATTTCCTTTCCATCTCTATATATACCTCTACACACTAACCCCTCTATCTATACAACAATTTACATTTTAAGCCCTCCCTTTCTATTATTTACACTAAGATGACTCTTTATAAAACTTTCACATATAAGGACATTTTATGTCCTAACAATCTCCCCCTAAAGTTTTATAAAGAAGCATCTCTGATCTTCTCCCCCTGCTTCTTTAAGAAAACTTTAGCAATGCTCAGCTACGTTGCATATTCCAAGCTCCCCCTTAAAACGAGCTCTCAAACTTCTGAATCAAATGAACAGCAGCCTCAACGGACTCAAGCACAAACAGTTAGCCGCTGAACCCAATCGCCGACCCTCAAGCAAATTGGTTCATCCCGTTGTGGGATAGAAATAAGTGCGAATCACTTCGATGTATGAATCAGGAACATCAAAGAACAAAGAGTCTGACTGTCATCAGAAAACATTCAGCCCAAGAACTCTGAACTTGACAAGTACACAACTGTAAGAGCTTGGATCACTGAGACACCATAATCATGAAAGAACTGGGAGATGATACTAAAAGAGACGCACATCTTCTTTAATCTCTCAACTGATCAAGAAATTAGCCGATTTCCTGAAGACCTTCAGAACTGAAACACAACCAAACTCTGATTCAACCTTCTCAATCAAACAGATGATCATCGGCACTCGAACGTCTAGATCACAACCATAACTCCAGATCAATGATTGCAAACTCTCAAAGTTCTAGTTGATCAGGCCAGAACAATGATAGAAAGCACTCAAAGAGCTAGCATCCACAAGAACCAGAACAATGACGGATAGCTCTCAATACTCTAAGTGATCAGTTCAGAATACTGATAGAAACCAGTCAACGGTCTAGCTCCCACAAGGAAAAACTCCAGAAAAACGATTGCAGAAGCTCATGTGTCTAACCAATCCAGCCGAAAACAAAATCTGATCATCCACAGTCTGAATAACAATATCAAATCCGGCTTATCTTCAAAGAATCTGATCAGTAGGGAAATGAGAGAAAATCAATTTTCAATCTATAGTCGATTCCCGAAACAACTTCAGAGACAGAAAGTAACCAAGAACTGATTCAATCTTCTTAAACAGTCAGATGACAAGAACCACCATCAAAACTTCAGTGCCGATAAGCGCAAGAACCACGACAACAATGAGTGGTTACAACAATGTCGCCCACAAGAAACCGTACACTCATTGAAGCTGGTGAGGGGGAGAGAACTACTAAAGAACTAGATTCTGAAGAAAAGAAAGCAGGAAATCAACCTTCCGAATAATCCAACCAAACACAAAACTCAATCACCGACGTCCCGAAATTGTTTCAAATCTGACTTAGCTTCAAAGGGTTTGGAACAAATGAGGGAATGAAAGAAATTCAATTTTCAAAAAATGAAAAATTGAATTTTGGGCTTTTATTGGGGTTTAGAAAAAAATAGAGATGGAAAAATTGGCCGGTTAAGTACAGGAATTTAAGAAGCTAACTGGAACTGGATTGGATTGGATCTGAATTACTACAAAAATATTGGTGATCAATCTTGGGCCAATCTGAACTTCAAGGCTCAACAGAAAAATTTAGGCCCAACTGAATAACTCTTGTAAGCTCGATCGATTATTTAGACATTAGTGCGCATCAGAAAAAAATAATTCTGAACTGGATATAACATTTCAGCTCTTCAAATAATCATCCCATTAAAAAGTTCTAATAAGGAAGCTCTTTTAATCTCGAACCACCTGATACGGGGAAAAAAATTTAGCCAATACTTCAGGGGTTGAATGATTTCTTTAATTTGACGGCTATAATACAGGGACTCGAGACTTCTTCAGATAATATGGCAGCCAAATACATGTCTCGTGACATGAAATCAAGGAGCTTGGGTTAATCATCCATGGTCTCGAGACAATCACGAGACCAATATTTCCAACCGCAAACACATGCTCTTGGTCAACAAAAAAAACAAAAAAATAAAAAATAAAAAATAAATGTGGCTCGGTCAACTCTTATGAGAAATAAGAATATATATCTGTATATGAGCTCCTCATGCATGGCTCATGCGTGACATCTCCCATCCATGTAATGGTTACATGCAGATGTCATCCACAAGCAAATGATGTCATCACCTTCAATAGACCAGCTGTCTTTGTATTGACCCGCATCAAATTGATGCAAGACACGTGCATGGTACACACCATCTATGAAGAACGAATGGCTGCCAGGTGGATGTATAAGACAGACATGCACATGACGTCAACATGCTATACGTCAGCCTCCATATTCAAAATACTTAAAATAAACCAAATGAAGCTTGAGACATTTAATGGAAGGAGCACGAGATGAAGTCTTGAGACATGAGAGAAAAGCTGGCAAAAAAGTATTACACCCTCCTTTCACGCGCTAACATACTTTTGAAAGAGTTGACCACGCGCTACTACATGCGGATATGAGCTCTAAAGTGCAGACACACGCTCCTATCTGCTGTCAAAATGCTGACACGTGTTAATGACGCCAGGCTCCTGTCTCTACTTTCTTAGACACGCATGCCACATGCTGACCGTGTTTTTCACATCACCCAATGAACGAACGCCACATCATGACTCGAGATGACGTGGTAGACTCGAGACCTTGCGCCACGTCAGAAATGCGGTCAGCAGGAGTCTCGAAATGCTGACCGAGCATCTGACTTGCGATAATAAGCGCTGACCGACCGTATGGAGCTCTGACCGAGTGATACTTTGCTGACCAAGAGTGCTGACCATTAAATTTCTTGCTGACCGAGGGTTTTTCCCTCTGACCAGACTCGAGACAAGGAAAAGTACACTCGAAATGACTTTATTAGCTGGCATAGTACACTCGAGATGACCTTTTCTGACCGAAATTTTCCATTTTGAGACTCGAGATAACAAATCAAGTCTCGAGACATCAGATCTGAACCGATTTTTTCATTTTAAGTCTCGAGACATAACAATATGGGCTCGAGACATATGAATATACAGCTAAAAACTCCATTGAAGGACCTCCATTGATGAACTTCGAACAAAACCTCGAAAATCCATCAATTTATGCCCAAAAACCATCATATTAACACATTTAAGCATCAAAAATTCAAAACTAACAACAAACAAACATCAATCCAGATCCAAAACATCAAATCTTCACAATCTTCAAGCTCCAATCCAAATTTCTCCATTTTTGCTCCAATCTTCAAAAATCCAAAATAAAACCTCTAATTGCTTGATTTCTAAGGATCGAGATGAATAATCCAATCCATTCCTGCTCTGATACCACTTGTTAGAACAAGAAATCAAACAATTAAAAGGAGAGAGAGATCATGAAGCCATATCTTTATTCATCCATGGAGGAAGAGAGAGAAATTACAAAACACCTAAATCTACACACACTTAATCTCTTGATACGACTCTCATAACTCTCTCAATTTCCTTTCCATCTCTATATATACCTGTACACACTAACCCCTCTATCTATACAACAATTTACATTTTAAGCCCTCCCTTTCTATTATTTACACTAAGATGATTCTTTATAAAACTTTCACATATAAGGACATTTTATGTCCTAACAAAATGTGTTACGGACAAAGAAATAAATACAGTCCAGGCCCAGTCCAGGCCCAGTCCAGGTCACCTGACAATAACTCCCAAGGGACATATTCCCGAGGTACCCCCAAATGGCGGACCAGACCAAATGGTAATCACTCCCAAGGAACATACAGTTCCAAGGTACCCAATGTCCATACTTGCAACACATTTCATTCCAAAACATTCCAACATTTACATTTAAGCATGCATTAAACATAATCCGACAATTATCCATAATTTCACAAAACAGTTCATCATCAATAGCAAACAGTTCGTAAATCGAATGGATATATATTTATGAAGGCAGTGAAAACTATCCATTCATTTCCAGACAAGGGAACTCACCTGAGTAAATCTCACTGTCCTCCCATGGACCTCGTCTAATGTGCCTGTAAATATTCTAAGGCATTAATAACTGCGCTCAATAAAACCCACTACTATGACATCCCTAGGCAGACTTTGGTTCCTATAGAAATAAATCACCACGGAAAATCTTCTCCGAAAACCAACCCTACAATCGAAACCCCTCAAAACGGACTCGGACAAAGGTCCAAAACCTGACTCGGGAAAATGCCATTTTCCGATTCGGAAAATGGTATTTTCCGATTCGGACTTTCCCGGTTCGGGAATTCCACTTTTCCGATTCGGAGATTTTCGAGGTCAACATGACGGCCCAACTAGCCCATTTCCCGATTCGGAAAACATAGGTTTCCAATGCGGGAAAGGCATAACGAAGCAAAACACCCCAAAAGACAACACAAATTTCCCGATTCGGAAATTATGATTTTCGATTCGGAAAACATGATTTCCGATTCGGAAAACATGATTTCCGATTCGGAAAACACCAACAGATCCGAAAATCGTCCTAAATCGACCAAAACTGGTTCTAACTCGATCCAAATACATCCCAAACTCATTCACAGGAATCCTACATCAAACATAAGTAAATCCTACACTTTTAGGCATCGAAACTTACCTCGGTGACGATCTCCCGACCTTGCAAATTGATGAAACGGCTCTTTGTTGCTCTCCAACACACACTAATCTTTCCCAAAAATGGCAAAGATTAGGGTTTAAGGTTTAAATACCTTGGGTTTTGGGCCAAGCCCATACCTAAAATGGTATAAGCCCATACCATTAAAACTTTTCAATAGTAACATATTTAACCCCAAAAATCCTCATATTCTCACAAAAAGGTCAAATGACAAAAACTTAACTTAATTAATTCCATCCAGAAATCTTGGTTATTACATCACACCCCCCTTAAAAGAATTCCGTCCCGGAATTCACTCAGTAAACAGGTGTGGATATCTTTCTTTCATCTCCGATTCCGCCTCCCAAGTACACTCTTGCCCCTTGTGGAAATTCCACTGAACTTTCACTAACTTAATCTCTTTATTTTTTAGTTTACGAATCTTCCGATCCACTATTGCGACAGGTTCTTCCACGTAGTTCATCTTCGGATCAATACTTATCTCACTAAGGGGTATTGCCGTACCCGGATCCGCTAAACACTTCCGAAGGTTTGAGACGTGGAAAGTGTTGTGGACTCCATTTAGTTTGACTGGTAAATCTAACTTATATGCCACGGCTCCAACGCGTTCGGTAATCCTAAACGGTCCTATATAACGAGGACTTAACTTTCCTTCATTTCCAAAACGAATTACTCCCTTCCAAGGGGATACTTTAAGCATAACTTGGTCCCCGACTTGAAATTCTATATCTTTTATGCGCTTGTCCGCATAACTCTTCTGTCGATCTCTAGCCATCTTCAGTCGTTCCTGCACTTGGTTGATCTTATCTGAAGTGATTTGGACAATTTCTAGTCCGGCAAGCTGCTTTTCTCCGACTTCATTCCAACATAATGGTGTCCTACACTTCCACAGGGACGAAAATCGTTATAAACATCAAACCACATAGACGAAAATCGTAGTTTACTCTATATGAAATTAAGGCGGGTTCTCGCAGCGGGTTAGGCGGCGGCTTCCAGAACTCGTCCCCATCCGCTATCTGTCTCTTCTCTCTTTCTCCCTCTTCTATATTTATATTCAAAACTAATAAAAAATAATAAGGATACAAGGGTATGACAGATAGTGTTACGATATTAATGTCACGTCGATATGATAGTGAAAGGTTGAAACCGTGGTAACTCTACTCATGGCCTAAGTAATCGGGCCGCAACTAAAATTTATTTATAGGCCCAATACTCCGTAGCCCAAAACTAGTTGAAAAAGGAAATTTGGGAAAAAGAAGGAAGAAGACGTTAATGTGAATTACCGACGTTTCCTGATCTAGGGCACAAAACTGAACCTGTCGACAGTTGTTGATCAAAATTCAAGCTACGATGTCTTCTAGACACGATAATAGACATCCTGATGGCGATGGAGGGGGAGCTTCTTCACCTTACGATGTGTTTGAAGATCGGGATTCACAATTTCAGAAGGTTCCTCTTTCAAAATTTCTTTTTTTTCTCGTCTAGTATTTTGATTAACAGTTTATAATCTGATTGCTAAAATTCTATGATTTCTGTTGTATTTAAGGTTAATTCTGGTTAGTTGATGTAATGTTGATCAAAGTCTCACTGATGTTAAAGAGGATTTGTACTTGCACTTTTGATGTACATAAAATTTTCAAGCTTTTATTGCTTTCACTTTTATGAATTTTTCTTACACTGTAGAACTGTAGTGCATTCATTCCAGTTAAGAGGTAGACATAACCTGAATTCTAGGTCAAACATGGCTGCTTCAACTTCAAAATTGATGCTCTATTTATTCCATTAAAGGATGGCTATGAGAATTTCAACTATTGCCAACATTTTTCTTTTTTGGCAAGAGTTGATGGCATGTTGCATGGAAAATGGTGATGCATATATGATGATGCATATATGATGATGCTGATCCTGCTGGATGTTCATGGACAGTTGGTTTCAGTAATCTAAGTATTAGGATACCATGGTGTTTTTTTTTTTTTTTGGCAAAAGAAGATGGAACTTCTTGGAAAACTTTATTCAATACTCTGCTGTGTTTCTATGTGTACATACTTATATTTAGTATGCAAGTCTAAAATCAATAAACTAAGAGAAATCATGTTCTTAGTCGTGCAATGGGTATGTATGATAATGAGCATTACTGAGCCTATGCGTGATCATTTTCTAGTTTTCACTTAGCATGCCCATATTAGTCATAGTTAACGAAGCAAAATAATTTACTGTGTGGTCTTGCCTTACTTTTCTTATGTTCTGTATACGAAGTACGTATTACCCAATTACCCTAGATCTACCAAAAGGATGAGCTTGCAATTCTATTTTTATTTCAATAGTAACTGTGAGATTTTGTTCTTAATTTCTTAATAAATGATTAATGATCATTTCTGCATTTTTCTAAAAAGACTTGAAGCATGGATAAATGGATTTACAAATTAGTTTCAAGCGTCAATTACTATTTTTGCTCACTGTCATAATTATTGATGCTTTTCATTCTGGTCCACACAATGCCTTCATTATTTTGATAGGGAGGCCATTTATGTCATTATTTTTCATCATTGGAGGTCATTTTATTCAGTTGACTGATGATATTTTTTACGAAAAACTATGTCTTCTCAAACTTTGCAATTTGTGTGGCAAGGAGTGAGTATAAGTTTTAAATCATCTTCTTAAAAAACTTGAAATCTACATTAATCTTATAACAAATACTAGAAACTAAAACACTTTTCGTATTAAACTTCTGCCAGCTTCTTGACAATTTGCATTTGCTCTGAAAATCGAAAATCAAATGTTGCTCTGAAAATGGTTTTGAAATTCATAGAAATTTAAAAAGTCGACTCCATCAATTTCTGATGTAAAATGAACTTCTATACGTACCCAAGTGTATGGATGCGAGACAACAGTTCTTTAGTGTGGATGAATCATTTAGGTTTACACTACCAGAAAACACAATTTATGTCTTCTACAAGATAAGTGGAAGAAAAGAGAAAATGAAGGACAACACCGGAACAACAAAGCTACACTATACTAGGGAAGAGCAATTCATAAGCATAGAGTGGGAAAGCCTAATATGAAAAACAATAGGATACTATGTGCACACCTGATAAACGGGGTGCAACATGCGCATAGAAATAAATCTCTGCATTTTCTCATGACAGTTGCTGCTTATACAAAAGGCTTAATGAAAGTTGTTGAGATATTATTGAAATGGGACTAGAAATGTACAACTACTTATGATAACATATCTTTGTTTGGTACTCAGTAACCAAATTGTAATAGTGTACAAGAAAACCAGTCAAGTATGGAATTAAGGCTGTCATTCAATGGAGTTCACCTTTTGTATAAGTTATAGTAACATGTCCATGTGAATTGTCAACTTGGGGCTAACCATTGAATGGACACTAAGAGCTGCTAGCTAAGTCATCAATCTGATCTGTCATAGTCTCATCTTCACTCCGTCAAGCGACCATTGTCTAAATGATATATTTCTTGCGAAACTCTTATTGTTGATTTTTTTTTGTCAAAAGCAGTATTCAATTTTTAAATTATGATCTGAAGGAAACTTGGAGAAGTCCACAAGGGAAGCAGATTAGTACAAAGATATAAGTGGAGATCGTAAGAAAGAGTACAGGGGAAATCAATCAATAAACTAAACAAAATAGCAATACTTAAAAGAAGAAAAACACATACAAGGATAAAAAGTTTTACGCCAGGTTGACCAGGTTCTACCACTGTAAGGCCAAATCATAGTAGAAATAAGTGTTTGATCCTGGCTCAGAAGGAACACTGACTACATGCTTAACACATCCAAGTTGAATGTTGTTTTATTGGGAGTTGGGCAGAAGGAAAAGAGGCTCCCAAGCTAGAAGTGGTAATCATGCAATATCTCAACCTAGCATTTGCCATTGGCATTTAAAGGTGTTTGTGGTCCAAGTTAGTAGAATTTATTGTGCGTCCAAGTGGTCCGGTAATAGGGTTATTGATAAAAATTGCAGCTCTAGAAAAGTAAGGAGGTAATCGACATCAATATCAGGAGAAACTCATATCTAGCTAGATGAATTAAGAAAATATATCATAAGGACCGATTGTTTCAATCAAAGTTAAAGGAAGTGCCAATTTCCCATGCAAAGGCTCCTAGAGATGATGCATGGAACAATTGGTTGTTGGTGATTTTAGCGAATCATCAGGCCATTTGGTGTAATTGGATTCACAAGAGAATAAAGGGGTTGATTGTTAAGCTGAAATATGAGTCAGGAGGTGCAAGCCACACTCGGATAAGCTAGCTAGAATCTGAAATCATTGGGTGTCGCTATATGGCTGTGGTTAAGGGGGTCATGCCCCCTTGTGGGGTCCAGGTGGCAGAGCCCTGGTTGTGATTAGGTGTATTTTAGTGGCTATTTATCAGTGTTCCAGTGCCACTGATGAGTTTCAACATGTAAGTTGATGCATCATGCATCCACTTATCTGATCAATGTCAGCTACTGATGGGCCATTCATTCTCGGCTCTAATGTACAAATTGTTAAGATTTTCTCTAGATTTATAGCTTAAGGGTTCTGCAAATTGCTGGTGCTAATTGAGTTTATCCTTGAGAAAATTTTGTTCAACCCATGCTGAAAAGGATTGATATATTTCTTAAGGGAAGTGATCTTACACGATCTCAAACTTCTTATCCAAGTTTATTTGGGGTTTCTCACGATACCCAACCCCTTCTAATCTAACATTCGTAAGGATACTCCAAGCCGATTATTTATTTGCTTCTTGTGAAGCTTTTGCTTTCAATTTTTTTCGAACAAGTAAATATGTCTGCAGTTGGATACCAGCGTTAGATTGTGTAATCTTTTTAATTTTATATAATCATGCATGAGATTCTGCAGTGAGTCATACTACTTTAAGTTGTTCAAACTCATATGAAGAATAGTAGGTGTTGCTATACACCATCTATTATGCATTCATCACTCCAATATGTGTACTTGTGTCATTTTCGTTGAATTTGTTTATTTTTGTGAATTTTGTTTATATAGTTTCATGTTTATTCACATTTATTTGTTGCTTATTTTTTCATATTAAATAGCTATACCCTAATGTCTTCTTTTTCTGAGATTCTAGATCTGGTGGTAACACAATATTTACTAATTTTATGTTTGATATTGGCAGCACAAAGGCCGTGAAGATAATGATAGGTCGAAGACCAGAGAGCGGGATCGAGATAGGGGAAAAGATAGAGAACGAAGACACAGGGATTATCCGGAAAGAAGTGGCAGGGATGAGAGAGGAGGAAGGGAGAGAAATGATGATGATGGGCGTTCCAGAAATCGTGATCGTGACTATAGCAGGTCAATCTGAAGCTTTTTGCCCATCGTTTTTTTTTCTTGGTTTTGATTTGAGCGTGTTATCTAGGTGCATAATAACGTGACACTACCACTTATACCTATTACTCCATTTACCATTCAAATAAAGTTCACTAAATTATCTTATATGTCTGCTGTCATATGAGAACTCCCATCATATTCAATTAGTGTGTTACTCATGTTGAACTACCATTCTGCTCTCAATTACGCAAATGGTGCACCTGGATGTGACATGTAACTTATATTTACAGGTTATAAAGTTTTTACTCGAAATGTTATTATTGAAGTTAATGGAATTTTATTATACAACTGCTTCTGTGTATGGAAATACTGCTCATTTACCATCGTCCAAGGTAGGAAACACAAGATGAGGATTGATATGGGTAATTGGTTAAGCATCAGTAATGTTCTTGAATGTGGCTTTATAAGAAATTTCTATAATCATGTATAGGAGTAATTATAGAAAAACCTGTACAGTCAGTGACCATGCTAACATATTGATGCACTGTGATGTGGTAGACTTGTAGTTGAACTTGGTTTATTGGAACCATCTCTCTTTCTCTCATTTTTAATACATATCGTAGTAAGTTATAGTTTGTTAGTTCTTGCTAGTGCTTAAGTTATCCCAACCCACCAAAGTGCACAAAATAAAAGAAAAAGAAGTGAGGTATCCAATGTTACGTGTTACAAGTTGTGAGTGCTTATTCTTAACCATGGACAAGTCCGAATTATGTAAATTTGCCATGTATATGAATACATGTTCATTAACCTATGCAGGCGCCATGATTATGATAGAGACCGAGAGAGGCATCACAGGCATAGATCACGTTCTGCGTCACCTGATCGATCAAGGGAATCATCTAGATCTCGCTCAAAAAGGTCTTTCATAGCTTGATTTGAACAAATTCCTATTTCCTGATTGATGTCACAGCATCTTTGCACTCATCTATGGTCTATAATATATCTAGTGAAGACATTACATAGAGTCCACACAATAAAAGGAATGACTTATATAGTAGTTGCTTACTTATATCCCTCGTCAACACCAATTTATTCTGTGTTGTTTTTAGTTCTTTTGATACTTTTAGATATGAAATATCTGATGATCTTTGTGGCGTGTTGCGATTTTAGTGGAACACTATTGATTTTCTTATTTGCCAGAAAAGCTATTGGTAATTCCCAAGGCCTTTTTTAGGAAGTAAGGTACACATAAAACAGGGCATGTTTCTTTTACTGGACCCTTCATGCAAAGTTCATCTTCCTGTGTGGCCAAGTTTTGTTGTATAAGGGGTAAATTACATATTTGGTCCCTGTGGTTTACACTTTATTACACTATTGGTCCCTATTTTAAAATAATTATGGAAAAGTTTCCTTGTTTACATTATATTGCTTGGTCCCTGACTCCCTGTGGTTTACACTATATTGCACTGCTGGTCCCTGATTCCCTGTGGTTTACACTATATTGCACTATTGGTCGCTAACCCTATTGGCAAAATAGGGAACAACAGTGCAATATAGTGTAAACCACAGGGACCAACAGTGCAATAAAGTGTAAACCACAGGGACCTTTTCCATAATTATTTCAAAATATGGACCAATAGTGCAATAGTGTAAACCACAAGGACCAAATATGTAATTTACCCTTTTCCTTATATATCTATCTTCCTGCATGTAATATGTCATTGTAACAAGCAAAGCTCTATTTTAATGCGGCTGTGTTTTTGCATTGCTGTTAATGAAAACAAATTCTAGTTTCGTCTTCCCTGTTACATAATTGTATCTTTCTCTACAGCAAGAGGACAAGTGGTTTTGACATGGCACCACCTACTGCCGCAACTTTGCCGGGTGCAGTTGGTTAGTACATTCATCCTACATACATTATTCTAACAGCTTTCTGTGTGTATTTATCTGGGCCATCTTGCTATATTTTAAAATATTTGTGCTGCATTTGTGATGATGTCTTATTAGTATTCTTTTGTGGCACATTGCAAAATTTGATTATTAATTAATTTGTTTATTACGAAAACTGAGGACAATTGTTGTGTTGTTGGCTGTTGTGTGTGGTTTTGTTTCTTGTTTTGTGTATGATGATTTGGGTAAGAAGGCAATGTTGGGCAATTTTATGTTCAACGAGGATTCCAATCAATGCTCCGATTAGCTGGATCTTGTTCACCTTCAGACGGGCAACTGTTGTTATTTGGTAGACATGCCATTGTTTCCCAGCATCTGCAGTGAGGAAATTAATTTCTAATATTAGTACTGAATCATATATAAATCTTGGTAAGGGCTAGGTCTATTATTATCTTTCCGTCCTTATAATTTTTGTATAAATTGGTGGATATGAAAACAAGTTTCTAGATGTGTTGCTTCAAAAAACTAGGTGCAACACCATTGTTCACTTTGTTACTGAATGGTCACTTCTTTCCCTATGGTAATTATGCAGGGCAAGTGCCAGATGCTCCTCAATCAATGCCTGGAATGTTCCAGAATATGTTCTCTTTCGGGACAGCACAGGTTATTGTGCTCCTCATCTCTCTCTCTCTCTCTCTCTCTTATTATATATATATATATATATATAGGAAAGTTCAAATGTGAACCACTTTTTCATTGTGAACGTGAGGACAGCCGAGAGCACGCCACGTGGCAATCTGAAATGCACTCGACTAAGCTTATTCATACTGAATAAAGCTATTATACAGACTGAATAAAGCTTTATGCAGTATGAATAAAGCTTAGTCGTACTCTGACGCGGGCGACTTAGCGCGCGGATTAGCTTTTCAAACTTTATTCAGTTCGCATAATAGCCTTATTCAGACTGAATAAAGCTAAGCCGCGGGGTTTATGCAGACTGAATAAAAGTTAACCCGCGCAAGTCAGATTGCCACATGACGCGCTCTCGGCTGTCCTCACGTTCACAATGAAAAAGTGGTTCACATTTGAACCTAGCCCTATATATATATGTGTATATATATACATGTAATTATATAGAGGGACTTTCTTTTGTGAACCAATAAAAATTTGTGAACTTGTGTACCCAATCTTAGCCGTTCAATTATCAGATCTATGGCGTAGATCAAGTGGGCGGTTACTAGAATTCCATTGACTTCATCACATCCGTTGAATTAATTGATCAATGGCTATGATTTGGTTCATAAGTTAATACCTTTATTATGGTTCACAAATGAAAATGCCTCTAAAATTATATATATATAGTCCATTTCAATTGTGAACCATGTTGTTAGTGTGAACTTGTGAAGCGGATCTTAGCCGTTCATATGCAAGATCGATGGTCAAGATTAAACGGGTAGTTTCTTCGAGAATAACTACCCTGTATAACAGAAACTACCCGTTTAATCTTGACCATCGATCTTGCATATAGATGGCTAGGATTTGGTTCACACTAAAAACATGGTTCAGAAATGAAACTCCCTCTCTCACTCTCTCTCTCTCTCTCTCTATATATATATATATATATTATATCTTACTTTTCTTAAATAATATTATAGAAGGTTTTATTCTTTGTTGACAAAGTCCTCCCTCTAGGGGCACTTTGTGTAACACCCTGCCCCCTGTGTAATACCCAGTTGAGGACCTTTTGGGTGTTCTCCGTTTCTCCCTCTCTAATATTTGTTTATTATAGAAGTTTATGTTCCTTATACATCTTTTGACCATTTTTAATTAGTTGGGAGCTCTTCCCTTGATGCCAGCTCAAGCAATGACCCAGCAGGTATGCATACAGTGCTCAATTCATGTATTGTTCATTGTAGTCATTTTATTTAGCTGTTGCATTGTTTGATGATTCTTCTTTCTTTCCTTAGGCCACAAGGCATGCACGTCGAGTATATGTTGGCGGCTTGCCCCCATTAGCCAATGAACAGGTTTTACGTTGTACCTTGATTAAATATGTTTACTTGTCTTCACAATCTTATATGATCTTGTTTTTTGCTTCAATACTAAAACTCTGACGGAAATAGGAATTGATAGCCTTTTCTACTTGGTTTTGTTGTATCCTACAAATTTGATGCTTAGGTTCCTTTGACAAATGCATTTTTACAGCATGTGTTATACAAAATGGTAAATAAGGTGAACGCTATGTGTTATACAAAATGGTAGTTAAAGAAAGGTGAAGTAATACATATAGATTTAGCAAGTGGTTGAATGACTTAAATCTACTTTTATCTTCCACTATTGAACAAATGAACAGGGAAGTTATTAGAATTAAGGGTGTCCATGGGAATCAGTATGTTTACATGTTGTCCAGTGAAGATCTTCAGTTCTAGTCCACATAACCCTACAGCCCTTTAAAATAGAATGAAATATTCAATTGACTATTGAAACACAGCGTACGACAGATGCTGTGTATTCCTGTTGTTCCAAGTCTAAAACGACAGACTGCACAAATTTGATTGGTTCCAGAATATTTATAAAATCATTTTGAAGACATAATAATTTATTACAATTGCTAATCTATAATGGAATTTATGGACAATAAGTGTAAGCCATCTTATTGTATATTGGTAAACGCCCATGTGAGTCCTACAGAGTGCTTATCTAACACTTACGATAAACTTTAAATTTTTTGAAAGACCAAGTTCACTCAGCAGAAGGAACTTCTTGTAATGCAGGCACGTAGCTTGTGTTAAATTTGTTGATTTGATTTTTGCGTGATATTTATATCCTTTCTTTTCCCTTTGTTCAAATGTCTTGGCATTAAATCATCTACAATTAGATATATCATTTAAAACCAAGGTGTCAATCAATTGGGTGGATTCTGGATTGTACATAGTTGTGATTGTGTTTATATGGTTATTACAGCTTGAAATGTTCATTAAAGACCAAATTCTTATTCATTTCTTTAACATATATGCTCTTTTGATGTTTGGAGCAGACTATAGCAACATTTTTTAGCCATATTATGACAGCCATAGGAGGAAATTCTGCTGGCCCAGGTTAGTTAAGCTCATTGACTTCAAGTATACTTCGATATGTACTGTTCAAATGCCTATCATCAGAACTCATAGCTTAATTCAATATCCTAATAGCAGGTGATGCCGTGGTCAATGTGTACATTAACCATGAAAAGAAGTTTGCATTTGTGGAGATGAGAACTGTTGAAGAAGCAAGTAATGCCATGGCATTGGACGGGATCATCTTTGAGGCATGCACAAGTACCAAAGCCCTTTTTCATATACTTGAATGTGTTCGTACACAAATATTGTACCATAACATATGCATACACACACACACACATATTGTATAGAGAGATGGGTTTATACGAGAACGCTGCCATTTTAAGAAAAACTTTTTTAATGTACAAAATCATATATGATTCACATAGGAAAATCCACGTACAAAAAACATGTACAAAATCATATATGATTCACGTACAAAATTACATATGATTCGTGAAGAAAATCATATATGATTAATAACATACGCGACTTGCCTGCGACTTTACGTCGCGTGGAAGTCGCCCGCGTCTTTTTTTTTTTCATAAAAAAAGTTTTTCTTAAAAAGTTATCATTCTCGTTTGAATCTCTTTCTATATATATATATAGGGGTCATATCAAATACAAAATTTGTTATTTTGTTCTATTACAAACTATACAAACTATTATATTTGGAAATACTAGAGCTATTTATAGATAAATCATGACTCATTAATTAAACAGATATATAGGGTTACCTTCTTTTGTTAATCATTTAATTTATGTTAACTATGTTGAACTAATGCACACCATTGATCAAATGCAATCAACAGCTAAGATTAATTCCATCGGGGTAGTTTTTTTCTAATTTTTTTTTCTTTTTCTTTTTCTAAAATAGGCGGTTACAACATCTTATATACTTGTATATCAACCGTAGATTTAATTATTATTGGACAGTTTAGATCGGTTAACAAAGTTAACACACTTCAGGTGGTTAACAAAAGAATGTAACTATACTATATATATGGTCGTGTAAACTATACTATATCTCCAGAATAATATTCATGCTTTTATGAAAGTGAGATGTTGCTGGATCGATCAGTGATCATTGCTAAATATAGCAGGTCACATTGTTATATTGTGGATGCATCTGAACAGTATTTGTTAAACTAACTTGCTTTTGTGTGAGTACTTTTTGATTTGTGTTTTTTCGATTTTACTAGGGAGTCTCTGTGAGAGTCAGAAGACCTACGGACTACAATCCTTCATTAGCTGCAACTCTTGGCCCTAGCCAACCAAACCCAAACCTTAATTTAGCTGCTGCTGGGCTTACCCCAGGGTAAGTGAGTTTTTTATTTTATTTGTGAAAAACTGCTAATTGTGTGTTTAAATTCAGAGTGTATTGGTGGATCATAGTGACGGTTAAGGTTTCAAGTGGATCTTTTGCTTTTGGTGCCACATCCCTTGTTGTAGATCCTACCCTCACTACACAAAAGTGGTTGATTATCCACACTTTTTTAGCAATAGCGATACACTTAAAAGTGTGAAAAATTATAATAAAGCATGGATATATTTGGTTTTATAATTTTTTTTATCAAATCTCTACATTTGAAAGTGTGAAATTGTAATAAAAGTTCACGTTTATTAGTGTGGACAAGTTATCTAAATTTTACATTTCTAAACGTGGAAGATTTGAAAAGGTTACAAAAACCCAAGCTTTAAAGTGTAAACTTCTCCAATTCTCTGTTTATTACAAAAATTACACATTTAAAAGCATGGACTTTTGAACTCAAACCTCCAAATTTATAAATGTGGCCTTTTTTTCTAACTATCTTATATTTAATTATCTGTCACAATTTGAAGTGTGACAAGTTTCAAAATTCTCCACGCTTTTTATAAAGCGTGGATAAATGACATTTTTTGTAGTGCCTGTCACCTCCAACCATAAGAACTTTTACCATCATCATAGTGCCCACTGGAGAACCAATGCATTCTATCATCTATTGCTGTTGCTACTTTCTCGGCAGAAATGGGACCTATATTTCACTTGTTTGTACCTTTTATTATGTTATCTAATAGTATTATACTATTTGGCATTATCTTGAAGCTGAATTTGGTATTTTTGCTATAATCAGTGGCATTGGTGGAGCTGAAGGACCTGACCGTATATTTGTTGGGGGGTTACCATATTACTTCACCGAGGTACAGATAAGAGAGTTGCTAGAATCCTTTGGGTATGTCCTTTAATTTTATTTATGGTTTTATGTTGTTGCAAAACAAACATTTATTATAATGTACATATGGTTTGATGCAAGCCATTTAATGATTCAGACCGCTGCGTGGGTTCGACCTTGTTAAAGACAGAGATACTGGAAACTCCAAAGGATACGGTTTCTGTGTCTATGAGGTAATACTTTGGTCTTGGTTAAGCAGGCTTTGATATTTCCAAAAGCATTGTGTTATTTTTCTTTTTTATTGTATCTATCCTTAATTATTTTATGTCCACCTCTTGTATCTGGTTTTCAAAAGGACATTTTACTGTTTGATTCTCTGGTTTTTCTTCTAGTACTTTTTTTCTATATGCAGTTTCATTAATGTGCCAACTATGTATTGTTACTTTATTTCTGTAGTCTAATCTTCCAGCCTTTAGTTTCTAAAGTTATCTATTATAATTCTAAATACATCTTTTAATAAATATAAAATCTGTGACTTATCTTCAGGATCAAGCCGCTACGGACGTTGCTTGCGCTGCACTAAATGGCTTAAAAATGGGAGATAAAACTCTGACAGTCAGGCGTGCGACCATCAGGTTTGTGTGCAAAAGTAGCCTTTAGTTGATGGGATAGTCAACTTGTTTTAGCTTGTGGCCCTTTATTAAGTTTTTATAATGTACAAAATCGTCAAAATTTAAAATTTTACGTTGTTTGACGTGTTCCTCATCAGAACATGATAATGGATTTTTATAGTAATTCCTTACAAAAATCTCTAATTTGGGCATAGCTTTTCAATCCTTCTTCTACTTGTACAAGTGCCTCACTAGGAACCACTTTTCTGAGTTTTTATAAATATATCATCTCTTAGGGACCGTTTGTTTTCTAAAAGTTACCTCTTAAAACCTCTTAAGAAAATTAAGAGCTTTGCAGACTTAAGACCTTTTGTTTTACTTTTAAAAAAACGCCTGAAAAGCTCCGACCGTCCTCTGAAATTTTAAAATGTGCACAATCCACCTCTTAATTTTTAGACGTGAATTTATACTTCAGACTTTAGACCTCTTAAAAAACAAACGACACCTTAGTCCTAGGTTAGCATATTTCTTTATCATAATATTTGGGGTATCCAAGAGAAACAATGGTTGTTTAATATGTTTTAAACAAAAGTTATCAAAATGCCGATTTTAAACCTAAGAAATTTGAACTAGCTTTTCTTGTAACTGATTCTATTTGATTCAACTCTTTTCTGAACCCATTTTTTACAGTAGCGGACAGATGAAATCAGAGCAGGAGACTATATTAGCCCAGGCACAGCAACATATAGCCATGCAGGTATCGGGATGTAAAAAGTTACTTTTGTCCCCATTTTTCATTCCCCACTCCCCGAACCACCGATTATTCTAAGACGGTCATTTATGCGTTTAGGACATTTTTGTGGAGAGCGAATATTAAAATGATGATGTGCCTTAGAGCACAATGTGTAGGTTTTTTACCAACTTTTTTCTTACACAATATTGACACCTCAACAATCTGAAAACCTTTCCATACTCTCCACTATGAAAAACTTCACTCAAGTTTTTTCAAACTTTTCAGGTCCCACCATTTTAACTTTACAACATTTTATATTTTTATTTATAAAAATAAATACATTAAAATTAATACAAATACATATTTATTTATACCAATAAAATATTATTACATCAATATATAAAATATATAATTAATTTAATAGTTCTATTAATATATAATAAAATTTTCAATATGACAATTTTACATATATTAATATATAAAATTGATTAACAAAAAACCTGAATAATACAAGATTTTTAAAAAAATTTATAAACTTAAAAATGATTAAATACGAAAAACCTCTGAAAAAGCAGGTCGTGCAGTTACGACCTATGACGAAAAACCTCATGTGAAAAACCTCTAAATGAGGTTTTGCTTTTTGAAAAACCTCTAAATGAGGTTTTTGCTTTTTGAAAAACCTCTCAAAAACTACATGTGGATGCTCTTAGAATGATCGGTGGGACAAGGAACGCACTTGAAAATGGTGATAAGTGATTTTTTTCATCGAGTTGCTAGCTTTTTGTGCTTCCCCTGGTTTTCGAACTCCACATTTTAGTTGCCTAACATCCGTCTTTGGATTGTAGAAAATGGCGTTACAAGTTGGTGGGTTCAACCTTCCAGGAGTAGGGATGCCCAGAGCACCTGACGAGGTTCCAACTAAAGTTTTGTGCTTAACTGAGGTACTACTGTCCATAATGTTACTATTGATTATCTTTTCAAATGGTATGTATGGCTATGATTATTGACGAGCATGATTCTTTTGGGTGCAATGAAGGTGATAAGTGCCGATGAATTGATGGATGATGGAGAGTACGAAGAAATATTAGAGGACATGAGGGAAGAAGGACGCAAGTTTGGTAAAACATTCTCTGATTCTCATATCTGATACCTCGTGAACTGTTTGCGGCTTTAGGCCAGTATGGCAACTATAAGCTAGTTCATCTTTTTAAGTATATAATATTTATATACGGCAAATTGAACTCACACACCCTCATTTTTGGCGAGGCTTGATCATACACCTCAGCCAATGGTCCTTTAGTATACTAGCTAACTAGCATATCTTTTTGCTTATTGCAAAAAGCTTATTTTGGTTAGCCATAAGCTTTGCTTGTTCAGTTCGGCTTTTTTCAGCCTTATATAATCATGCCTCTTATATTTTTTTCAGTGTCCTTTTAGGTCATTTTACATTATCTTCTAGCTTATTGATTAATTTGTCAGACATAGCCTTAATGGTGGAATTAGATTTGTTGGCTACTGTTTCACTCTCTATCCAATTGCCTTAAATTCTTAATACATCTAAATGAACTCATATATCGCATCTGAAACTTGTAGGAGATTTAACAAATGTGGTATTCCTCGTCCTGATCCAAATGGAGAGCAAATTCCTGGTCTTGGGAAGGTATAAACTCTCATCACTCGTCTTTTTTTTTCCTTTTCTACTTTACGTTAGAGTGCTGCGAGTGTTGGTATCTATAATTGCTGGGAAATGAAAAATCAAATTCTGCCTTCGACCCAAAATAAAAGTCCCCGTTTCTATTCAAATTTGTCCCAGATTATGTCCGTTTTAATAATAGATAATTATAATTTACTAAATTCCAATTCTATTCAATCAATTTTCATGAGCAAATGTCTCATAGGTGTCACTGAGAAAGTGTAATAATTATTAACAATAAATTTGTCATTGAGTATTAATTAATTTTTTTTACATTTCTATGACCGTGTATCCATTTATTTTGGGGCCATATAACATTTAAATATGGTTCGACAATTTGCTTATATCCTCTGCTGCTGCTAGAATTTGTATGAAGTTATGTGAATACTTGATAGTATCTTTAAACGTTCATTTGCAAAATTTGTTTGTCTACTCGCTTTGGTTTTTAATATAATTTTGTGCTGTCTTGCAAAAAAATGCCATACGTATGGTTGTTAGGATTTCTATTTCGTAAGTTTTAGGGACTGTTTTTCAAAAAATGCCTTTTAAAACCTTGTAAGTCTGAAAGAGGTTTGCAGACTTAAGACTGTTTGTTTTATTTTTAAGAAAGGTCTAAAAAACACTTCTTACCGCCCTCTGAAATTTTAAGAGGTGCACCATCCACCTCTTATTTTATAGATGTGAAATCAAACTTCAGATGTGGTGACACTGTTTGTTTTATTTTTAAGAAAGGTCTAAACACTTCTTACGGTCCTCTGAAATGTTAAGAGGTGCACCATCCACGTCTTATTTTATAAATGTGAAATCAGACTTCAGATGTGGTGATGGCTGTTTTTGCAGGTGTTCTTGGAATATGCGGAGCCATCTGATTGCGCAAAGGCGAAGGATTCTTTAGGTGGTCGGAAATTCGGGGGGAACGTGGTGAGGCTGTCTACTATCCGGAGGAGAAATACTTGCAAGGGGACTATGGGGCTTAGAATTTCTTTTACATCCACAAACTCATTAATTTAGGATCATACTTTTTTATATGATTTGCTTATGAAAATTCCAATATATGATTGATCTATATAATGTATTTTAAAATCAAGCTAAAATAGAGAAATTGTGGTAATTAATGGTAATAGAGAAATAGTTTATTTTAAGATTTTTTATAGTTCAAAAAATGCTTATTCTGTAACTCAATGTTGTTGTGGTGTATGAAACTGTTGGGTTATTTGTGAATTATAACCACGTATTTACAGTTAAGTGAATTGGACCTTTGATTAATTGACGTCTTTTTTTCTCTAGTAATTTGATTTCTATTAATATCCGAGTTAGTGGTTCGGCTGAATTTGATTAAAGGTCCGAGTCTTGCTCTTAGGATTTGAACTTACGACGTCAAGTTATGGATACCCATGGTCTGCCAAAGTGAACTAAGAGGGTTATCTTATCATAGAAGATAATGCAAGGACGGTATGTATTTCAAAATAAATGTAGTACAGTTTAAGACTTTTAGAAAATACGATGTTTTTAAAAATATAGATTTGTTGTTTTTTGCCTCTGCATTCGTATAATCAAGTTCTTTTATAAGTGCATATTCTTGATTTATGGTTTATGAATTGTTTGGACTCGGCATGCAGAGACCGTTCGACCTAATGTTCTCTCTGTCAAAAACTAATTATTTTAGGTCGTTATCTTGTTGAGGGCTCCAGCAAGGATAAAGAGATGATGTGATTGTTGACTAACAGAAGGTCTTTGGTGGAACTTAGAACTCCGTTTTTGTTACGTTATAAACCTGGGATCGATGCCAAAAAGTGTTTCAGCTTAGCTCATGAAAAAGTTCTCCTGGAGGCCACTAATAAGCGAGGATCGACGAAGGAAGATTGGCACGAGCATATTGGTTCTTGTTTTGTAATAAGTCTCAACTGCGAATTACTACATGGCTTGGATTTGGAATGCTTTCGAGCATTATTTTGGTTTTAACTATAAATTAAGTTCCGGGTTATTACAAAATACATATTTGTGGGAACATTTAAATAAGTTTTTCTTGTCGAATAAATAAACCCACTTTCCAAAGATCTTTGGATCCCACTGTAATTTCATTGGATGAGAAGCCTTTATCAAAATCATATCTATCCTTATCAAAGAAAAGATAGGATTAATTACAAAACAAGTTAATTTACAAAATACATAATGGTTCAAATAAAAAAAAACTAAAGAACTATTTAATTAACAAGTCAATACGTTACATGGAATAGGATTAAGGATTTCATACAATGCATATTAACCAAGTTACATAGTTGGTAGTATCTATCAACTTAACTTGATACTAATTTAGTTGGTATGTTTCATATGTGCCTTAATTGTAATTAGAAAATCTTAACCCTTAACAAAACTGGGGGTAATTCTTCATACAAAAGAAAATGTGTCATTGATAAACTATTCAATTGGTATTAATATAGCTTAATATTTGTCTTGTGCGGTTCGTAATTTTAAATGTTTCTCAATTGGTTTTATGAAGTCTATATGTAAACTTAATTTGAGGAGCATATCCTCAAACAGAAGTATCTAAATGTTAGTAACTTTTTTTTTTTTTTTTGAGAAGGTTCACCTGGGACTTTAGCCAGACTACATCCTTGGCAATTTTTACCAAGAGCTAGACCTCAATGTTAGTAACTTGTTTAAAAAAAATTATCAAATACTTTCATCTTTGCTATTTCAATTTCAATTTCAATTTCTTTATTTCATCAATTTTACCAGTTGACTATGGATTTTTTTTCGAAAGAAAGTTGACTATGGATTTATTTCATTGTCTTCTTAAATATGCAAATTGAATTTACATCAAAATCAAATTAATTTAGTAAACTTTACTTAAAAATATCATTTACGATAAAACATACTTATAAAGAATAAAAAATAAAACCCAAACGTATTTATAGCCTTAAAAAAGTTCAGCATAAAAACCCATTAATATTAAGGTAAAAATATTCAAACCACCAGCATTATTATAATGTTTTTGAAAAAATCAAACCAGTATATAAATTAAAAAAAAAAAAAATTAAAGATGAGGACGAATACGTTGTGTTGAGTTGAATCACCGTCAGCTGCACGTGTGGACCAATCACTTTTCCTGATTCTAGGTCTCAATAATAATTCTATTTTTTTTTTTAAATCTCCAATATTTCTAATAAATATAAATAAAAAAATTGAAAAACAAACAAAGAACTAATGTCTTTCTTATTTTTGAAATGTTGCTATTTTTTTTAATTATATCTTCTCTTATTCCTTAAATAGTTAAATTTCCAAATCTTGTCCTTCTATCAGATTTAATGCCTACTACTTTAGATCCATATAACAATTACTAAAAAAAGAATTATTTTCTTAATTAACAAATTGAAGAACGATATATACGATATTTTACTTTGTTGGTAAACAAAATAAACAGTATTTAGAAAGAATATAACAAAAGATAGTCATCTCTACATTTATTTTTCTTTTACAATAGAAACCATTAAAAGAATAAGATATACATTTAGATTAAATTTGACATTAAAGTTCATAAATAATTTTGAAAACTACAGTCTATCTCTTTCTCTCTCATCACATGTCTATCCTTTCTTTTAGTTTGGATAATATTGCCACATCATCTTACCAACTAAATATGACACTATAAATACCATTCCAAACCCAACATTTAAAATATCCACAATTCCTTTGATCATCTTTCTCTCTACAATTTCATAACCATTTTACATCTGATTTTCTAGAAAAAATGTTGGGTATATTCAAGAAAGAACTGGTGAATGCACCAAAGGAGCTAGCCTCATCCCACCAACATCACCAAAAACAACAAAATCCTTTCAAGCTTTTCTTATCTTCAAATCCCAATGCTTTCTCCATGGCTTTTGGAGATGATGCTTCTTTGGCTTTTGCCCCTTCTTCTTCTCAAACCCCACTACCCCACCAAAGGTATTATTCATTAGTTAATTAATTAATTCCCATCATTTTTTTCTAATAAAAAGTTTGACTTTATGTATTTAGAGTTAGAGGAACGATTGATTGCTTGAGAAGTTGAGTTAAGATAAAAAGCGTAAAAAGTGGATCTAATTATTTTTAATCTCAAATTCACTTATGAATCGTGTTTGATCCGGATATTTATTTGGTACATGCCAGCATATCTTATTTTGATGCATCTTATCCTAATGTATATCCAATGGTTTGATAACCACTTTTCACGACCATGTATTTAAATACCAATTATTTTCAAGGGATTTTGTAATAAGCTTTAAATGCATTATTTTGCAGGTTATTTTGTAGCATGGATGACATCTATTGCATATTCTTGGGAGGTTTAGACAACTTATGCACCCTTAACAAGCAATATGGGCTAACCAAGCTAGCCAATGAGCCCATGTTTATCATCCAAGCTTATAAAACCCTCCGTGACCGTGGCCCATACCCGGCCCACTCGGTTCTTAAGGAGCTCGAGGGTAGTTTCGGATTTATACTTTATGATCTCAAGGCTAAAACTGTCTTTGTTTCACTTGTAAGTTATCTATTCCATCCCATGCCATTTGTTATCTAAGATTATGATTATCATAATTAATGAGGAGGGCATTTCTGACTTTTTGTTAATATGGTAATTATTCCATAGGGTGCTGATGGAGGAGTGAAGCTTTTCTGGGGTATAGCAAGTGATGGCTCTGTGGTAATTTCTGACAACTTGGAGGTCATAAAATCTAGCTGCTTCAAGTCCTTTGCTCCTTTTCCAACTGGTAAGGATCCAAACTAACAATCCCTTTGTTTTGGGTTCAAGGGTAATTTTGTCATTTTATGATATATGGTTGGGTTGTAACAAGAGGTGGGGCATAGTGTCCAGGGCCAAAAACTCTCTTGGGTTGTACCTAAAAAGCCAAAAGTCAAGGATGTTCCAATGTTTCTAGAGGCTATATTAATTACACCTAATGTTTATTATTACACTGAAAAATAAGATAACGAAGATACATATTTATATAAATTATAGAGATTGTTTTACTTTGACTATTTTACCTAATGATATTTGTACATTTTTTATAGGGTGCATGTACCATACAGAAGGAGGATTAATGAGCTTTGAGCATCCAAAGCAAAAAATGAAAGCAATTTCAAGGGTTGATAGTGAAGGAGCAATGTGTGGTGCTACATTCAAAGTTGACACATATTCAAAGACACAAACTATGCCAAGGGTTGGAAGTGAAGCTAATTGGGCTATTTGGGGCCAAGGGGCATGATTTGTTTGACTTTTATTATAGTCAAAACTCTTATGGTTGACTTGTCTCCATTTATACAAATGTCCACTTTATTGTTTTCCCAATCTTTTTATTTAGCAATTTGTTTGGTTTTTTGGTTTACTTTTTGGTTGTAAATGTAACTCACTTTAATTGAAGAATCCTTGGTTATTTATGATTTTTTCATTGCATAAATACAATGTTTTGCTTTTTTTAATTAAAATATCTATAATTTAAAAAAAATGTTTAAAAAGATGTAATTATTACACATTTAATCAATTAAATTATGATTTTACGCTTATAATAAGTAATAAATTTCTAATGACGCTTACTATTAAAAGCTAGATACTTAATTTGACAATTGACACAGATTAGAATAAAAAAATAACAACTATTTTAATCCAAATAAAAATAAAAATATGAATGCTGATTTTGATAAAGAATGAATGTCTTTTAAAACTACGCAAAACAATCCCAAATTAGAGTAGTAACCTTATTTGATTTCAAGTACATCCAAGGGTTGGGTCCTTCGGTTTCTCTTTATAGATTATCAGTTCAAGTCTTACAAAGTCACATGGAGTTCGTGACTGCTTTCAAAAAGCCAGATTAGTAGCCAGATTAGTTTGACTAATCCAAATACTTACAATAAAGAAAAAGTATTATCCAACAAGTCAAAACAAGTTTAATTATGATAGGTTATTTAAAATGGCAGCAACTTACAGTTATGACATAATATTGCAACAACTAGTTGCTACTATTAATTATGACTAACGTCGTTGTTTGTTCCTACCGATGCCAACACATATGTTTTGCTATTGTTTTGGTTTCTTGGATTTGGACAAGTTCTCTTCGATATAACTTTTCTTTTTAATAAGATCTTTTTAGACAGTAATTTAGCAAGTTTTTAATATTTTAGTAGGGTACTAGAGTAAGGGGGTGTAACATCCCAATTTCAAAACATTCCTTAAAAAGAAAAGTAACCAAGATTCTCATATCAAGCGGAAGCTCGTCCAAAAACCAATATTCAAAACCATTGATAATTCATAAGTTTAAGAAAATATAAGCTAAAGCTTGAAATCATGAACGTAGTATCAACTATCCAAACCCCTTTGTTTACATGTCAACCCAAGAAAATACTCATACTCTCAACAACGTCATCTGTTAACTTCAAACTTAGACTGAACTGCTGCAACCTCGGAATCTCATTCGGAAACTTTCTCTTTTCCCTTCCGGGACGTACCTGACACTAAAAAGGATAAACAACAACGGGGTAAGCATAAAGCTTAGTGAGCACACACTTAACCACTTACCATCATGCACACACAATCACAAGTACATAGCAACCACATACATGCAAATCTCCGATCTTCCTTACGGCTCAAAACCATAAAGGAAGGATAAACGACACTGGTACCAGGCCTCTGCAAATTCCCTAGGGGTATCACTACCTCCATAGGTACTCTCCCAAGTCCCCGAAGGAACACATCTCATAATAATTCCCTAGGGGTATTACTACCACCATAGGTACTCTGCCATGTCCCCGAAGGAACGCATACACATAATCACACATGCAATCGTAACCATACATACATAACAACAAGAGTTAAGTGAGGTACTCACCTGTCAAGATGCTAGCAATTCATACACTTCACAAGCTAACACAATCACTTCGAACCACCTAACCAATCACAAATACATAACACATCAAACATAGCCCAAAAAGGACCACTCGATACTCCTTACCGAAACACTAGTCTTAGCCATAGCTAGACTAGTCCATTTGCCCTCAAAATCTACCCATCAACATCTCATAACATCCCTAACATAAGCCCAAGGCCAACTCCCAAAAAGAACCGCAAACGAAAAATGTGAAAAGCACAACAGAGAGTTGCGCGACCTCCCTCCCGCGACCTCAAGTCGCGGGCCAGGTCGCGGGCTTTGCCTGCTCGCACACCCTCGCGATTCTGCTTCGAAAACTGTACCAAAAACCCAAATTTCGACTAACACAATCCAAAATTACTTTCTCATAACAACTAGGGTCGATAACTAACGATTACAAGCGAGTAATTCGACCCTAAACATGCCAATTATCACAATCGGTGATTCTATGATCACCAATCCAACATCCAACCCTAACCAACACAAAACTCCAAAATTGACATCAATTGACAATCAAACTAACATAGAACTCTTACCTTAAGCGCAAGAAACGTGATCAATTACGCAATCGATCACCACAAACCTCCAATTGAACCTCCTTGCTTCCACTCCCAAATCGCCTCTTTCTCTCTTCTCGTACGTTTCTCTGGAAACTGCCACTGAAAGAAATAAGGGTTTCTAACCCTTTTATCTGACCACTCTTCCCTTACACTTTCACAAATGACATTTGGGCCCCTCAACTCCTAAAACATAACAATCAAGGTTCAACCTTAACTCATAACTCTGTTTTAACTTAACTTTGAAAACGGGGTGTTACAACTCTCCCCCACTTATCAGGATTTCGTCCCCGAAATCCTCTATCCCTATAACATCTATGGTCACTCCCGTCTCATCTCATCATCCGGTGTCTCTCCTATGCTCCCTTTGAACATACTCTATCCCGATTCCACTGAATACCCTCAGCCGCCTTCTGGATACCGTCCGTATGCCCAACTCACTCTGACTAACCTCTCCCAAAGATGGGAGTCCTACACCTCATCTCGCACAACTTCTCATACGAAGGCATGCCTATGCTGACATGAAAGCTGCAACTATACAAGAACTCTGCCAACGGCAGATACCTATCTCACTTCCTCCAAAAGTCCACATATAGGCTCTTAACAGATACTTGAGAGTCAGTATCGTCCTCTCACTCTACCCGTCAGTCTGACCACTATCTCTCTCATAACATCAAGATCTCTAAGAGTACAACTAACCTTGCAATCGACACGTTCGTTACACGCCCTTACTGCATCCGGTAACTCTAACTCTACCCCAACCTCCTCTCACGTCTAACACTTTCCCACATGCTTTTCCATATCTCGATTCAGCACTGGCCATCACTAAACCATCCTTACGTCTCTGATACTGGAACTTAATACTCAGTCTCAATAACTTAGTAGACCATGACTGTCGGGTATTACCCGAACTACTTGACCCTTACCTCCTTCCTTAATCGAACTCTCACTCTTAACTGCTTTCCTTCGTGACTGCTTAAACATACCTACTAGCGAGGTTATCATTGTTAACTACCAAGCTGTACCACCAACTAGCACAAAACCCGTTAGAGGGTCGATATAACTCTTACCCTTTCTAACTCTATCACATTTGTATCAACAGTTCCTACCAATATCTATTACATCACTATACACATACTTATCTAGTCCCTAACAAACAGTCTCGACTGTCCCTACTTGACTCTCGAAGCCTACGGGTGTAACCACCAGTGTAGGAAACACAAGAATCAAGTAAAGATTAGTCTAGACATCAAACTCGCCTTCGCCGTGCAATTAATGCACCTCACTACCATCACACCTTCTCTTATCTCTGACTTTGACATCTCAACACATACAGTTCATTCACTTCTTCATTCCTAACCCAATTCAACAACAGTTGGAACCATCAAGCGTTCACTCCAGAATTTACTACAATAACATTCGCCAATGCAAACGATCACCGACCCATTAAGCATCGGCCTATAACCAGGTTCATCAAACCTCTGTAACAGCCTCACTATGTCGTTTTCCACGGTTTACGACATATTTCACAACATGAACACATTTGCACGCTTAACTACTCTCCGTTCCCAGAACGGAACTGATCATGCCTTCTACTCTAACAAGGATGACACTATCCCCTTGACCTTTATGGGTACAAGGCTGTCCATGAGCACACAAAACATGCTATTCACACTCAAAAAAAATTATCTATCCTCTGCTGTCACGTACAACTTAATACACGTTATAGCTCTTCACAACATCCGTTTATTTCTCACACTGCATCTTAATACAACTAGCTCGTGGTAGTAAGTACCACACTAAGCTGCCATGTCCTCTACTTCCCCCGGTGAAATCAACCCTAAAGCTTCACATAACTTCCTTCTTAAGATCTCGATCGCTGCTGTCTTCTTTCCTCCACACTCAACGTGCCTTGCGTAAGTCTCCAATACACCTCGAATGTACTCCACTTGCATCTCCCTTGATCCCCAATAGATCAACATCTCATCTAAGCATAAGATCACTGACCTAACCAACATTGGCCTGCATTTCTAATTCACCGGGTCTACAAGAGCTGTTGGCGCGTTCGTCAACCCGAATGACATCACAATGAACTCGCAATATACATACCGTGTATAGAAGACTGCCTTATGCACATCTTCTCCTCGAACCTTCAACTAATGGTACCCTGCGTGAAGATCTATCCTCGAGAACCACATGGCTCCCTGAAGTTGATCGAAGAGATCGTCGATCCTCAACAGCGGGTATCTAAACCTTACCGTAATCTTGGTTATCTCTCGGTAATCGATACACATCCGTAACAATTCCTGCATCTCCGGAGGTGCTACCCGGTACAAGTCTTAGCTACCGACACCACCCCCGGAACTAGCTTGATCCGGAACTCCACTTGCCTCTCATGAGAAATGTCAGGCAAGTCATCCGGGAATATATCCAGGAACTCGCTGACCACTGGCACGTTCGCTACCGTCTTCTTCTTATCTCAACTCGGCTATCGACCACATACGCTAAGTAACTGCTACCTTCAAGAAGAACGTGCTTCCTGGCCTTAGCCAAGGTGCACATCATAGGTAATCTCCCTCTTCCATCTCATTTGATAGTCAGTTCTCCCCCACTTAGAGTTCAAACTACTACCTAAAGCTTCTCGCAGTCAGGGCTAGCTCAGTTCTGATTTAACCATGCTATCCCAACTACCACTTTATCCTTTTACACATCACTATTCCAACATTACTCCTCGTCTGCTACTTACTTCTACTTCTGACAAACTCTCTTGCTTACCCTGACAGAACGTCCAACTCTTTCATTGTCTCTTCCGTTGTCAACTGGAACACTATCACCCTTCTTCCTTGCCTCTCCAATTCTAACCCTCTCTATCCCAAGTTACCTCATGCATCTGATAAAATCAGTGCACCTTACTATTACCATAACTTCTCTTATCTTTGGTTCTAACACATCAACATACATGCACACCTTCCTCCATTCGCTCGCGACATACTCTGAACAACAGAGTGATCGCCTCTAACAACTTGCAAGTAATCTCATTCACTAACCCGATAGGTTGAACTACCGATGGTGACTTGCTGATCAACCTCGCTATCTCTAACTGCTCTAGTCTCAGTAGACTGAGAGCTTACTGCATCACTGACTCATGCTGCCATAACTGTCTCTAGACTGCTATTAACCACCTGGGTTAATTCTTACTCTTCACGCTCAAAAGTCCAAGAAGGATCTCATAGAGAACTTCTCCTATCTCATCTACTGCACTCCCTAACCCACTGACTATTCACATATAATCTATTCATACTATCATCACAGTTCCCAACATGCTCCTGAGTGGTCTATCTTTACTGATTCATCCAACATGCTACTCTAAACTCTTCTCTACTGTCCGTCCCATGCAATCTACTAGTTCAGGTCAACGACCTTAGCTCCCAATTCTCTCCTCATCACATGCCTTCACGATTCTGACTACTTATCTTAGGGACATGCACACGCCCTATCATGCTACTACCCCTTCCCACACAACATTGTTGGTTCATAGAAACTCCCGTAACTATGTCAATTCCCAACATGCACAGTGTATTTGCAATGATATGGGCCCTTATATCATTGTAACTACACCCTACATGCCTAGCCTCGACACCATTACTAAAGCTCCACTTCCCAACTCAGTTGTCACATACACATAACTCAACACTAGAGCTCAAAGGCTCCTCTTCAAGCTAATCACATAACAGACATCATGCCTTTCTACTTACCAACACATAGCTATAGCCTACATACAACACACATGCATATACGCAATCCATATCAGCTATCAATGGATACATGCTCAAGTTAATCTGCATAGCACTAGTATTTCACATACTAGTGCTTACTCATCACACATGCCATACTTCCACGTAACATATATCATAACATGCATACACTACATTACATAACAACTATCATATGGGTACATGCTCAACATAGCTACACAACATTAGTTATTCACACAACTGCTGCTCACTTGCCACACATGCCATAAGCTCATGTAATTCATACATACATTCTTAACAGCTATCATAACATACATGCTCAACTTAACTGCATATCACTAGTAATTCACATACTAGTGTTCATATATTCACATATCATACATTCACATCATAACAAATCATCATGCTCAATAAGGTAAGGTTAGTGTGCTCACCCCCGTCTGATACTCCGGTCCGCAGTTCAGTCTCACTACTCATCTCCCCATAAAACATTTTATACTCCTTTCTTCATAAAACATTTCATAACCATTTCTCCATAAAACTTTTCATACTCATCTTTCCATAAAACATTTTGTTTTGGTTACTCTTATTCGAAAACACGAGCATTTGGTTTAAGTTCAAGTATCCACCACTTGTGAATACTCGAATCCCTTAAACCTAGGCTCTGATACCAACTTGTAACATCCCAATTTCAAAACATTCCTTAAAAAGAAAAGTAACCAAGATTCTCATATCAAGCGGAAGCTCGTCCAAAAACCAATATTCAAAACCATTGATAATTCATAAGTTTAAGAAAATATAAGCTAAAGCTTGAAATCATGAACGTAGTATCAACTATCCAAACCCCTTTGTTTACATGTCAACCCAAGAAAATACTCATACTCTCAACAACGTCATCTGTTAACTTCAAACTTAGACTGAACTGCTGCAACCTCGGAATCTCATTCGGAAACTTTCTCTTTTCCCTTCCGGGACGTACCTGACACTAAAAAGGATAAACAACAACGGGGTAAGCATAAAGCTTAGTGAGCACACACTTAACCACTTACCATCATGCACACACAATCACAAGTACATAGCAACCACATACATGCAAATCTCCGATCTTCCTTACGGCTCAAAACCATAAAGGAAGGATAAACGACACTGGTACCAGGCCTCTGCAAATTCCCTAGGGGTATCACTACCTCCATAGGTACTCTCCCAAGTCCCCGAAGGAACACATCTCATAATAATTCCCTAGGGGTATTACTACCACCATAGGTACTCTGCCATGTCCCCGAAGGAACGCATACACATAATCACACATGCAATCGTAACCATACATACATAACAACAAGAGTTAAGTGAGGTACTCACCTGTCAAGATGCTAGCAATTCATACACTTCACAAGCTAACACAATCACTTCGAACCACCTAACCAATCACAAATACATAACACATCAAACATAGCCCAAAAAGGACCACTCGATACTCCTTACCGAAACACTAGTCTTAGCCATAGCTAGACTAGTCCATTTGCCCTCAAAATCTACCCATCAACATCTCATAACATCCCTAACATAAGCCCAAGGCCAACTCCCAAAAAGAACCGCAAACGAAAAATGTGAAAAGCACAACAGAGAGTTGCGCGACCTCCCTCCCGCGACCTCAAGTCGCGGGCCAGGTCGCGGGCTTTGCCTGCTCGCACACCCTCGCGATTCTGCTTCGAAAACTGTACCAAAAACCCAAATTTCGACTAACACAATCCAAAATTACTTTCTCATAACAACTAGGGTCGATAACTAACGATTACAAGCGAGTAATTCGACCCTAAACATGCCAATTATCACAATCGGTGATTCTATGATCACCAATCCAACATCCAACCCTAACCAACACAAAACTCCAAAATTGACATCAATTGACAATCAAACTAACATAGAACTCTTACCTTAAGCGCAAGAAACGTGATCAATTACGCAATCGATCACCACAAACCTCCAATTGAACCTCCTTGCTTCCACTCCCAAATCGCCTCTTTCTCTCTTCTCGTACGTTTCTCTGGAAACTGCCACTGAAAGAAATAAGGGTTTCTAACCCTTTTATCTGACCACTCTTCCCTTACACTTTCACAAATGACATTTGGGCCCCTCAACTCCTAAAACATAACAATCAAGGTTCAACCTTAACTCATAACTCTGTTTTAACTTAACTTTGAAAACGGGGTGTTACAACTCTCCCCCACTTATCAGGATTTCGTCCCCGAAATCCTCTATCCCTATAACATCTATGGTCACTCCCGTCTCATCTCATCATCCGGTGTCTCTCCTATGCTCCCTTTGAACATACTCTATCCCGATTCCACTGAATACCCTCAGCCGCCTTCTGGATACCGTCCGTATGCCCAACTCACTCTGACTAACCTCTCCCAAAGATGGGAGTCCTACACCTCATCTCGCACAACTTCTCATACGAAGGCATGCCTATGCTGACATGAAAGCTGCAACTATACAAGAACTCTGCCAACGGCAGATACCTATCTCACTTCCTCCAAAAGTCCACATATAGGCTCTTAACAGATACTTGAGAGTCAGTATCGTCCTCTCACTCTACCCGTCAGTCTGACCACTATCTCTCTCATAACATCAAGATCTCTAAGAGTACAACTAACCTTGCAATCGACACGTTCGTTACACGCCCTTACTGCATCCGGTAACTCTAACTCTACCCCAACCTCCTCTCACGTCTAACACTTTCCCACATGCTTTTCCATATCTCGATTCAGCACTGGCCATCACTAAACCATCCTTACGTCTCTGATACTGGAACTTAATACTCAGTCTCAATAACTTAGTAGACCATGACTGTCGGGTATTACCCGAACTACTTGACCCTTACCTCCTTCCTTAATCGAACTCTCACTCTTAACTGCTTTCCTTCGTGACTGCTTAAACATACCTACTAGCGAGGTTATCATTGTTAACTACCAAGCTGTACCACCAACTAGCACAAAACCCGTTAGAGGGTCGATATAACTCTTACCCTTTCTAACTCTATCACATTTGTATCAACAGTTCCTACCAATATCTATTACATCACTATACACATACTTATCTAGTCCCTAACAAACAGTCTCGACTGTCCCTACTTGACTCTCGAAGCCTACGGGTGTAACCACCAGTGTAGGAAACACAAGAATCAAGTAAAGATTAGTCTAGACATCAAACTCGCCTTCGCCGTGCAATTAATGCACCTCACTACCATCACACCTTCTCTTATCTCTGACTTTGACATCTCAACACATACAGTTCATTCACTTCTTCATTCCTAACCCAATTCAACAACAGTTGGAACCATCAAGCGTTCACTCCAGAATTTACTACAATAACATTCGCCAATGCAAACGATCACCGACCCATTAAGCATCGGCCTATAACCAGGTTCATCAAACCTCTGTAACAGCCTCACTATGTCGTTTTCCACGGTTTACGACATATTTCACAACATGAACACATTTGCACGCTTAACTACTCTCCGTTCCCAGAACGGAACTGATCATGCCTTCTACTCTAACAAGGATGACACTATCCCCTTGACCTTTATGGGTACAAGGCTGTCCATGAGCACACAAAACATGCTATTCACACTCAAAAAAAATTATCTATCCTCTGCTGTCACGTACAACTTAATACACGTTATAGCTCTTCACAACATCCGTTTATTTCTCACACTGCATCTTAATACAACTAGCTCGTGGTAGTAAGTACCACACTAAGCTGCCATGTCCTCTACTTCCCCGGTGAAATCAACCCTAAAGCTTCACATAACTTCCTTCTTAAGATCTCGATCGCTGCTGTCTTCTTTCCTCCACACTCAACGTGCCTTGCGTAAGTCTCCAATACACCTCGAATGTACTCCACTTGCATCTCCCTTGATCCCCAATAGATCAACATCTCATCTAAGCATAAGATCACTGACCTAACCAACATTGGCCTGCATTTCTAATTCACCGGGTCTACAAGAGCTGTTGGCGCGTTCGTCAACCCGAATGACATCACAATGAACTCGCAATATACATACCGTGTATAGAAGACTGCCTTATGCACATCTTCTCCTCGAACCTTCAACTAATGGTACCCTGCGTGAAGATCTATCCTCGAGAACCACATGGCTCCCTGAAGTTGATCGAAGAGATCGTCGATCCTCAACAGCGGGTATCTAAACCTTACCGTAATCTTGGTTATCTCTCGGTAATCGATACACATCCGTAACAATTCCTGCATCTCCGGAGGTGCTACCCGGTACAAGTCTTAGCTACCGACACCACCCCCGGAACTAGCTTGATCCGGAACTCCACTTGCCTCTCATGAGAAATGTCAGGCAAGTCATCCGGGAATATATCCAGGAACTCGCTGACCACTGGCACGTTCGCTACCGTCTTCTTCTTATCTCAACTCGGCTATCGACCACATACGCTAAGTAACTGCTACCTTCAAGAAGAACGTGCTTCCTGGCCTTAGCCAAGGTGCACATCATAGGTAATCTCCCTCTTCCATCTCATTTGATAGTCAGTTCTCCCCCACTTAGAGTTCAAACTACTACCTAAAGCTTCTCGCAGTCAGGGCTAGCTCAGTTCTGATTTAACCATGCTATCCCAACTACCACTTTATCCTTTTACACATCACTATTCCAACATTACTCCTCGTCTGCTACTTACTTCTACTTCTGACAAACTCTCTTGCTTACCCTGACAGAACGTCCAACTCTTTCATTGTCTCTTCCGTTGTCAACTGGAACACTATCACCCTTCTTCCTTGCCTCTCCAATTCTAACCCTCTCTATCCCAAGTTACCTCATGCATCTGATAAAATCAGTGCACCTTACTATTACCATAACTTCTCTTATCTTTGGTTCTAACACATCAACATACATGCACACCTTCCTCCATTCGCTCGCGACATACTCTGAACAACAGAGTGATCGCCTCTAACAACTTGCAAGTAATCTCATTCACTAACCCGATAGGTTGAACTACCGATGGTGACTTGCTGATCAACCTCGCTATCTCTAACTGCTCTAGTCTCAGTAGACTGAGAGCTTACTGCATCACTGACTCATGCTGCCATAACTGTCTCTAGACTGCTATTAACCACCTGGGTTAATTCTTACTCTTCACGCTCAAAAGTCCAAGAAGGATCTCATAGAGAACTTCTCCTATCTCATCTACTGCACTCCCTAACCCACTGACTATTCACATATAATCTATTCATACTATCATCACAGTTCCCAACATGCTCCTGAGTGGTCTATCTTTACTGATTCATCCAACATGCTATTCTAAACTCTTCTCTACTGTCCGTCCCATGCAATCTACTAGTTCAGGTCAACGACCTTAGCTCCCAATTCTCTCCTCATCACATGCCTTCACGATTCTGACTACTTATCTTAGGGACATGCACACGCCCTATCATGCTACTACCCCTTCCCACACAACATTGTTGGTTCATAGAAACTCCCGTAACTATGTCAATTCCCAACATGCACAGTGTATTTGCAATGATATGGGCCCTTATATCATTGTAACTACACCCTACATGCCTAGCCTCGACACCATTACTAAAGCTCCACTTCCCAACTCAGTTGTCACATACACATAACTCAACACTAGAGCTCAAAGGCTCCTCTTCAAGCTAATCACATAACAGACATCATGCCTTTCTACTTACCAACACATAGCTATAGCCTACATACAACACACATGCATATACGCAATCCATATCAGCTATCAATGGATACATGCTCAAGTTAATCTGCATAGCACTAGTATTTCACATACTAGTGCTTACTCATCACACATGCCATACTTCCACGTAACATATATCATAACATGCATACACTACATTACATAACAACTATCATATGGGTACATGCTCAACATAGCTACACAACATTAGTTATTCACACAACTGCTGCTCACTTGCCACACATGCCATAAGCTCATGTAATTCATACATACATTCTTAACAGCTATCATAACATACATGCTCAACTTAACTGCATATCACTAGTAATTCACATACTAGTGTTCATATATTCACATATCATACATTCACATCATAACAAATCATCATGCTCAATAAGGTAAGGTTAGTGTGCTCACCCCCGTCTGATACTCCGGTCCGCAGTTCAGTCTCACTACTCATCTCCCCATAAAACATTTTATACTCCTTTCTTCATAAAACATTTCATAACCATTTCTCCATAAAACTTTTCATACTCATCTTTCCATAAAACATTTTGTTTTGGTTACTCTTATTCGAAAACACGAGCATTTGGTTTAAGTTCAAGTATCCACCACTTGTGAATACTCGAATCCCTTAAACCTAGGCTCTGATACCAACTTGTAACATCCCAATTTCAAAACATTCCTTAAAAAGAAAAGTAACCAAGATTCTCATATCAAGCGGAAGCTCGTCCAAAAACCAATATTCAAAACCATTGATAATTCATAAGTTTAAGAAAATATAAGCTAAAGCTTGAAATCATGAACGTAGTATCAACTATCCAAACCCCTTTGTTTACATGTCAACCCAAGAAAATACTCATACTCTCAACAACGTCATCTGTTAACTTCAAACTTAGACTGAACTGCTGCAACCTCGGAATCTCATTCGGAAACTTTCTCTTTTCCCTTCCGGGACGTACCTGACACTAAAAAGGATAAACAACAACGGGTAAGCATAAAGCTTAGTGAGCACACACTTAACCACTTACCATCATGCACACACAATCACAAGTACATAGCAACCACATACATGCAAATCTCCGATCTTCCTTACGGCTCAAAACCATAAAGGAAGGATAAACGACACTGGTACCAGGCCTCTGCAAAATTCCCTAGGGGTATCACTACCTCCATAGGTACTCTCCCAAGTCCCCGAAGGAACACATCTCATAATAATTCCCTAGGGGTATTACTACCACCATAGGTACTCTGCCATGTCCCCGAAGGAACGCATACACATAATCACAGATGCAATCGTAACCATACATACATAACAACAAGAGTTAAGTGAGGTACTCACCTGTCAAGATGCTAGCAATTCATACACTTCACAAGCTAACACAATCACTTCGAACCACCTAACCAATCACAAATACATAACACATCAAACATAGCCCAAAAAGGACCACTCGATACTCCTTACCGAAACACTAGTCTTAGCCATAGCTAGACTAGTCCATTTGCCCTCAAAATCTACCCATCAACATCTCATAACATCCCTAACATAAGCCCAAGGCCAACTCCCAAAAAGAACCGCAAACGAAAAATGTGAAAAGCACAACAGAGAGTTGCGCGACCTCCCTCCCGCGACCTCAAGTCGCGGGCCAGGTCGCGGGCTTTGCCTGCTCGCACACCCTCGCGATTCTGCTTCGAAAACTGTACCAAAAACCCAAATTTCGACTAACACAATCCAAAATTACTTTCTCATAACAACTAGGGTCGATAACTAACGATTACAAGCGAGTAATTCGACCCTAAACATGCCAATTATCACAATCGGTGATTCTATGATCACCAATCCAACATCCAACCCTAACCAACACAAAACTCCAAAATTGACATCAATTGACAATCAAACTAACATAGAACTCTTACCTTAAGCGCAAGAAACGTGATCAATTACGCAATCGATCACCACAAACCTCCAATTGAACCTCCTTGCTTCCACTCCCAAATCGCCTCTTTCTCTCTTCTCGTACGTTTCTCTGGAAACTGCCACTGAAAGAAATAAGGGTTTCTAACCCTTTTATCTGACCACTCTTCCCTTACACTTTCACAAATGACATTTGGGCCCCTCAACTCCTAAAACATAACAATCAAGGTTCAACCTTAACTCATAACTCTGTTTTAACTTAACTTTGAAAACGGGGTGTTACAGGGGGTGTTTGTTTTTTCCACTTATCACTTTTTCAGCACTTTTTGGGGAAAATCACTTATTCAGTCAGTGATTTTTCCATTCAGACTGCTTGTTTTATTTTTTTATTAAGTGCCACTTATCACTTTTTCACCACTTACTGAAAAAGTGATGGTAAAACCACTTTTTGTTCACTTTTTCAGTTTTTCATCAAACTTGGACTTGTTTGGATTGTTCATTAAGCTCATTAAGCTTGTTTGGATTGTTCATTAAGCTCATTAAGCTTGTTTGGATTGTTCATTAAGCTCATTAAGCTTGTTTAGATTGTTCTATAAAGCTCATTAAGCTTGTTCTATAAAGCTCATTAAGCTTGTTCTATAAAGCTCATTAAGCTGCTAGATTGTTAAAGTTTACTATTGTACTGGATTGAGTTGACGTATTTCAGTTGATTTTAGTTCTTATGAATAATCAAATTCAGATTCAGATGTTTGACAGTTTATAAAAACAAACAGTCTTTACATATTCAGATTCAGTCTTCAGCACCACCACTTAACAATCAGAAGTGGAAACAGATTCAGTCTTCAGCACCACTTAAAAAACAAACAACACCTAAAAGTCTATGAGTTTGAGAAGTCGACATAGTGGGTAATTTGTACTTGTCTAGCCTCCTTTTAACACTGCAACAATTTGTCGTTTTATTAACCTTTGTGGGAGGGGTGTATTAAGAGTTTCATATCGTTTAAACTTGAACCACTAATCTCTCTTTAATATATGTTGGAACCTCCATTGAAGGTGTGTTAAGCATATAGTCACTGTGGTTACAGACGGGTTTTGTTTCTCTATTCAAATGTTGAAGGCGATGCTTATTCCAGAAAGAATAAAAAATAGATAGAAAATTGATTTTTAACGGTTTTATTAGGTTTCAGTATTTTTTGTATGTGTGAGTTTAATATGCCTTAAGTAAATGTTATATACTGCCTTAAGTAAATGTTATATACTTCAGTATCATTAGTCGTATGTTATAGGCTTCCCACCTACATCCAACTTGCAAACTTTTTTATAATAAACCATAAAAATCACAATTTAACAAGTTTTAAAGTAAGGGTGGACTTGGTATGCTACGGAGTTTTTTCTCTCCAATACTCTAGGACCGAAAGTGCGGCATGCGTTACTTAAGCAACTAGCTTCAAACCTTTAGGAAAGACAAAAAAAACTAGCACCATAGCACTTGGCACTCAAACATTAACCCCCTCGGTCACTAATAAATCCACAATTATGCCTCTCTAATCTTACGCCCGACTCACCCTCCCTAAAGGTGAGTATTCTGTTTTTTGTATTTCATTTGGTCAAATAGGAATAACTTGGTACTCGGTCAAGGAAACGGATCACTAGAGGAAGCATTCTTTGTCCTACAACGCAAGAGTTTTCGAATGGATGATTAGTCGAGACAAGGAGTTAGCGTTGGATTGAAGTTGTTGGTTGATGGATCTGTTTGGAGGGTAAAAAGTAAGAAAAAAATGATCACGAAAGGAAGTTGCAAGATAGATGTGTTCGGGGAACAGCGGCAGCACTTGTTTGCTTCTTTAATCCATTGGTAAGACTTGTTCTCCTACAGAGAGAGTCAGGTCTGGTTGAAGGTTTCGAAGGTGGTGTGGGCGCTTTCTGTGGTGGTCTGCTGTGTGCAGCCGGGTAAAAGTTTCAACAGGGATGATCGTTGTAAAGTTCAGCTGTTAGTTCAGACACTTTTATTTGGATGTATTTCTGTTGCTTGGGGCTGTTTTTGTCATGCAACATTTTGCTGAATTGTAGTCGTTAGCGGGTTTGTTTTCATTTCGTTTGCTGCAGTGTTTACACCTTGTAAATCGCCGTGCTGTCCTGGTCGTTTTCCATATCTCCGTCCTATGTTTCTGTCCTGTAATTGCGTCTGTGTTTGGTTCAGCCGGGCTGAAGTTGAGGCCTGCTGTGTTGTAGACTGTGGTATTTTATTTCCTTTGGTTGGTATAAAAATTTTCTGTGATGCTGTTTAATAAAATGGTGGTGATTTTTATACCAACTTTAAGTGACACTTTTCGTGGTAATAAATATGACGTTTAAGGGATTTCAAATGCAAAGAATAAAATTTGTAAATATTCATATTTTTAACAAAATAGTTAAAAGTTACGATGTTTAATATTCAATATATACAATATAAAAAACTAAATAACTTTAGTTTGGTATGCAACTTCTAAATATCATGCACCAATCAAGTTTTACATAGTACAGGGTTAGAGTTTGTACCAATTTAATTGGTACGGTTGATACATATGTTACACTTGCAGTTTTCATCCAAAGCTCCATAGCATTAGGCAAGGCATGCGTAAAGTGGCCCAGACACCCACCGTTAACAAACAAAAAAGATATAAAAAAACAGTTGATCTACAGCTGTATTCTCCATTTCCAACCACACGCAGCTTTTAGCATCATCATCATCATCATGCATCAACAAAAATCTGCAGGATGTATGTTGAAGAAAATGAAAAGGGTCCATATTTCTATTTTAGTTTGTCCAAAGATAGAACATGAAATAAAATCGACTCCTTTCCGATTATACCCTTCATTTATAAGATGGATAAATTCATTATTCCCTCTGTTATGAAGGGTAAATTTGTCATTTAGCAGCTAACTGAAAGATGCAACAATTACATAACTTTTAGAATTATACTCATTATGGACATTTGTTGTGGGACGGAGAGACCAAACGAATCTAGTTGAGTGAGGAAAAATGAAAGATGAATAACCAACAAAAAGAAAGAACATAAAGCCTTCTCTACTAACAAGTTGTGAGGTAGCTATGAAGAACTATATCCCATAATAGACAGGAAGTCAAAATTTAATACCTGCCTACACACTACATTTGTATCCTTTTTAACCAGTAAGTTTGGGGTATTTTTTTCTCTGTACAAAACTTCTTTTTCCTTTGTATAATTACAGACATTTAACGTTGAGACAGATGTATCATCTTTGTTTTCTTGCTTCTTTAGGTATAAGATGAAAACTAAAAAACAACAGGTGACAAGCTAGTACGTAATGTAAACTGACCTCGACATCTGGCAAAGGATCGTAACTTTTCTTCTCTATCGTATTGAACACTGTAATGCCACTTATTTTCTGCATTCCAAGTTCCATAGCAATCAGGTTCTGCAAAAAACACAAAAACATAAATTAACATCGATTAAAAAACAAGAAGCAATGCCTTCAAGCACCAGCATTTATTTAGGTAACCCACAACCCAAATAGTATAGTTGTCTCCGTGAAGACCACTGCCTTAAGAAAAGTGTATCAAATGAGAGAAATTCAAAATTTAGATACGAGTTTATTGAGGTAACTCAACCATATTTTAAGTTTATAATCATCATCCATCTATTGTTGGTAAATTTTGACATTGAAATATCTATGCAACCAGAGCCTTTTTTTTAGAAGACTTTTACCAGTTTAAAATCCAGAGATGCAAATGCCTCCACCTGAGGTAAATCCTGCAAATACGTTGTACTGCATATTAGTGCCATACAGACAAAAAAGCATGCTGCTATGAGATCAACCATGCATAAATTCTTAGTAATCACTTTCTGAAAAATCTAGGATGAAGAAAAAAAATGATGCACATGAATTGAAAATGGAGCCATTTGAACATAATCAGAAAAATATCGCAATTATTAGCCATTTATTACCAAAATCTTCCACCATCAGAGAACCAGTAACGAAGCATACATAGCCAGCAAACACTTACCACCCTTTTAAGTCCGTTGACCATTACAGCTTTTTCCTCTTGGTTATCATCAGTTAGAGATAACGAAACTTCGAATGGGCCAAGATTCTTCTCAGTCAGGTTTGTAAGACTCAAGTGTACCTACACAAACCTCAAAATAAGTACATCAAACGAAAACTGAATGGGAGCCTGTTTCTGTGTCAGGTATAGAAGTATATTCAATGAAATCAAGGAAACCTAGCATATAGCAAAAGGAAAGATGTTTGACCAAATTGTATAGAGACAATATATCCATATTACTCAAAAAATTTATCTGTCTCCCCTGGATCGACTCACAGCAAGAAAACGCGTTTGGTTCATTCAGTTTTCAAAAGTTTTTCAAGAAAATGAAAATTTTCTGTTTTCTAACTTCTATGTAAATTAGAAAACTGATTTTAGTAGTTTTCCAAAATGTTATAAACGCACTTTCTAATTTTCTAAAATAGAATATGATTTTATTTCAACCAAAAGCTTTTCCTAAATTTTCATAGAAAACAAAAAATGAAAACTGAACTCCATTTTCTGAAAATGTTTTCTAGGAAAATGAAAACAGTTTTCCACAACCAAACGCACCCTAAATTATCAACCCATTCTATTTAAATGGGGTAATTAAACATATGTATATATAATTATTTGGAAAAGTAGTACTTACTGTGAAGGGTTTTTCCAAGATGATGACAGATGGCACCTGCATTGCTTTCAGTTCAACCTCCTTGTGTGTGATGGGCTACACAACAATCAAAAACTAATCAGATGCTAATCAAATCTAGTCAGTTTTCATGTACTCATATTAGTGGAAAAAACAACTTGGGCCTATGTGATGTTGAAAATGTAACTAGTAGAAGTAGAACCCACTCTATGGCATTACAATCAAAGAGTCTATATATCATGCTACAAACCAATGATATATAGCAATTGCATCCCGTTTCAAAAGACATAGTAGTTGATGGCTAAATGAGTCTAGTCTACCAAAATAAACATTGGTAAGGTTGTTTTCAAGCAAGTTCACTTACATTCCCAATTATCTGTTGCGTTTGCAAGCGCCCAGGTTCCCCCAAATTTGTACGCCATGTTATCTGAAGTTTGCCAAGGACATTACTTGTTGCTACAGATCCATCCGATGACGATTTTAACTGGTAGAGATAGTTGTGAATTCCTCCCCCGGATCTAATGAGAATGGGTGGCTTGAATACCTCTCTGTTGTGTGCTCAGGATTAAAATTAAAATTGTAAGTTGAAATTATGAAGCAACTAGAGAGTTGGTTGTATTCAAAATTAGTATTCATTTAATAATTTTATTTAGGGTAAATTACATATTTGGTCCTTGTGGTTTACATTTTATTGTACTGTTGGTCCCTATTTTGAAATAATTATGGGAAAGGTCCCTGTGGTTTAAATTATATTGCACTGTTGGTCCCTGTGGTTTACACTGTTGGTCCATGTGGTTTACACTATATTGCACTATTGGTCCCTAACCCTATTGACAAAATAGGGACCAACAGTACAATAGAGTGTTAATCACAGGGATCAACAGTACAATAGAGTGTTAATCACAGGGACCAACAGTGCAATATAGCGTAAACCACAAGGACCTTTTCCATAATTATTTCAAAATAGGGACCAACAGTACAATAAAATGTAAACCACAAGGACCAAATATGTAATTTACCCTTTTATTTATTTATGCAACCTCGCCAAAGCACCCTTCTCGGAGTGGTGGTCATCAGCTTTTAGTAATGTTGCACTCCATTGTGGGGTTGGCTCAAAATCCACTTGGTCCATATACAGGTTTGATTTTGTATTGTTTTCTAAACAAGCCTCCAAGTAAGTGGTTTCCTGAGATAAAGAACGCGACGAATGATCACAAGAAAATGTCAAAAATATATACCAATTCACTTGATCAAGCACGTGATTAACATCAACTGATCTGATAGCAATGATGATAACTTATGTTACAAAAAAACAATGATTACAACAATAATAATCACATATTTGCCAAAATGAAAATATATATAAAAGCTAATGGTTAACCATATGAATTAAGCAATGTGAAATCATCTGCATATGGTCCTCAGCTTCAATATATGACCCTTGCTTGCCTTATGTGAAGGCAGAGATTATAGAATGCCAGTCTTATGAAGTGTTCAACTAGTATAACCACTCACAATCTATATTATAATAAATAAGTAACTGGGGTGCCACGTGTCAGACCTTTGGTGAGCCGGAATCAGTATTTTCCCGCCTAAACATGTATCTATACGCAGTTTACACTTTCAGTTCATTTAGGCTTATCTGATTGACATGTGTCTTTTTATTTAATAAATCCCACTAATTTATTTTAAATATAACAAAACATAAAATATAATCAGGATAATCATTGAACTTTCAAATTGTTCAAGTTAATCCCACTAATTTATTTTAAATATAAAAAAGTATAAAATATAATCATTGAGATTTTATTTCTTCAAACTAATTTTTGTAGTGCATATAAAAACACGAGTTTTTTTATTTTAAATTTAGTTTTTATTTTGACTAGTTAATTTTATTTTGACTAATAAATTATATGAGTTCTCAATTTCATATTCCAAAAACTTTGTGCCGGATTGTGCGCAGGTCCAGTCTAGTATACAATAAACAAAATCATCTATACCAAGTCTTGAAATGTTTAAGCATTTACATAGGCAGATAAGGGACTTACACCCATGTATTTTTAACCAATGCCAACGTACCTTCACAACACGGACCTGCACAAGAAAGCATACAACATTAATATGTCTGAAAAGAGGTAGAAAGATGTAATAAAAAAAAATACACATGACATATTTTAAGAACGCTTGTTTGGCCTTTAGGAGTTAAGAGTGGTACCTTTGTCCTGACAGAAAGTGGATTAGAAACATTAAACTTGAAATACTGTGGGAGATATTTGCGCTCAGCATCACCATCGCTATAGAGGGCAGTGCAGACCAGGCTGATCACAGGTAGATGGTGAGATTAGAATACAGTTATATGATAAAGTAAAAGATTATAATATTTTAAAACTTTAAATATGATATCATCCTTAAAGTATATACAACATACGTGTGTGCCCCAAGCTCTTTGACATCATGTTCAACAATGAAATCGTAGCGTCCTCCTGCTCTTATCGTTTCAACAGGTGTTTTGGTCGTATCTAAAAGCAGTATCCTCTGCCTTTCTGTTTGTATTTCTGCCTGTGCTCAAATCAATCAGTTCAATAATGATTCAAACCAAAATTCATTGTGATCTTTATACATTTTATTGGTTTTCAGCATCATCATCAATTCACAAATCATATTAAATATCTACTTCAACTTATTGTACCAAATTGTATGGTAGTTATGCAAAACACATAAAATCACACCCCAAGTGATGCATAAACCAATACATACTCATTCGTCACAAGAAGATGTTCTTCTCCCATTCATCATTTGTTGTTATAACGTCACTAGTACCAATAAAAGAACGTTTCTATTCATGTGCTATAAATACAGAAAATCTATAAAACAACAATGATGAGGTAAGAGTTCTAGTGTAAATTGCATAGAATCATAAAAAAATACAAATGTGATTCCAAATAAGATGGTGATCCAAACAGGATTATTATCACTAATGGAATTCGTAGTGTGGTTTCATCACTTTCATGAAATAACTTGAATTCTATGATCTGAATCTAAATCATATAAATTTGACAACTGGGTAGTAGACCATGTTCGCCTTTTGTCAAACGATATTCACTTCCAACATATGTAAATAGGACCCCGAAAGGTATGATAAAACCACAAAAAAACACATTAAACTCGCCACATCCATGCCCTTGGGGCACATCTTCTGTTTGAATTTAAAGTTGCTACTTTAGGAGCAGTGCTAATAATACACCAAAGAAAGCTTCTAAATTAGCAATTCCTAAACACTGTACATATGCTAAGATTAAGCTAGTCTATAAGCATAGTAAGAGACATGCGACCTAATAATTACCACCTTAAAAGAAACTTCTAAGTTTATGCATCTACTCATAGCTAACAAACTGTATTCAATGATAGCTAAATTAAAGCACAAACTAAAAGCAAAGCAAAATCAAATTAGATTTGAAAGAGAAACATACCTTTGATTATAATGTCCTCACTTCAAAACTGGAAGCTGTTGTGATGCTTATATAGCTACAAAATGTTTTTCCAAGATATATGGCCTAAAACCCACACATAACAGAGCAAACAAAATTCACTAACATGTAGCTTTTCAAATAACTGAATCATATTTTTATGATTCAAAAAAATATAGGTGTTATGAAGTTTTGAGTTCACTAATTGCTTGAGACTTGGCTGTGTTTTGCAAAAATAACATAAGATGATAAGCTAGTTTATTAAACGCTAATTGGAGTAGCTAATTCAGAGCTTTTTGTACTTTTTCCAATTATACCGTTATTATTTAATTTTTATACCTAAGATACCTTTTTTTGTCCATTTTACATTACTATATAAGCTAGTTCTGCCCAACATGATCATCTAGCTAACTTATCAGCATACTACTTATTATCAGCTAAAGCTAGTTTACCAACACAGCCATCATTATTCATCAGCACACATCAGATTTTTTCCACTTAACAGTACAAGAAAAAATCAATCTCCACAAAAATCCCAATTTTGACATGAAACTCAAATCAGAGGCAATGCTAAGAAACAAACCCCTATATTTGGGGGAAAATCGAAACTACATCAAATTCTCACATCAACAATCACAAAAAACAAACAAACGGACTTATAAAATAGCAACAAAATCCATAACAATTTTGTATTCATCAAATGAACAAGTGTTAACTGAGATGATTCGATTCTTACCCGAATGCCTGAGGTAGGACAAGCATACCGGGAAGTCCCATGGCGTCGGAAGGATCATCATCACGGAGGAGGAATCGATTGCTGTAAGTAAGATCAGTGGAGGAATCAATGGCGGTGGATTGAGATTGGAGGAGACGGCGGAGGTGAGGTGCGGCGGTTGGATCGTCGAACAGATCCTCGCCGATGATGAGATCGGAGAGGTCGAATCGGAGTGGAGTTTCGACGTGGAACGTCGGCCGGCATAGACGCATCACCCTGAACGCCAGCGACTGTGACGACGACGACGACTGTGTGCTGCTGCTCATCTTCTACTTTCTCTCTCTAGTTTCTCTCTCTAGAAGAAGTGAAGAATTGGAGTTGAATGTTGTTGTAAGAGATGATGGAGAAAAGACAGAGAAAATTGGAGGGGTTGAATGTAGGAAGAGAAATACTATAGGGGCTTCATTGAAAATGTTTTAACAATCCCTTTGTCTTTTTGTATTGAGTAACAAAAGAGCAAAAGCCAAACCATGGTTTTGAATTTTGATTCTAGATTTTAGAATTGGGGTCAGATTTGGATCCAACTGAACTGGTATTAATTTTTTTTATTTATTAAAAACTAGTATCGAGAACCGAATCGAATCGTATGTGTTGGTTCAATTTTAGCTTTAGGAAGGAAAAACTGGAACTAGGCACGGACATAAGACTAAAATCGCCTAATGATAACTCTCTAGTTTGACAGTTTTTAAAAAGTGATGAAACACTAGTATTTTACTTTTTGCTCGGAAATTCTATCATTGCAAATATGCCTGATATCTCACTAGTCACTATCGTGGACGGATCTGAGAAGAAACTTTGGAAAGTGAGTTAGCAGGCAAAGTGTTTTCATTTTTATAGAAAATGTTTTCAGAAAATGGAGTTGAGTTTTCATTTTTAGTATTCTATGAAAATTTTAGAAAAACTTGTTTACTTGAAATGATGGAGTTTTCATCTTCCATTTTTAGAAAATTAGAAAACTTGTTTAGTTGTGCATTTTCCATCACTATTCATTTTTCATTTTTTCAAATATTGCACCGGCAGAGGTGGCGGTGGCCTTGGCGGCGACAACGGCGGTGGCGGCAACGAAGGTTGTGGTGGCAACGATGGGGGTGGCAGTGGCGGTAGTGATGGTAACGGTGGTGGCGGTGGTGGTGGGAGGGTGGTCGCGGCGGTGGCGGTGAGGCGTCGGCGGCGATGGTCGAGGCGGCGGTGGCGGCGACGAGAAGCGGACGGTGGAAAACTATAAAAGGTAGTTTTCTAATTCAAGTGTAAATTTTGAAAATGAAATTTTTAGAAAAATTATTCTAAATTGAATCAAGTAAACAAATTTTTTGATTTTTGATTTTTCATATATTTTTTTTTTAAAAACAGGAAATTTTTTTCATAAGTAAACATAGCCTTAAGGAGACTTCCTACTCCTCAATATGAGAATGAAATGGTTGCTGATTTCATGGGAGGTGATCATTGCATAGAAAAGAGTACATGAGATGTTAAATTCCTAGTAAAGGTTTGGTGATCTTTATGTCTTTAAAAAGGCGTGGCCTTACTTCATGTGTCACCTCTTCTCATCTCATTCATCAACATTCTTCCTAGTATTGGAAGAAAGTTTTTAGTCAATTGAACTTATTTTCTTAGGTTTCTATTTCGTTGTATTTTACTTTTTCTAGTCTTTAATTTTTTTGTACTTTAATCTCAAGCATTTTAGTTTATATCTTTACATTTCGTATTTTAATGCAAGTATTTATTAAGTACTTTATATTTCTGTTATGTCATTTACATTTATTATGAGCTACCCTTCCTTTAATATTTGAAAGTTTATCATTTTAATTTTAGCCCTTTCACAAACAAATATAATTTTCTCAAAACCAAAACATTAACGCTGGAAGTTCATGAAACTCTCTAATTCTACTTTTAGCCCTTTTACAAACAAATATAATTTTCTCAAACCAAAACAAACGCTGGAAGTTCATGGAACTCTCTAATTCTCAGGACTCGGTTCCTGTGGAAACGATAATCAAATTACTCACTTTATTATTTATAGCGATTTATAGTGTTAGTGTGTACTTGCATCACCACTCTGGTAACATTATGGCCACTTTTTGGACATGTACGGTTTTCCGCTATCATCTGCACACCAACATGTCCTTCACATGTATTATTTCATTGGTAAGAGCGTTCTCGTGTTTTCGCAGAATAAAGTTGCTATTGTTTGAACATCTATATATATTATATATAGGGTTAGGTTCACATGAGACTAAACTGTTTCCGTGAGACCGCCAACATTTTTTCATGAAACTTTACAACAAAACACTATGAAGGTTAAAAAAATTCGAACATTCATCGTAAAAACATGTTAAAAAACACTATTAAGAAAAAAAATCCAAAACAAGGTAAAAAACGAAACCTTTACAACTCAAAAAATTGTGAAGGTAACAAATAAATAATTCGAAGCTTCACAGCAAAAATGTGGCGAAGGTAAGAAAAAACGAATATTCACATCAAAAAAACACTGTGAATGTAACGTTTACATTGTTTTTACTATAAATGTTCGTTTTTTTTACCTACACAGTTTCGATGTGAAGTTTCAATATAAAAAGTGTTGGTCTCACCGATCTCGCGTGAACCTAAGTCTATATATTCCGTGAGACCGGTGAGATCAACATCTTTTACATGAAACTTCAAAGCGAAACACTGTGAAGGTAAAATGAACATTCATAGTAAAAAGAATATAAATGTTACGTTCACGGTATTTTTTGATGCGAAAGTTCAATTTTTTTATACCTTCACAACATTTCCCTTATGAAGGTTAGTATTATATATTTGTTACCTTCACAGTATTCGCGCTGTAAAAGTTTCGTTTTTACTTTGTTTTGGATTTTTTACCTCGAAAGTGTTTTTGAGTTTGAGTATTCAAGTTTTGTAACACCCTAAAAATCAGGGCGAACAAAAACCTTCAATTTAACAAAAGGTGGTATACAATGAGCGCCAAGGCGTGAGCTCATCCCAAAACGGGGTATAAGTAATGTACAATTAGTTACAATGTTTGTAATCGAAGGAGAAATACAATAACCAAACTAGTCTAATTCTATCTAAGAAGAAGACTACAAAAGGGTTATCGTTCTACGGTAAGTCTCGCGGTCATAGTAGACCGGTATCTCCAATGTTTCCCCCAAGCTCACTCTACGTCCGAGGCCTACTTGGGGACAATGTCCCGAGTACCTGAGAGACACATCGACACCAAGCAAGTGTTAGGCTAAAGGAGCCTAGTGAGTTGTACAGTTAATATCATGCGCATAAGATATATATGTATACGGACATGCGAGATTATACATGATTACACTAGCAATATGATTAGCATATTAAACCGGTTTATTATTATCTTCGGAAACAATGGGAGCGACCCATTTCCACCAACCAATGCCCCGACATTATCTAATTCCAAACACCTCGATGCCCCGGATTTAGCATGGCGACATCATCAGAGGCCCGCGCACTTCGGAGCCACCCGAAGGCCGGCGACATAGGTACACACCCGCGACTGTTTGGTGTGGACACATTGCGTTGGTTCGTCCATGTTATCATCGTATAGGATCGTGAGACGGAATTTAGCATCGCGTCACATCCATATCATTTTCACATAAGACTTAGATACTGGATTTAGCATAGCATCTAGTCCCTATCAATCACACACAAAAACCTCGACACTGAATTTAGCATAGCATCATCACAGAGGTGTGTATCGAGGTCTCAAGCCCCTTTTTATCGTTTGGCGTAAGCCACGTTTAGGTTAACCATTCCATTTTCCAAAACACAATGTCATGTACCATTTGGTGCTTTTCATATAGCTACATTTGTCAAACAACCCGTAGGTTTAGCACATTACGACATAGCATACAATATATTCACCTCATATAAGGAACAACACTATCCAAGTTATTCATACGAGCATATACTTCAAGCATATCACGAATATTCTCAACTAGACATGATAAACAATTTGTACCACATTCACATTCAACCACCAGACCAAGCAAGGCATAGAATTCATCAAAATGACGTGCTCTCAGTTTTAACAAAAAGGTTTTAACAACTCACCTTAGGGTTTTGTGATAAAAACCCCCAAATCCCAAGATTAGGTCAAATACGAGCACAAACCTAAATCAAGTAAATCGAACCCTAGATTAGTTCATAACCTTTATTATACACATAGATCCAACCTACAAGGGTTTATTTGAAGCTTACCAAGTGAGATCCAAGCTAAAACCCTAAGTCTTGAGCTTCCCTCTTTCCAAGCAACAATGGTGGAGAAGGGGTGAGTGAGGAAGATGAAGTGAGTGAGGGGTGATTTCCAACTAGCTAGCTCCAAGTATGGATTTAGCTTCAAGATCTTGTAGGGTTTTGGATTTGGAGAAGGTAGAGAGAAAATTCAAGTGGAATGGTTGAGAAATGAAGGAGGAGTGGTCAAATGAGGTCAAGAAGGGTTAAAAACCCGTTTTCTGCATTGTGCAGACACCTAGCGATCGCTAGGTGTCATGGCTAGCGGTCGCTAGCTTGGTTCTTTTCACGGTCGCGAGCCCGATCGCGAGCAAAAACAGAAACTAGTTAAATTTGCCTAGCGATCGCTAGGGTTGTGGCTAGCGATCGCTAGCATCTGATCCATTTCAGTCCCATTTTGTTTCGGCCGTAACTTCTTCGTTTTAGCTCCGTTTTCGATTCCGAAAGAACCGTTGGACTCGTAATTGAATTTCCTAACATATTAGACCATAAAATACATAATTTGATCTAAAATTCTAAATTTCCATATTTCATTAAAGAGTCGCTATTATACCGAAATTACGGGTGTTACAATCCTCCCCACCTAGATAAAATTTCGTCCCCGAAATTCGTTACACCTACGTGAATAAGTGTGGGTATCTCCGCTTCATGTCCTCCTCGGCCTCCCACGTGACATTAGCACCTCGGTGGTGCTTCCATTGAACTTTGACCATTGTTACCTCTTTATGGCGTAATTTCTTCGTCTTACTCTCTAGGATGGCTTCCGGTTCTTCTATGCATCGGTTACCGTTGTCAACTCGAATCTCCGATAGAGGAATGACGCTCTCTTCCTCGGCTAGACACTTCCGCAAATAACATACGTGAAAGGTGGGATGTATCCCATCCATTTCGGGCGGTAGTTCTAACCGGTAGGCTTGTAGTCCAACTTTTTCTAAAATGGTAAACGGTCCTAGGAAACGTGGGCTAAGTTTCCCCCGTTTCCCGAACCGTATGATACCCTTCCAAGGAGACACTTTCAACATCACGCGTTCCCCTACTTGGAAATCTACGGGGCGACGTTTCTTGTCGGCATAGCTCTTTTGTCGGTCTTGGGCGGCTTTCAAGCGTTCGCGGATACCCTTTACTTTGTCCGCCGTCTCTTGTATGATTTCGGGTCCCGCAAATTGCTTTTCACCCGCCTCCAACCAACACGTCGGTGTTCTACATTTCCGTCCGTATAGTGCCTCGAACGGTGCCATCCCGATGCTAGAATGGTAACTGTTGTTGTAGGCAAATTCCACCAATGGTAGGTGTGTATCCCAATTTCCCCCGAAGTCGATCACGCACGACCGCAACATATCCTCTAGCGTCTGAATCGTCCGTTCGCTTTGTCCGTCGGTTTGAGGGTGGTAAGCGGTGCTCAACTTGAGTTTCGTACCCAAGCCCTCTTGTAATCCATGCCAAAACTGGGAAGTAAATCGGCTATCTCTATCCGAGACAATCGATAATGGTACACCGTGTCTTCTCACGATCTCCTTTATGTATAGTTTGGCCAATTTGTCCATGGGTAGGGTTTCCCGCATCTCGAGAAAGTGAGCACTCTTCGTGAGTCGGTCCACGATCACCCAAATAGTGTCGTGACCCCTTAAGGTTCTCGGTAGTTTGGTCACGAAATCCATGGTAATATGCTCCCACTTCCATTCCGGGATGTCCAAAGGTTGTAAACTCCCATAGGGCTTTTGGTGTTCTGCCTTGACTTGAAGGCACGTGACACACTTCTCGACGTAGCTAGCCACATCAAGCTTCATGACCGGCCACCAATAGTTCATCTTCAAATCCCGATACATCTTGGTGCTCCCGGGATGTATGGAATACTTGGATTTGTGGGCATCCTCCAAGAGCAATTCCCGGTTGCCACCAAGCTTCGGCACCCAAACTCGGCCTCGAAACAGTTTAAGTCCGCGGCTATCCTCGGTCAACAACTCCTTTTGTTTTACCATCACCTCATCCTTGAGGTTTTCTTCTCGAAGGGCTTCCGCTTGACTCGTCTTGATCCGGTCCATCAAGCTCGACACCACACTAATCCGGTTAAGGGTCACACTAACGCCATCGCCATAGTTCTTACGGCTCAAGGCGTCGGCGACTACGTTTGCCTTACCGGGGTGGTACAATAAATCGCAGTCATAGTCCTTTAGTAGCTCGAGCCATCTCCTTTGCCGCATGTTGAGCTCCTTTTGGTCGAAAATGTGTTGGAGGCTCTTGTGATCGGTGTATAGTGTACACTTGGTCCCGTAAAGGTAGTGTCGCCACAACTTCAATGCAAACACCACCGCCGCTAACTCCAAATCGTGCACCGGGTAGTTCCTTTCGTGATCCTTCAACTGTCGAGAGGCGTAGGAGATCACCTTGCCTCGTTGCATGAGCACGCATCCGAGTCCCATCTTGGACGCGTCGCTATAGACCACGAAGTCTTCCGTTCCGTCCGGTAATGATAGAATCGGCGCTTGACATAACTTCTTCTTGAGTGTCTGAAAGGCCTCTTCTTGCTTGTCGGTCCATAGAAACTTGGCGTTCTTCTTCGTTAGCACCGTGAGCGACGAAGCAATCTTCGAGAAGTCTTGGATAAACCTCCGGTAGTAACCCGCTAAGCCAAGAAGCTTCTTATTTCTGATGGGTTCGTTGGCGACTTCCAACTCATCATGGCCTCAATCTTCGCCGGATCCACTTTGATCCCGTCTCGTGACACCACATGGCCTAGAAATTGCACCTCGTGGAGCCAAAACTCGCACTTTGAGAATTTGGCGTACAATTTCTCGTCTCTAAGCACGTTCAATACTTCTCGTAAGTGTCGCTCGTGTTCGGCCTCATCTTTGGAGTAGACCAAGATATCGTCGATAAAGACTATGACCGACTTATCTAGGAATGGTCTACACACTCGGTTCATCAAGTCCATGAATACCGCCGGTGCGTTGGTCAAACCAAACGGCATCACTAAGAACTCATAGTGTCCATATCTCGTTCGGAAAGCTGTCTTAGGCACGTCGTCCTCCTTCACCCTAACTTGGTGATACCCGGATCGTAGATCAATCTTTGAGAAGCACCCGGCACCTTGTAGTTGATCGAAGAGGTCGTCGATCCGAGGTAAGGGGTATTTGTTCTTTACCGTCCTCTTGTTTAGTTCCCGGTAGTCGATGCACATTCTCATGGAGCCGTCCTTCTTTTTGACGAAAAGGACCGGCGCTCCCCATGGCGACGAACTCGGTCGGATGAATCCCTTCTCGGAGAGTTCTTGCAATTGCGTCATCATCTCCTTCATCTCGGTCGGAGCCAATCGGTATGGAGCGCGCGCGATCGGAGCCGCTCCGGGTGTAAGGTCAATGTGGAACTCCACTTGGCGTTCCGGTGGTAATCCGGGCAAGTCTTCCGGAAAGACGTCCGGAAACTCCCGCACCACATTAACATCGGCGAGCCCTTTCTTCTCCAACTTAGTATCGATAACGTAAGCTAAAAAGGAGGTGCATCCCTTGGCTAGGCATTTCCTTGCCTTAACCATTGAGATGGTCGTGTAGGCGCCCTTCTTCTTATCCCCATACACGGTGATCGATTTTCCGCTAGGCGCCGGTAACGTGACCATCTTTTTGCCGCAACCTATGTTGGCGTCATGTGCGCGCAACCAATCGATCCCTAACACTACGTCGAAACTACCAACGTTCATGGGTATGAGGTTAGCGGAGAAGGGTTCTCCATCTAACTCTATAGTGCACCCCTCAAAGCAATCCCGAACGGTCACAAGAAATCCGCCCGCTACTTCTACTACTAGCGCATCAGATAAGGGAGTGGTAGGCATAGTGAATTTCTTAGCTAAAGTGTCATGCACAAAAGAACGTTCGGCACCCGTATCGAAAAGAATAAGCGCAGGTATGGAGTTAACGAGAAACGTACCCGATACGAGATCGGATGCCTCCCTCGCCTCTCCGGCCGTCATCTGAAAAGCCCGGCTAGTCACTCTCGGCGGGGCCTCTCCTTTCGCCACGGATCCACTCGATCCCCCGGTGGGCGCCTTCTTGAATTTCGGGCAAGCATCCCGATAATGACCCGGCTCCTTGCAATCGTAACACACCGGCACCCGGGCCCCACAATCTTGGGTCGCATGGCCCTTTCTCCCGCACTTCCCACAAGAAATGGGGTTCGCGGGAAAGTCACGTCGACACGGCCCGTAGTGCTTACTTCGGCATCGGTTGCACCACTTCACCTCGTTCCGGTTCCCGCCTCGTTTCCCGTCATGAAATGGCTTGCTCGGTCGGGTCGACATGGCGGCCTCCTCAAATTTCCTCTTTTGCCCGGCTTGATAGCCTTCCACCCGGGCTTGGGTGATGTCATCCTCGATCCTCAACGATTCTTCGATCGCCTCATGGAGGGTGGTGACCTTTGCGATCCTCACCGCCGATCTTATCTCGGCCGGTAGTCCACGAGAATAGGCCTTGATCTTTGCCTTCTCGTCGGGAGCCAAGTGCTCCACCATCCCAAGCTTCTCCATAAAGTCCTTTGCGTAAAAGGAAATGGGGTTGTTGCCTTTCTTCAATCCCCGGAATTCGTCCTCGATTTTGTCAAGGGCTCGCTCGCTACAGTATTTCTCGAGCGTCTTCTTCTTGAATTCGGCCCAAGAGAGCCTAGCGTACACCTCCGGAGTGAGGGAAGAGCGGGTCAAGTTCCACCACGTGAGGGCCTCGCCCTTAAGGAGGTGGGATGCGAATTTGACTCGTTGGGAAGAGTCACACTCACTAGCCTCAAAGGCCATCTCCATTTCGCGGAGCCAATTCAAGCATACGATCGGGTCGGTACACCCCCGGAATTCCGGCGGTTTACAACCCAAGAAGTTCTTGTAGGAGCACCCCTTAGTTTTCCCCTTCTCTTTGTCCTTATCTCCCGTGACTCGGGTCTCCTCGGTGACCACCACCACCTCCGCATCCCCCGATGCCGTAGCGGCGTTCTCTCCCACCGTCTCGTTGCGTCGGTGGCTAGCGTCACGGTCCTCCAACATCTTCATGAAGGACTCTTGTTGTTTGCTCATGGCTTCGTTCACGGCCTTCATCACACTATCGAGCATTCTCATCTCCGGGGTCACCTCGGTTAGGACCGGGTTTGGATCCTCAAGATCGACCCTTGGCACGTGCTCCGTTCCCCCACCGAGAACGGGAAGCCTCGGTGGACTCTCAACCGTCTCGACCCGCACGTGTTGGTCGGCGGTCGAAGCGGTTTGGTCGGGTGTTTCTCTTGCGGCGCCCGTTCGACTACGGGTGTTCGCCATACCAATCTGTCACACACAAATGCACGAGAACAGGATAAGAATAGACTACTTACGAACTCCAACATTTATCATCATCATAATAACAGTTACTCAAACACTCGCGTACAACGCATTCATAGATCAGTAGCTAGGTGATTTATGAACTAATCATACATAAGCATCCTCGTTACCATCACCACAACTTTGAGTAAACGTGAATTCGTAAACCTATTGCTCTCCCCACCTAAGGTTCTACCCAAGGTGTGTATCGTGTTTACTAGTTTGCTAAGTTTAAGTCTAGGCATACTACAGTGACTACCTAGTTCGCTTAAACTAAAGCTCTGATACCAACTTGTAACACCCTAAAAATCAGGGCGAACAAAAACCTTCAATTTAACAAAAGGTGGTATACAATGAGCGCCAAGGCGTGAGCTCATCCCAAAACGGGGTATAAGTAATGTACAATTAGTTACAATGTTTGTAATCGAAGGAGAAATACAATAACCAAACTAGTCTAATTCTATCTAAGAAGAAGACTACAAAAGGGTTATCGTTCTACGGTAAGTCTCGCGGTCATAGTAGACCGGTATCTCCAATGTTTCCCCCAAGCTCACTCTACGTCCGAGGCCTACTTGGGGACAATGTCCCGAGTACCTGAGAGACACATCGACACCAAGCAAGTGTTAGGCTAAAGGAGCCTAGTGAGTTGTACAGTTAATATCATGCGCATAAGATATATATGTATACGGACATGCGAGATTATACATGATTACACTAGCAATATGATTAGCATATTAAACCGGTTTATTATTATCTTCGGAAACAATGGGAGCGACCCATTTCCACCAACCAATGCCCCGACATTATCTAATTCCAAACACCTCGATGCCCCGGATTTAGCATGGCGACATCATCAGAGGCCCGCGCACTTCGGAGCCACCCGAAGGCCGGCGACATAGGTACACACCCGCGACTGTTTGGTGTGGACACATTGCGTTGGTTCGTCCATGTTATCATCGTATAGGATCGTGAGACGGAATTTAGCATCGCGTCACATCCATATCATTTTCACTAAGACTTAGATACTGGATTTAGCATAGCATCTAGTCCCTATCAATCACACACAAAAACCTCGACACTGAATTTAGCATAGCATCATCACAGAGGTGTGTATCGAGGTCTCAAGCCCCTTTTTATCGTTTGGCGTAAGCCACGTTTAGGTTAACCATTCCATTTTCCAAAACACAATGTCATGTACCATTTGGTGCTTTTCATATAGCTACATTTGTCAAACAACCCGTAGGTTTAGCACATTACGACATAGCATACAATATATTCACCTCATATAAGGAACAACACTATCCAAGTTATTCATACGAGCATATACTTCAAGCATATCACGAATATTCTCAACTAGACATGATAAACAATTTGTACCACATTCACATTCAACCACCAGACCAAACAAGGCATAGAATTCATCAAAATGACGTGCTCTCAGTTTTAACAAAAAGGTTTTAACAACTCACCTTAGGGTTTTGTGATAAAAACCCCCAAATCCCAAGATTAGGTCAAATACGAGCACAAACCTAAATCAAGTAAATCGAACCCTAGATTAGTTCATAACCTTTATTATACACATAGATCCAACCTACAAGGGTTTATTTGAAGCTTACCAAGTGAGATCCAAGCTAAAACCCTAAGTCTTGAGCTTCCCTCTTTCCAAGCAACAATGGTGGAGAAGGGGTGAGTGAGGAAGATGAAGTGAGTGAGGGGTGATTTCCAACTAGCTAGCTCCAAGTATGGATTTAGCTTCAAGATCTTGTAGGGTTTTGGATTTGGAGAAGGTAGAGAGAAAATTCAAGTGGAATGGTTGAGAAATGAAGGAGGAGTGGTCAAATGAGGTCAAGAAGGGTTAAAAACCCGTTTTCTGCATTGTGCAGACACCTAGCGATCGCTAGGTGTCATGGCTAGCGGTCGCTAGCTTGGTTCTTTTCACGGTCGCGAGCCCGATCGCGAGCAAAAACAGAAACTAGTTAAATTTGCCTAGCGATCGCTAGGGTTGTGGCTAGCGATCGCTAGCATCTGATCCATTTCAGTCCCATTTTGTTTCGGCCGTAACTTCTTCGTTTTAGCTCCGTTTTCGATTCCGAAAGAACCGTTGGACTCGTAATTGAATTTCCTAACATATTAGACCATAAAATACATAATTTGATCTAAAATTCTAAATTTCCATATTTCATTAAAGAGTCGCTATTATACCGAAATTACGGGTGTTACAAGTTTTATTTACCTTTACAGTGTTTTTTTTGTAAAGTTGTATACGTTAAGTTTTGGTCGCACAAGGTATCACGGAAACAGTTTGGTCAGTTAATTTCACACGAACCTAAGTCTATATATATATATATTTATATATATATATTAATTAGGTATAATATACAAATAAAGTAAATTACATCATTTGTCCATGTAGTTTTTAAATAAAAAAGAAAAAAATAACTAAAAAACTAAAATACTCCCTATATTAACACACTTAACAATTTTCTTTTAACGTTGTTAGGATAAAATGAACCAAAAACATCTAAAAGAAGTATCTTAATGGTATAGACATTTTCAATCGCTATTTTGATTTTGAAGACATTAAAAATAAAATAAAAATAAAAATAAAAATGAAAATGAAAATGAGAATAGGGAGATTTGGAGGGTTTTGTTTGTCGACAAAAATAAGATTAGGTTGATCACACGATGAATGCAATGGCATAACATCAAAAAAAGTCAACCCCTTGTCACTTGCTACAAATTGACAACAACAAATCAAAATTACAACAATCCCTAAATTCTAGGGTTTCATTCCAAATCAAAATCAATTCTCTTCTCTAATAAAACCTCTGAATTCTGAAACAACAAACCTCTGAAATCTGAATTTTAATCCATGGACAGAATCAGCAGCTTGCCCAATGATGTCCTCTGCCACATCCTCTCCTTCCTCCCAACCAAACACGCCGTCGCTACTTCACTTCTTTCATCCAGATGGCTGAATCTATGGGCATCTCTTCCGATTATCGATTTAGACGATTCCCTTTATCTGAACCATTCAGCTAAACAATCCAATTCAGCTTCTTTTCTCGATTTCGTTGATAGGGTTTTGTCTGTGAACAAATCCCAAACGATTCTCAAGTTTCGGCTTCATATAAACGATTCCCGTGAGGATAATATGTTTCGGATTAACGGATTCATCGATAACGTTATCCGCCGTAGAAATATCGTCGAAATCGATTTGGGGATTTTTCTTAGTTTTCATATGGAAGGTGGTGATTGCATTCAGGTTCCAGATAGTCAGACTTTAAAGGTGCTTAAGATTAGGAGTGATAGTGGTTTAAAGATGCCTGCTTTTCGAGGTTGTTTTCCGATGCTTAGCGTGTTTGATGTTAAGGTTTCGCTTTACGAGTCGGGGGATGATCTGATTACGAAGCTGTTTCCGTGCTTATCGGTACTCGAGAGGTTGTGTTTGAGTGGGGATTTGAGTGATTGTAGTGGTGAGGTTTATGTTAATGTTGGTGGGGTTTGTTTGAAGAGTTTGGAGTTGGAGTTATCGATGGGAGATAATTACGATGATTGTGATGCGATGGTTGTGATCGACGCGCCTCGTCTCGAGTACCTTAGGCTTCGAGATGGGTTTGTGGCGTCGTACTTGGTGAAGAACAAGCCTGCGATCGGTGAGGTGAGGCTTGATGTTGGGGATTATGATGAGGAGTTTCTCGATTTCTTGGAGGAGATGGGTCCTGCGAGACGGAGTCGGTTTAACGAGCTTTTGCACGGTCTCGTAAACGCTAAGTTTCTTTCGGTTTCTGCAAGCACTTCGAAGGTTAGTGCTTCACTTCCATTCAACTTCATATTGGTCAAGAAGCATATATACAGAGATAGAGATAAAGATTCAAATGAGAAGTGTTAAAAAATACGAAGGAGAGAAGTCATCTTAACCGTTGATACGATTGAGATCATAGTTGACTAGTCAAAGATTGCAACTTTAACCGGTCAAAAGCCGCAATCTTTGACTAGTCAAAGTTTGGTTGGACGCGATTCACGGAGGCAGAGGTCAAAGCCGCCTTTATTGACCGGATGAGTGATGGAGATCACTTATTTGCTTCGTATTTTTTTAGCACTTCTCATTTGAACCTAATAGTATATAGAGGGAGGTTCATACAAGAACAACCCAATTTGCAAGAACAAAGGAACCAAGGAAATCACGTGTGATTTTATGCTGCGTTGGAAAAAGCATGTGTAGGCCACGCTCCGACAAGGCGAGTGGGTGAGCCGCAAGTGGGCGTCCATGTACAAAATCACGTGTGATTTTGTTGGTTCCTTCATTCTTGCAATTTGGTTTTGTTGTTGTTTGAACCTAATTCATAGTGTATATATATAGATATATATACATGATTATTAAGAGTGGATATGCCACGTGGTGCTATTCGGTATACTCGTGTTCACAATGAAATTTGAGTTCACAGCCGAACTTTCGTCTATATATATAATACACACGAAAGTTTGGCTGAAAACTCACCTCTAATTGCGAACGTGATGACACCCGATAACGCACCACGTGTCCCATTCATCTGAATAATAAAGGATTATTCAGATGCATTAGTCATGATGAATAATACAACATTGGATCTAAATAATGTAGCATTCGGTCTGAATAATGCATCATTCATCATGAACAACGTATGAACATTCCGTCTGGATAATACTATTATTCAGACTAAATGGGACACATGGTGTATATTTGATTTCCCCAGGGAGGTTCAAACGAGAAACATATCAATTTAAGAAATTGTGAGAAGCAATCTCGGCTACTCATTCGGTCAACAAAGACGGCTTTGATCGGTCCCCCCCTTTAATAATCTCTACCCTCCCATGAATCGCATCAATCCTCCGACGTCCACCGTAACCGAACCGAGAGATGAGTGACTGAGATTGCTTCTCATGTTTTCTTAAATTGATATACTTCTCATTTGAACCTTCCCCTATATATATATATATATATACATTTGAACTTTCCTCTTCCTCTATATATATATATATATTATTGATGATGTTTTTTATGTTTTATGAAGGTAATTTTTTCCCAAAAATGGGTTCTACCTGTGTTGCCGTGTTTGATGAAATTGGAACTAGATGTGCATACTAGTTGTTGGATCCTGCTATTATACTGGCTTCAAAGTTGCCCAAACTTGAAGGCTCTGTCTTTGATAGTAAAGGTGAGGTTTAAAATACCATGAAACTTATATCATCCGGTCATCCCATAAAAAAAGAACCAAGTAGAAATGAAATTAAAATTTTCCCAATTTGGTCAGGAATGAAAATTAATGGATCTGCAGGAATGATTTCATTATATAATATCAAACCAAACAACAGTTTTCATTATTATTCCCATTCCTGACCCCCCCCCCCTCCAATACCCCCAACCAAACGCCCACTTAAACTATTTTCATCTAATCTAATGAAATTGATGAAATTAACCACATAATTATATAAGTTTACCAAAGGTTATTTGTCAAGTGTTCAAGCCAGTAGATCCCAACCTTCTTGGCAGTCAAGTGTTCAAGCCGCATTAAGTCTGGTGAGTGTATGCAAGTTTTGCTATAATTTACTCTAAATATTATATACTTAAAAAAGAAATTCTATTTTCTTATCATACCAGGGTATAATGACATTTGATTTAACTAATAGAGTAATAGTTGAATACTTGTATCATGCTATCTATTTACTTTACATGTTCTCAAGGATAATGATTTAAGTTCATAAGAATTTTTTTAAGTATATAATATTTATATTTCTCACCTTTGACCTCTTGGGAGGATTGGGCCCGATTGGTACCATGGTACCAATGGGCCAATAGATTAACAAGATTTTCTTATTTTATGATTACCAAGGGTATTTTAGACATTTAACAAGCAATTAAACATTCGTATTAGACAATTTGTCATGATCTTAACACACTACACTCGATCTTTGCAATTTTCGACATGGGACGAAGGCATTATTATATATCTAGGTGAATTAAGGTCATAAATTTAAAAAATACAAGCACTTGAACGCCTTGTTGATGAAGTTTGTGGGTGAAAATCATAAATAGGAAAAACCCGTAGAAGACTCTGACATGCTAGAAGAACTGGAGTTGATTGAACCAGAGGATGTACCGTCTTGCTTATCGTTACGCTTAACAGAGATCGAGGTCACGAGACTCGGGAAAGTCGAAGAGGAAGAAATGTTGAAGTATCTTTTGAGCAATGCCAAAGTTTTAGATAAATTCACGGTCAATTCTCGTGTATATATTAAAGATGGAATTTTACAATAAATCCACTTTGATACATTTTTCTTTTTTGTGGATAGATGTACTAATTTTACAATAAATATATTTCAAAACTCAAGTCATGTAGCTATAACCAATTGCTTCATATCTCAACATTTCTCGATTAATATGATAATATCTTTTTATAAAAAGGTTAATCTGGATTTTTCTTAGACTTGCATTCTTGATGAGTTGTGGCCGACCGAGACTAAACTTAATTTGAAAAAGATGGGATATTTCATCACATTTTCCGAACATCTTCAACTACCATGTCAAAATAGAGAATATTAAAATTTAACAATCTTTTTATTTAAATAGCAATGCTAAAATGTATTTCGTCATGTATAAGTATTATATATCTTTAAAGAATCTCTAAAACCATGCATAAACCAGACAAAACAACCAAAAAAGCAAATAATCACAAACACATAGAAGTAGGATACTACTACATACAAGGAGTTAACCTAGGGTACATAAAGACGAAAGAGGATTGGTAGATGCACCATGAAAAATAAATCCAAAAAAACAGGGCTTCATAATTGAAGGTGAATAAAGCTCCGCACTACCTACATCTGACATATGAGATCTCGTGCCACTCTACCCCTAAATTTTGAAATGTTAATACAGAGGCAGAGCCAGAAATTTATAGGAGAGGAAACATTATATAAAATTAAACATATATAAGTCAACATTATAAAAACACAAAAATAATGATATTATATATTTATATCGATAATATTCGACCTTTACATATTTAGCAGTAACGTCGAATTTTCATTTTTGAAACTTATCTATGATATCTTCATTATTGTAACACCCAAACCCATTTAACAATTTTAAAAGAAAAATTCATTAAAAACCTCCTTAAATGAATCAAATAAACGACCGTTCAAAAGAAACCCAAATTAAGTTAACATCCGTATCTAATATCCCAAATAATAAATGTCATAAAGTTCACAATCGGATCGGAACGCCACGTCATGCCGGAACCTTCAAGCCGGAGCCTTGCCTTTGTCAACACCGGAACTTGTACCTAAAAAAAATAATTAACACGAGGGGTAAGCTCAACAGCTTAGTGAGTAAGTTACACATACAACGTATCATAACAATATGCACATAAACGTAAACATCCACATCGAAACAGCTTAACGGTTTCCCGTTCACGGACCATCCCGCAATCCGGTCTCCGCGGTTTCCCGCCCCTTTCGGGTCATCACGCAACCCGGATTATCGTCATGCATCACCAATCAACACGTATACACACATAAAATTATAACACGTTGGAAGTGAAAACCCACTCACCTCAAATATGTCACGAATACGTAAAAGCGATCACTCACAAGTGTAGTCCGCGCAAAAACTCTGAAAATAATACACGCATTAAAACCCACGTATCGCTTTCTAGTTGCTAGAACGAACTCCTAACTATCATTGCCTTTAACCGCGTTAAACGGTAAGTCAAAGCGACGTAGCCTAAGCCTTTACACTATTATTACCGCCGGTAACCGAGATGGCGACTATGGTGGCGGAGACCCGCCACCATCATCGCGCACCACCTCTATGCAGCGGCGGCGGCTGACATGGCCACCACCACCGCTGGTCCACCTAACACCCGACACGGCAGCCGCAGCAGACGGGGTCTGCTGCCACCGCCGGCGTAACCACCCAAAACGGGCAACGGCGGCAACCGGGAAGCTCCAGTCACCGCCGGCCATGAGGAGAACACCACGCCACCACTGCCGGCTGGAGTGCAGCGGCGGCGGGACAACAAAACCCCTGCCATCGCCGTCAAATAGATCAATGGCCACCAAGACAGCGGCGGCGGCGTAGCCACCACCGCCGAGACTCTCACGCATGCCACCACCGCGGCTGGCGGCGTCCTAAACGCTGCCGGCGTCGATCACAAACCAGCAGCAACCGTGGATGGCCACGGCCGCCGTTCAACGGTGGTGGAGCACGGCGGCAGCAACGGCGACCACCGCCACTACCCCGGCCTCTCAACCACCACGTCGACTGCAAGGGTGGTGAACCACCATCAATACGTTGCTTGACCTACGAGGGTTTCGACGAGAGCTTACCTACGATGCGAAACCGGAACCGGCGCCCTCTCTCTCTTCCCCGATCTCTCTCTCTAACCGGCCTCCCTTTCTCTCTCGTTTCTTAGCCTTCAAGTTGCACAATGGGAGGGAATGCGTCTCTAGGGTTTTTAACTACAACCTCGGGCCTTCATTACTTCACCCACAAGAAAGGATCCTTAAATAACTCTAACCCTAATTACTAATAATAATTATAACAATAATAACAATAAAAATTAAATAAAAGAAAGAAAAAAAACGGGGCGTGACAACTCTCCCCCACTTACAAGGATTTCGTCCCCGAAATCAGTCTGAGAACAACTCTGGGTAGTGCTCTCGCATCTCTGCCTCTGGTTCCCAGGTCCACTCGGAACCCTTCCGATGCTGCCACTGCACCTTCACGATTCCGATCTCCCTGCGTCGTAACCTCTTCACCTTCCGGTCTATTACCGCTACCGGCCTCTCGACGTAATTCAGGCTCTCGTCCACCTGAATATCGTCTAAAGGAATATGAGCCGTCTCGTCGGCGAGGCACTTACGCAACTGCGAAACGTGAAAAGTGCTGTGGATCTGCCCTAGTACCGCAGGCAGCTCCAAACGATAAGCTACCTTCCCAACACGTGCGAGAACCGTGAACGGTCCGATGTAACGAGGCCCCAGCTTGCCCCTCTTTCGGAACCGAATCACTCCCTTCCAAGGAGAAACCTTGAGTAGAACTCGGTCTCCCACCTGGAACTCCAAATCCGACCTGCGACGATCAGCGTAGCTCTTCTGTCGACTCTGAGCCGTCCACAACCGCTCCCGGATCCTCTGAATATCCTCCGTGGTCCTCTGTACAACCTCGGTGCTACCCAGGACACGCTGTCCGACTTCACCCCAGCAGATAGGAGTACGACATCTCCTCCCGTAGAGCATCTCAAACGGCGGCATCCCAATGCTCGAATGGTAGCTGTTGTTATACGAGAACTCTGCCAGAGGCAGGTACGTATCCCAACTGCCACCGAAATCCAAAACGCAAGCTCGCAGCATGTCCTCCAAGGTCTGAATCGTCCGCTCACTCTGACCGTCCGTCTGAGGGTGGTACGCGGTGCTAAAATGCAGTCTGGTACCCAACTCCGAATGAAACCTCTCCCAAAACCGAGAAGTAAAACGTACGTCCCGGTCTGAGATGATCGACACTGGCACTCCGTGCCTCGACACCACCTCATCCACGTAGATCTTTGCCAGTTGCTCCGCAGTCGAACTCTCCCGGATAGGAAGGAAGATAGCGCTCTTGGTCAACCGGTCCACTACGACCCAGATCGCGTCAAACTTCCGAGGGGTTTTCGGAAGCTTGGTGATCAGATCCATAGTGAGGTTCTCCTACTTCCACTCGGGAATCTCAAGAGGTTGCATCTTGCCGTGAGGCTTCTGATGCTCAGCCTTGACCTTTAGACAGGTCAAACACGACTCCACGTACCGAGCCACGTCTCTCTTCATCCCTGGCCACCAATAACCCGTCCGCAGATCCCGGTACATCTTTGTAGCTCCCGGATGAATCGAGAATTTAGACTTATGAGCTTCCTCAAGCAAGGTCTGTCGCGCCGAGCCCGCCCGAGGAACCCACACTCTACCGTACCTAGTCAGCAACCCTCGACTATAACGCGGCCATCTGCCCCCGAATCCGTTCTCCATTCTGGTTCTCCTCCCGACTCGCCTCCTCTTGTGCCCGTAGAACCAGGTCCACAAAGGAGGTAGTCACCGCCATCTTCAGGTGTGAGATACGAAGCGGCGCGTGCTCCGTCTTCCTACTCAAAGCGTCAGCAACCACATTGGCCTTGCCTGGATGATAGAGAATCTCGCAATCGTAGTCCTTGACTACGTCAAGCCACCTCCGCTGTCGCATATTCAGATTCGGCTGCTCCAAGAAGTACCTCAAGCTACGGTAGTCTGAGAAAATGGTGCACTTCACCCCATACAGATAGTGCCTCCACAACTTGAGAGCAAAAACAACCGCCGCAAGCTCAAGATCATGCGTGGGATAATTAGCCTCGTGAGGCTTCAGCTGCCTCGATGCGTAGGCTATCACCCGTCCCCTCTGCATCAGAACACAACCCAAACCCAGCCGAGATGCGTCACAATAAACTGCCATGTCTTCCACCCCCTCCGGTAGAGTCAGAACCGGAGCCTCACACAGCTTCTGCCTCAAGGTGTCGAAAGCCCTCTGTTGCTCAGAACCCCAAACGTACGGCTCGCTCTTCTTTGTCAAACGCGTCAAAGGCACCGCAATCTTAGAGAAATCCTGGATGAACCGTCGGTAGTAGCCGGCTAAACCCAAGAAACTCCGGATCTCGGTAGGTGCCTTCGGAACTTCCCAGTTCATAACCGCCTCAATCTTTGCCGGGTCCACCTTGATGCCCTCCCGGTTTATAATGTGGCCCAAGAACTGAACCTCCTCCAACCAGAAAGCGCATTTCGAAAATTTGGCGTAGAGATGCTCCCTCCTCAGGACCTCCAGCACTTCCCGTAAATGCATCACATGCTCCTCTTTCGTCTTCAAGTAGATCAAGATGTCATCGATGAAAACGATTACGGACCGATCAAGCATCGGGCGGCACACCCGATTCATGAGGTCCATGAAAGCTGCTGGAGCATTGGTAAGCCCGAACGGCATTACCAAAAACTCGAAGTGGCCGTAACGGGTTCGGAAAGCGGTCTTGTGAACGTCCGCTTCCTTCACCTTCAGCTGGTGATACCCCGACCGAAGATCGATCTTAGAAAACCACGAAGCCCCCTGAAGTTGATCAAACAGGTCATCAATCCTAGGTAGGGGGTACCTATTCTTGATGGTCACCTTGTTGAGCCCACGGTAATCAATGCACATGCGATGACTCCCGTCTTTCTTCTTCACAAACAGAATCGGTGCACCCCACGGTGAGCTGCTCGGGCGGATAAACCCCTTCCCCGAGAGCTCCTGCAACTGCTCCGATAACTCCTGAAGCTCCGGCGGAGCCAGACGGTAAGGAGCTCGCGCAATCGGAGCCGCTCCTGGTACCAAGTCGATGCCGAACTCGATCTGCCTGTCAGGTGGAAGGCCAGGCAGATCCTCAGGGAATACGTCTGGGAACTCGCTGACAACTGGCACCTCTGCTACCGACAGCTTCTTCTCCTTCGCCTGATCCGCCATGGCATAAACCAAGAACCCTGTACATCCCCGCTGGATGTATCTCTGAGCTTCCGCGACAGAACAGAAGGATGTAGATACCCTTCTCCCCTTGCCGTACACCACCAGTTCTCCCCCACTAGGATTCTGGATGCGTACCAACTGCCCCGCAACATCCGTGGTCGCCCGGTTGGGAAACATCCAGTCGATCCCGACAACCACGTCTACTCCGTTCATGGGAATGGGGATGAGATTGATGCTGAAACGAACTCCAAAGATATCAATGCTGCACCCCCGGTACACATGCTCGACCACCTGCACCTCCTCCGCAGCTACGTCGATTGCCTGAGGGCTATCCAGATTACCGAGCTCGATCTGGAAGTCCTTACAGAACCTACGCGACACATAGGACCACGTGGCCCCCGTGTCGAAAAGCACTAGAGCCGGTTTCGAGTTGACAGGAAATATGCCTAAGGTACACATTTAACGGCAGATACACTATTCTTATTACTAACAAATGGAGTAAGCCACAATCAATAATCGCATAATAACATAACAAGGAAAAACCTGTAATCACATCAGGCGCCGTCTGCGCTTCCTCAGCAGTCATCTGAAAAGCTCGCCCACGGGTGGTAGCTCCGCTCTTCCCTTTGGTAGTACCGTCAGTGATCATAAGCGTCGCCGGTGCAGGGGCCAGAGCTGGCGTCTTCTTCAACTGAGGGCAATCGGGCTTGATATGCCCCGGCTGGTAGCAGTGAAAACAAAGCCTAGCAGTCTCCTTGCAGTCCTTGCTGAGGTGGCCCGTCTTGCCACACTTGTAGCACGATAACTCCCGCGGCCTGCACTCTCCCCGATGGTAACGCCCGCACTTCGGGCAACTCGGGGTCCCGCTCCTGGTATCGGTCCTCGCCCCCTTAAACTTCTTTGCTGGTGCGGACTGATCTTCTGCTTTCCGCTTCCCTTGCTGCAATTCCTCCAAGACTAGCTCCTGAGCCCGTGCTACCTCCTGCATGTCACCGAAGGTCTTGCACCTCCCCGTGGCCACCGCCTTCTTGATCTCCGGCTTCAGCACTCCCAAATAACGAGCCATCTTCAGCGACTCGTCGTTCGCGTATCCAGGTACAAACAGTAGCTTCTCCAGAAACTGCGCAGTGATCTCGTTCACCGACTCCGTCGTCTGAGTCAGTTTCAAGAACTCAGATGCTATCCGCTCCTTTTCGATGCGAGGTGCGAACTCCTCGTCGGACAAGGCCCGGAATTCCTCCCAGGTCAGCGCAGTGATCTGTGCCTCCGTGTACTTCTTGAGGGTCAGGTCCCACCAATCCTTTGCAGCTCCACGAAGAAGGTTCACAGCGAAAAGAACCTTCGAACCATCGGGGCACCCACAAGTGCGAAATGCTCCCTCGACCGCCGAGTACCAGCGGTAGCAAGCCACGGGATCCTTCTTCCCGTCGAATAATGGCGGTTGGCACGCCATGAAATCCTTGAAGGTGATCCCACGAGGTTGGGACTGACTCGTGCTCCCAGTACCTAAGCTACGGGCCGTGAGGGCCGCATCAATGCGCTGGTCCACAGTCTGAATCAGCTCATCCCTCATTTGGTTGAACAGCCCCGGCAGCATTTGCTGCAGGGCCTCAGTGATTTGGGCAGCAATGTGATCGGACTGCCCGGGCTCATCATCAGTCTGGCTTCGGGTTAGCACCATTCTGAAGATTTAAAATTTTTAGTCACAGCCTAAACAAACATCACTATGCACTACTAAGGTACTCACACGCAACCCTAATAATAGTGATCATGCCAACCTTAAAGCTAGTCCCTACCGCGCATGCTAAAACAAATAGGTTACACAGCATCTATTCACACAGCGTCACAATATCGTAAGCATGCTAGAACCCTAACCGTCGTCAATAAGTTTTAAGTCTCCAGAACGTAATCAAATCCAACACTACACAGGTGTTTATAGTAATACTATTATTGGCGCCGTATTACTATACCCAACCATGCATGGTAGCCGGATCAAGACCACCGGGCAACAATCAAACAAGAACATGCCCGACGACCCATCCTCGACGTACCAAGGTGTTTACGTTTGGTCTTGATACCGTCCTAATTAGACCTAATCCCATTGACTAACAGCCACATAAAATCATAGAATACAGCTCAGCTTCATTCCCAACAAGCCACATGCAATTTTATAGTTAAGCATGCGATTACAAGCAATTAATACTACACACGTGCATATAACGATTTAGCAACTAAGAACTAAAGCTTACCTCCGCCTTGACGGTTCCGCTGGCCGTTCCGATCTTATCCGATTGATTTCAACCGCCTGGTTTAAGTCCAACCACACACACACACCCACGAGTGCATGTGCTGATTCTCTTAAACCCGGGCTCTGATACCAAGTTGTAACACCCAAACCCATTTAACAATTTTAAAAGAAAAATTCATTAAAAACCTCCTTAAATGAATCAAATAAACGACCGTTCAAAAGAAACCCAAATTAAGTTAACATCCGTATCTAATATCCCAAATAATAAATGTCATAAAGTTTACAATCGGATCGGAACGCCACGTCATGCCGGAACCTTCAAGCTGGAGCCTTGCCTTTGTCAACACCGGAACTTGTACCTAAAAAAAATAATTAACACGAGGGGTAAGCTCAACAGCTTAGTGAGTAAGTTACACATACAACGTATCATAACAATATGCACATAAACGTAAACATCCACATCGAAACAGCTTAACGGTTTCCCGTTCACCGGACCATCCCGCAATCCGGTCTCCGCGGTTTCCCGCCCCTTTCGGGTCATCACGCAACCCGGATTATCGTCATGCATCACCAATCAACACGTATACACACATAAAATTATAACACGTTGGAAGTGAAAACCCACTCACCTCAAATATGTCACGAATACGTAAAAGCGATCACTCACAAGTGTAGTCCGCGCAAAAACTCTGAAAATAATACACGCATTAAAACCCACATATCGCTTTCTAGTTGCTAGAACGAATTCCTAACTATCATTGCCTTTAACCGCGTTAAACGGTAAGTCAAAGCGACGTAGCCTAAGCCTTTACACTATTATTACCGCCGGTAACCGAGATGGCGACTATGGCGGCGGAGACCCGCCACCATCATCGCGCACCACCTCTATGCAGCGGCGGCGGCTGACATGGCCACCACCACCGCTGGTCCACCTAACACCCGACACGGCAGCCGCAGCAGACGGGGTCTGCTGCCACCGCCGGCGTAACCACCCAAAACGGGCAACGGCGGCAACCGGGAAGCTCCAGTCACCGCCGACCATGAGGAGAACACCACGCCACCACTGCCGGCTGGAGTGCAGCGGCGGCGGGACAACAAAACCCCTGCCATCGCCGTCAAATAGATCAATGGCCACCAAGACAGCGGCGGCGGCGTAGCCACCACCGCCGAGACTCTCACGCATGCCACCACCGCGGCTGGCGGCGTCCTAAACGCTGCCGGCGTCGATCACAAACCAGCAGCAACCGTGGATGGCCACGGCCGCCGTTCAACGGTGGTGGAGCACGGCGGCAGCAACGGCGACCACCGCCACTACCCCGGCCTCTCAACCACCACGTCGACTGCAAGGGTGGTGAACCACCATCAATACGTTGCTTGACCTACGAGGGTTTCGACGAGAGCTTACCTACGATGCGAAACCGGAACCGGCGCCCTCTCTCTCTTCCCCGATCTCTCTCTCTAACCGGCCTCCCTTTCTCTCTCGTTTCTTAGCCTTCAAGTTGCACAATGGGAGGGAATGCGTCTCTAGGGTTTTTAACTACAACCTCGGGCCTTCATTACTTCACCCACAAGAAAGGATCCTTAAATAACTCTAACCCTAATTACTAATAATAATTATAACAATAATAACAATAAAAATTAAATAAAAGAAAGAAAAAAACGGGGCGTGACAACTATCAAGCTCGGTAAAAACATCTTTTTCGATATTAGTAACTAAGCAATCATTCACCCATTGATCTCCCATTATAATCCAAATTTCCTATTCGTAAGCAGGAAGATTGGCTAAATTGATTTCTACACAACTTTCTTTGCAATTATCACGATTATACTTATCTAGCATAGATAACGACCCACCGATTTCTTATCCATGACCATTAGATGTTAAACTATATAATATAGAAAAAACTAAATGAGTAGCAAACCCTAACAAGTAATAACTAATAATAATGAATCCATTTTCGCTAACTCTTAGTTTACAAGAATCTTGATTAATAATAAACATTTTGTTGTAGGATTATGTGTCATCATCAAAATAAATTGATTGAGAGAATATTTTCTATATATTAGAGATTACCATAATGAATGTTTCTTTTTCATTGTAAACTACTCCCTATTTAAAGAGCTTATTATTAATGAGAAATATAGACCTCATTTTCTATATTTACTATTGTTCTATTTTGCTTTTCCTTTAACACGTTATCAACACGTAAGCTAGGAATTGTTTTTGTCCAACGGTTGTTCTGCTAGTTACTGCTGTCAAACGATTTTCATCAAACAAGTATGTATATTCATATCCTCATCTTTATATACATATATGAAATCTTATGTATTTTCTTTTCATCATATGAAAACTTTGTGGTTGCATGTGGATATATCAAGTTTTATGCTAATTTTATTGCCTTCATTGCTTCACTATACGATTGATTCTATGATGAAATCTCGTATGTTTCTATCCATTTTTTCTATGATAATGACATCTAAATTCGTTGATTTTTTTTCCCTCACTGAATGCTCCTATTAAACCAAAAACATTCTCTTAAAAAAGTCCTTTTTATACTTTTGAATTATATGTTTACTTTCATATTAAAACATATCTCTTAAAATCATATTTATATTTTTGGTGGTTAAAATTTTATGTCTCAACATGATTTGAGTTTTCTTTTGAAAGTAAAAAAAATCGAAGAAGTTTTTTGTGGCAAAATCGGATCTTTTCTATCATGAAGTATTTTTTATTTTTCTTTTGCCATATATTTTTGTAGACAATATATTTATTAGTTTTTTTTAATATTATGTTATAATAAAGATTTCGAAATCAAATTTTGTTTCTCCTCTGGTAGAAGGAAACTTTATGATTTTTTTATTGTTTATATGATAATAAATTTTGAATATGGCTATTAGTATAATCTATCTTTATAGATTTATTCTAATTCATAACTTATATACGTAAGCTTTATTTCAATTAGAAATTATAATAATTTATTGTTGGATTGTTAACTTAAATAAATCAGATTAAATAATTGTTTTGATTTTTGGTTTAATGATTATCTACTTAAAAAAAAATCTATATTATGTCGGTGTAAATAAGATAAATGGGAGAAAATAGATAACTGGAGTTTAGGATTATCATCTTATTATATTTACATAAATTTAATTACCTTAACATGTTATATGTGCTTATGTTTTCTATGTATATCGTTTCTCCTCTTATTATAGTTTAATTATCCTAAACATGCTATCTTTATATGGATTTATATAAACTTATTATTCCATGCTTTAATAATATAGTTATACCTTTAGTATCAAGTTATTAATTAAGTTAACAATTTATATGGATTTATATAAACTTATTATTCCATGCTTTAATAATATAGTTATACCTTTAGTATCAAGTTATTAATTAAGTTAACAATTTATTTAATTTATAAAACTGATTTCCTTTCCTAAATGTCGATACAAATAATATTTAGTAGATAATTGTTTTAAATATTTATTAGTTACAATTTTACATTTTATAAATTATTATATGCATATGCATTTGATTGCTTCATCGGTTAGCTTAATTGATCATAAATGAGTTCCTACTCATAATTTTTCAATAATTTTAGAAGTTACACTTCCAACCTCCAATATTTTTTGGTCTTTTATCAAAAGCTTAAATTTGACTTCATTTTAAGACCAACATTTATTTGTCTCCTGACAAAATCTCTTCAAATATTATTAAGATATCAAAACATTAAAATTAGATTCATATGCCAAACGCACATTTTTTGGCCCCTTGCCAAAAATTCAAAAAAAAAAACTACAAAAAGGCCACCATGGTATTAATTCAATATCACATTTTGGCCTCATGCCAAATCGACAAAAATATTAATGTTATTATAATGTATTTCATAATTGAAGTGATTGCAAGATGTCTAATGGATTTTGTCAAACGGGTGTAAATAGCCTAAGGTTTGTAAGGACTCAAGCAATCCACGCGATTCCCCTTCTTACCTGGAAGTCCAAAAGTGTTTTTGCGATTTATTTATGAATAATGAAATACCAGTACCTTTTCAACAAAAGAAACGTTTGAAAATACCAATTATTAAATCATATAATGCCTTGATAAAGGGATTTCATGAACACCATAGATTTCGTATTCATAAATTACAATACCTTAATTCTTGTCTATGTAGTTAGCCGAACCAACTCATCCCGAATTTGATATATTGGATTCGATGTCCTAAACTCAAAAGAACTTGAGTACAAAGATATGAATATCCAATTTAAAGACTGGAAAGGTACAAGAATATACTTAAAACATATTAAAAAAACAAAGTAAATCCCTAAAAATTGAATAATTATGAAATTATAACTACCAAAAAACAATGTAACAATATAATATATAACATATTACATCTAAATCAACCGTAGGAATAGAATCATCGTCACCGCCGTCACGGACAAAAGTTGAACTCCCAATTCTAATCCTCATATTTGTCAGTTCTGCATATAAAAGCAATAAAAAATTAAAAAAATAAAAATAATCATATACTTAATTATAAATCAATGACGTACCTTGCTCAAACTTTTCAATTTCATCTATGTTCTCTTCAACTACAGTTGGTTGACCCGGGCCTCGTAGCCAGTCTTGTGTACATATAAGGGCTTCCACTATTTTAGGAGTTATAAAACTCCTAAAATTATCTAAGACCCTACCACTCGTACTGAAAAGTGGACTCAGATGCCACAATTGAAATTGGAACAACAAGTATGTCTCTAGCTACTTTCGAAAGGATCGGAAACCTTTCACTATTAATTTTCCATCATCTTAAAATATCAAAATCATCCGTATCATTTAAGGTAGATTCATTTAAGTAAACTTCAAGTTCACTCTTCTTGTTGAGCGAATCTCCACTTTCCATCTTTTGTTTCTTTAACTGGGTTCTAACTCTAGGTTGAACCTTTCCAACGGGAACATTTTCAGACCGAACGGGTGGAGGAGGCATCATAGTACTAATAGTAGAAGGTACATATACAAAATATGTTGAGACATACTCTTCAAACAACAAAGTCAAATTAAACTTTACCTTCTCAAAGCATGACTTGCCTCGAGTCTCACCATACATTTGCTTCATCAAGTCCTCCATGTACTCAACCTTGTCTCTTGGGTCAAATATTTTGGGAAAGAAAATGACCATATTCATCTTATCCGGATCGCCCCAATATTTGTTGAAATTTTATTTCATTTCACTATGCATGACCTGTTCATAATATATAATATACTTAAAGGAAAATGGACATACCTTTTCAATTTCTGACATGTATTGTAACGTGTCGTCAATAAAGCAACTCAAATCTAAAATATTTGATAAGAAGGAATTTGAAGTGATGTAAAGTGATCCAGAAATTCTGATAGTCATCTTATAAAAAGTCTTCAAAAATACCACCAAACTCTCAACAGCTAACCAATCATTATTTGAAGGCATCGAACCCACTTCCAAAGCCAACGCGTTGTCACTACTTTAATACATTTCAAACACTCTTTGGTAAGCTATTGCGGATCGAAGCATCATGTAGGTGGAGTTCCATCTCGTTGGAACATCAAGACAAAGAACTTTTCTCTTTCACTTCAAGCAAGTCTGCAAATTCTCTAAACTTATGCAACCTAGATGGAGAACCTCTAACCCACCTAACACAATCTCTAATCTTCTTCACTGATGCATCTGCTAATTTCAAACTAACTTGTACAACCAGATTCAAAATATGAGCAATGCATCTCATATGTATGTAATCGACCCTAGTAGAAGAACCACCCTAACTTACCAACTTGTGTTTCATAAACCCAATGGCAACATCAATGCTTGACGAATTATCAATTGTGATAGTGAATATAATTTTTAATTCCCCACTCAATCAAACAATTTTCTAAGGATTTAGCTATAGACTCCCTCTTGTGTGACAAAATTGGCACAAATGATATGACTTTCTTATTTAGTTTCCATTCGTGATCAATAAAATGTGCAACGACACACATATAATTGATTCTTTGAACAAACATCCATGTGTCAGTAGTCAAACTAATGCGTTGTGTGCTTGACTTAAATAGTTCTTTGTTGGGTTTTTCTTCTTATCAAACTGAAACGAGTCAACTGTGAATCTCAAACCTAACTGGAATGAGAAACACGAGACATAACTCAATAGATCAAAACTTGACCCAAGGGTTATCAAAACCATACTAGGATTAAAATCCATGGTTATACAATCAAACCTAATTGGTTTGATTAAGCGGAAACAATTAATGATAAAACCCGAAAAACACACAAATCTTGTTTATGTTATTTACACACATGAATATTATCGTGAGTTTAGAATATTACATCGGAAGCTCAAGATTAGTCAACTCGTGATGAAGCCAAACGAAATCCTTCTAGCCGGAATAACCCCACACAATCACGAACAAACTGTACGCGAATCTGATCGAAAAATAAACACAAAACCGAATCTGGTTTTGGGTTTATTCTTGGCGTCGACCAAGGAGAGAATAAAAGGGATTGGGAGAAATTTTCAAGGTTTTTTTCTGATAAAGAATTGAATGAATGAAACTGTGTGGCTTAACCTTTATTATATATGGCATGAGTTACCATATTATGATAATACCAAACCAAACCATATTTATCTCTTTGGAAACTAAATAATTATTTTCTTAACCATCAAGAAAATGATATTCCTTGTATATATATAATATCGAAATCTTATATATATATACATATCAATTTCCAATTAAATAATTTCAAGATAAATATTTTACTGATTAATTAATTCTGTTATATATTTATTTAACTAATAAATATATAAACCTTATTAATTAATTCTTTTAACAAGAAACCTTTAACTTTAGAGTTTCTACAGAAAACACCCAAATGATTAACTATTATAAATCAAACTCTCCGAACTGGGGTTAATATACTATTCGAATTACAGACCCTCACAGATGTGACCCTCGAGTGTCTTATAACGTTAGATGTGCGATCACTGGTTTTTCAACTTCTGCACATAATTACTAACATTCTTAAAATTTGTTTTCTCTTCATAGTAAATACCAAATATCTCCCTTTTTATTGTCCATCGAGATGGGATCTTAAATCTAGGACATAAGCTCTTCATAAATTGCTTAAAGCCCGTACCTTCGACAAACCTAAATGGAAGTTCATCTATTATAATCATTTTAGCTAAAGCCTTTCACACAACTTCTTGATTAAAAAACCCAAGAAGTTAAAGCACTACCACCACTATCAAATTTTCCAGATTGAAAAGCAAGCATTGTCTATTTCGTTTCCTTAGCATGTGGATTTTTAAACAAGCTCCTATATGGTTTCTTAAAGTAGTAGTACCATGCCTTTTTGATTGGGCCACATATTCTCCTAAACAATTCAAGCACATACCTTTAATGATTATACGGTCATCATTAAAAATCTTTTCCAAATGCTCCCATACTACGGATCTAGTTTCTGTTGCCTTTTGTTTTTTTGGTTGCGATTCCGATTGCGTTACGATATGATTGGGTTGAGAAGAAGGTTGTTGACTAGTATTTTGACTATACTCCATTTTTAATCCTAAAAAGTTTACTTGGATCAAAGTATGTTTGTTTATTTTCCAAGTTTTATTTGAGTTTTTTTGCGTAAGTCTTTTTTCCCATCTAAGATCAATTCTGCATGTGTTGGATATTTGGGAGCAATTATGAAAGATGATTTATTCATGAAACCATAATTCCTCACTAAGCTTAAAGCTGATGTACTTCATATATGTATCTCAAGTAAGATTAGAGCAAGATACAAAGGGACCGAGATGAAGAATTGTAATTCTTAATATACCCTTTATATGGGCTAGGCTATTGAAATCTTGTTAGAACAATTCTACATATATAAAGCTTATGATGTTACGGGAAACGGGGTGTCACAATCACATAGTGGTTTCTTATTCTCATGAACTTGTTTGCATGTCTTCTCATAAGCATCAAGCCTATTCTCACCTTCTAGATTTTTACTGAAACAATGTTGATTTGATTTATGATGCATCCAAGATATACCTTCTAGTGCTTTATCTTATCCACTCCCTAGATATTACGGATATGGTTCATTGTCAGCTCAAGATAAGCCATTTTTACCATGGTAGTTTCAACTGATTTTAAATCAAAATCAAACACAAAAACTATACAAAATGAAGAATGATGTAAGGCTATTAAGGAGAAACCAAACACTATAGAGTTGAACAAGACATAATCTGTTGTTGCTCTTCTAGAAGGTAAGTACGTCGTGGGATATAGATGGATCTACAAACTAAAATACAAACCAAGTGGCAATTTTAAACGTTGTTAGGATCTACTTGTTGCTTAGGGATTTCACTAAAAATAAGGTATCAAAATTGTTGATACGCTCTCTTGATGTGGCAAAAATGGTCATAGTTTAAACAATGTTTGCTATTATTGTTATCAATTCTTGGGAATTAACAGAAATCAATGTAAACAATACATAGTTTAAACAATGCCTTCTGAAAGGTGATTTGGATGAAGAAATGTTTATGGATATTCCCCAAGGTTATCAAGTCAATGGTTCATTACCAACCAATTCTAAACTAGTATGTCTCCTTTACAAATCAATTTATGAATTTCAACAAGCTTTCTCGACAATGGAACACGAAGGCGATAGGTCTCCATCTTTATGCAAAATGTTGGATGTGTGTAATCTAAAGAATACTACTTCCTTTTCTTAAGGGACATGGAAAATATTATGTTTCTTTGTTGGTATACATGGTGATATTATCATCATGAGGCTTCTTTGACAATTGTTATGGATAACAAAAAGTAGTTACGCCGTGCTTTTAAACTTAAGGATCTTGGCAAGTTAAAATATATTTTTGTATATGGAGATCTCAAGGTGTAGGGGTGTGCACAATTCAGTTCGGCTCAGTTAGTAGGAAAAATGTGAATCGAACCACACTAGGCGAATATCTGGTTAACCGAACCGAAATCGAACCATATGTCTAAATAAACTGAACCGAACCGAAGTAAGTCAGTTACCCGCGGTTCATATCACGATTACCCGAATTTATAAAAAATATTAATTTGCAATATAAAACTAGTAAATTTAAACCAATTTGATATCAAATACATATAAGTAATCCAAGAATAAGCAATTGAAATAGGTTTTATTATTTAAAAATATCCACTCTTCGTTTGGTAACTTGATGTCGGCTCTTTCATGGCTTCACCGTTTATACCACCGAATTGGCGAATTTATTCATCCACCGTAATAGATGAGAAAACTTGGGGCAAGGGCAAGTCCTTTAAATCTGAAATTAAAAAATAAATTAAAATCCATTAAACGAGAAGAAAGAAAACCATGTGTAAGTATAAAAAGTTAAAAAATAGAAAATTGCAAAATACAAATCGTACCGGCTTCAAAGTTTTCAAGTTCTTCTAACTTTTCCTCAATATCAAGAGGAACATTTTTGGACCTAAGCCAATTATGGGAACACACCAATGTCTCGACCACTGTAGGGGTTAATGACCTACGAAAGGTATCAAGCACACGTCCTCCGGTACTAAATGAATATTCAGAAGCCACAGTTGAAGCTAGAATCGCCAAAATGTCTTTAGCCATTGCCGCCATTACCGGTAACCTTGATTCATTTTTCTTTCACCAATCCAATATATCAAACTTGTTGTCTAGGAAGCCAAAGTTGAAGCTAGAATCGCCAAAATGTCTTTAGCCATTGCCGCCATTACCTGCAATGGTTACATTTTGTAAATAATAAATGACAAAATCAGTTGACAAAAAAACATAAGTATGACGACACAATAAATAATAAAATACAATAATTTACCTATGCCACTTGAGGTCTCTTTGTTGGGAACCGTAGGCACTAACGGTGCGCAACGGATAACAAAAACGATTCCCAAAACTGGACCCAACTTAAACCATACAGATACAATCATAGGGTGTTTTGAGGGTTACCTTAACACAAGAAAAATCCGGACAGCTGGTAGGGGTTACACCGCTACTGACACCACGCGAGAGGGTTGCTAGACCACCGATACTGATCGAAATTCGATCCTTGTGTGAGAGAGAGAGCCGACGGTTTAGAGAGAGAGAGAGAGAGTTTTTCGTAGGAAAAATTAACTGATCATCAAGCCTTTAACCCTTTATTTATAGGTTAAAATAAGGCAGTATTTTAATCACATTACAATTCCTTTTATAATTATCTTTTAATTAATTCCTTAATTAATTAATTGATTAATTAATTTACTGATTAATTAAAACTAGTAAATAATTATTAACTAATAATTGTTTCTCTCTTCTCATTTATCTCTTACACACAAATTCTCAATTAGGTGTGCAGCGGTGTAACCTACTAGTGTCTTATAACATTGGACACGGTAACCCTGTTACTGTCTTGCACACAATCCTAACAGACTTCCACTTGTGTTAGACATGTAACTATGTTGTTACCATTAGCCTAAGGAGGTTCCTAGCCAGACATTTAGGTTAACCAGGTTATAAGATCTCTTATATCCAGAGATACAATTCACGCTTGAATTTGTACACAGGTTCATTCCTTTTGCACACGATATTTCTAAAATGATTTTAAGACATGGAGTGGAGGATTCATTTCCTAAAATCAAGTATTTCTTGACTCTGATTTCGATTGCCTGCAGTAACGGATATTGCTAAATAACACCTGTTATTCTCTCCGAGCGTGGCCACACGTTTTCTGCCAATCTTAATCGTCAATGGGCCCGAAAATATCTCTCTTTTGAAAGAGGTGCAAATCCCGTCTTGACTACTTGCATTTGGATCCACGGCTTCCGCTGCATCTAGTCATGTCCCGTATGGCCGCCCTGTTACGGTGCAGCGTTAGGACGTGCTAAGAGTACAGCAGTCCTCATGTTCCCAAACCAAGTATCTCAGGTCTAAGGACAACCTATCAAGTCAATGCTTATGACTGAGGCTCCATGAAGCAGACTTGATTACTGGTCACTTCCAATACCCAAACACTCTGATGAGTATTTATAAATACTTGGTCACATCACTTGTGCTTTTATTCTCTACCTCGAATAAATCATCAAGTATTTATAATAGCGTTAAACTCCCTATTGAAATTCCCATTTCAACAAGTGGCTACGGAAATTTAAATTTCATACAAAACTTTGTAAAATCATGGATACGTTAAATATGCGAAAAATAGTTAATTTAGAACAATCATGAATTAAAACCTCCATTCATTTTATCACACTGAAAAATCTACATGATTAAATTGTTCAAAATTAAACTATAGTAATAATTAATAAACTAAAAACTAGGTACTGGCTTCCAGGTACTGCATCCCAATGGAATTTGCATGTGCCTCATGCTTCACCCTTGCCAGTGGCTTTGTCAGCGGATCTGCGACATTTTCTTCTGTTGGAATCTTGCATATTCTCACATCCCCTCTTCCAATGATCTCTCGGATAAGGTGATATTTTCTGAGCACGTGTCTTGACTTGTGATGCTCTCTAGGTTCCTTTGCTTGCGCCACGGCTCCCGAGTTATCACAGAATATATCAACCGGTCTAGAGACACTGGCAACCACTCTGAGATCCGACAGAAAATTCCTTAGCCAGACAGCTTCCTTTGCCGCATCAGATGCTGCAATGTACTCTGCTTCTGTAGTTGAATCTGCAATTGTGTCCTGCTTTGAACTCTTCCACGAGATCGCGCCTCCGTTTAGAGTAAAAACGTACCCCGACTGTGATCTAAAATCATCTCTGTCGGTCTGGAAACTAGCATCAGAGTATCCTTTGACGCTGATTTCATCCTCAGATCCTCCAAAAACCAAGAACATGTCTTTCGTTCTTCTCAGATACTTGAGAATGTTCTTGACAGCCACCCAGTGAGGTTCTCCTGGATTCTGTTGATATCTGCTCGTAACACTTACTGAGTAAGCAACATCGGGCCTAGTACATAACATGGCATACATAATCGATCCAATTGCTGATGCATATGGGACCGATTTCATTTTGTCCTGATCTTGACTAGAAGCAGGACACTGTGTTTTGCTTAACACTATGCCATGTTGCATCGGGATAAATCCTTTCTTGGATTCATCCATCCTGAATTTCTTCAAGATTTTATCAATGTACGTACTTTGGCTAAGTCCGATAAGCCGCTTAGATCTATTTCTGTAGATCTTTATGCCAAGTATATAAGCGGCTTCTCCAAGGTCTTTCATCTGGAAACATTTGCTCAACCAACTCTTTACACTCTGTAAAGTTGGAACATCGTTTCCTATGAGTAGAATATCATCTACGTACAAGACCAAGAAGGTTACTATGCTCCCACTGAACTTAGTGTAGACACACGGCTCGAACTCACTTTTGGCAAAACCAAATTCTTTGATTCGCTCATCAAAGTGTAAGTTCCAGCTTCGAGATGCTTGCTTTAATCCGTAAATGGATTTTAGCAGTTTACACACCTTGTTAGGATTCTTAGGATCTTCAAACCCCTCTGGTTGTTCCATATAGACGTCTTCTGTTAACTTTCCATTCAGAAAGGCTGTCTTGACGTCCATTTGCCAGATCTCGTAGTTAAAGTACGCTGAAATGGCCATAAGAATCCTAATTGACTTTAGCATGGCCACTGGTGAAAAGGTTTCATCATAGTCGATACCATGAGTTTGCGTGAACCCTTTTGCGACCAGTCTGGCCTTGAAAGTGTGTACATTTCCATCCATGTCGGTTTTCTTCTTGAAAACCCATTTGCGTCCAACAGCTCTACAGTGTTGTGGCAAATCAGTCAACTCCCAAACTTGGTTGTCGTACATGGATTGCATCTCGGTCTTCATGGCTTCCTGCCATTGTTCAGACTCATTGCCTGACACAGCTTCTCCATAGGATGTTGGTTCATTCAAGTCTCCACTGTCCTGAGAAACTAGAAACCCAAGATACCTATCTGGTTCTTGTGTTACCCTACTGGATCTGCGAAGGTCCTGTGTTTGCACTTCCTCAATCGGTTCTGATTGAGGTTCAACATTCTCATGTTGAATTTCTGGCTCAACAATTGGTGTGGTGTTTTCTTCGTCTACTACCTGTAGATCTACATCCTTTCTGGTGTTCCCAGAACTGAGAAATTTTTCTTCCAGAAATTTTCCATTTCGAGCAACAAAAACTTTGTTCTCTTCAGGGTTGTAAAAATAATATCCCACGGTGGTCCTGGGATATCCAACGAAGAAACACTTGTCGGATTTGGGCTTGAGTTTTTCTGAGGTGGGTCGTTTGATGTAAACCTCACAACCCCAAATTCTTAGAAAAGATATATTGGGTTTCTTACCCTTCCATAATTCGTATGGAGTCTTTTCTACCGACTTTGTTGGCGCTCTGTTCAGTATGTGTGCTGCTGTTTCGAGCGCATGTCCCCAGAATGACATTGGCAGCGTAGAGTGACACATCATCGTTCGTACCATATCAAGTAAAGTACGATTTCTCCTTTCTGACACACCATTCATCTGAGGTGTATACGGAGGTGTGAGTTGGGATACAATCCCACACTCCATCAGATGATTGTCAAACTCGTCACTAAGATATTCGCCTCCGCGATCCGACCGTAAAAACTTGATCTTTCTGCCAAGTTGATTCTGTACTTCATTCTGAAATTCTCTGAATCTTTCAAAGCTTTCAAATTTATGTCTCATAAGATAGACATAACCATACCTACTGAAATCGTCAGTAAAGGTAATGAAGTACCGGTATCCTCCTCTTGCCACATGACTAAATGGTCCACACACATCTGTGTGAATTATTTCTAACAAGTCAGTAGCCCTTTCATTTTCTTTGTTGAAAGGTTGCTTTGTCATTTTGCCAGATAAACAAGACTCGCAATTATCAAAAGGTTTATAATCGAAAGTTCCAAGAAAACCTCCTTTTAGGAGTAGTTCAACGCGTTTCTTGTTTATGTGGCCTAAACGACAATGCCAGAGGTAAGTTTGATCCTCAATGTCTTTGGATCGTTTACTTATATGATAGATTTCACTACTGTTGTCTTGTAGATTTACTGTATATAGACCATTCACAGGTGTTGCTTTAAAATAGAAGATATTATTTTTAAAGACGGAAATCATTTTATAATCGTATTTGTAATAAAATCCTTGGTCTACTAACAAATCAAAAGACAAAACATTCTTAATCATATTTGGAATATAATAACAATTATCCAGTTCCAAAACTAGACCCGAGGGTAAACTAAGACTATAAGATCCTACTGCTTCAGCAATCAGCGGAGTGCCTTCGCCAACTCGTAGGTTCGAACGGTCCTTCCTCAAAGTCTTTCTTCTAGCGAATCCCTGTAAATGATTACAAATGTGGTTACCACTGCCTGTATCAATTACCCATGATTCATAAGAAGTGATTAAGCAATCTATCATAAAGATACCTGGAGCATCGGGTAAACCGATCTTTATCTGGTCGATATCCATCGAGTGCTCGCAAATATCCTCGCTGCCGCATTCTGGGCAACTCAGATCTCCCAGCTCATCAATCACATCAGTATCCATGAGATCAGCAGGTGCCGGTACTGGCTCTAAACTGGCCAGAATATCTTCATGAACTTTATCCACGTCTTTCCTTGGTTCCTTCATATAGGCACTAGCTGTGTCTTGAATCTCTTTCGTGAGGGAAAACCACATGAGGTACACTAACTCTTCCTGAGTCATCTTGTACCCCAAACGCGATAAACATTTAAAGAGCCTTCTCATTTCAATAAGATGGTCTTTAACTTACTGACCCTTTTTCAGCTTCAGTGAAAAAATCTCTTGCATGACCAGAAGTTTACCTGTGTGCTTATAGAGACCTAACTGGTTCTCCATATCTTTCACAACCTGGTGACATGATTTAACTCTTAAATCTCCCGTGAACTCGGGTGATGTCGAGAAAATCAGAATGGACATTACATCCGATTCATCTGCCAAATATTTAAAGTACTGAGCAAAATCCCTCTCGGGAGAATTACTCTCTGGTCGTGAAACAGGTTTTTCCAGAACATACAGCTTACCCTGTGCACGCAAGACATTGTCAAGGTGCATTTTCCAACTGGAAAATTTTGGCCTGTAAGCTTCCATTTATAGTTGATGAGTCTTAGGGATTCCTCAGGGGTATAAAACGGAATTACAGATTTTGACATCTACAAATTAAGAACAAATTCCAATTTTAGTTTATAATTACAAAATTCTAATAAATTGTTACCCTTAAAATAAATTTATTAGACTAGAATCCATATTTCACATGTGTCGGGAAGCATGTGATCTGTCAAATCGACTTATGCAATTTATGGTAGGTAAAACTATACCAATCGCATTTTAATTCGAAAATACGATTTCTAGATCGTCGGGACATCGGATATATAATCCGTGCATATTTAGTCCCTCTAGTGCATTTTGGCCTGGTACCACCCAGTGAATAAATAATTACCAAAATAGACTGCACCACCCGGGACCTGGACAAACCCTGGCCGGTACCACCCGGAGATAACTCGCAGAGTTTTATCACCCTCCAGTTTCGATTTGAACACGGGCGTTCATAGTGTGTGCACTTACAACGCCCTATGTACCTTACACAGGAGGTGCCCCTAAAGTGGGTTGCACTTACTAATCTATGATTTTAACAAGGGTTATAAATGCCAGTTTTCAAAAGACTTTGGATCCAAACACAAACTGTATTTGTATCCAATTTTACTTTTAAAACATTTAATTTTAAAAAGCGTTTATATTTAAAAATTACGTAACTAAAAACAACCACGCAATTTATACAACTGTTAAATATAAACAACCACGCTTTAAAACATGTCATAGTCAAAAACCCTTAACTATTGTCGTTTCGTGAGCCAACACAAAACGACGGTCTTTATTCCTAAGGGACAAATCTTCTCGGCGCTCCCACTGGCTCCAAGCTCCATGGTTATCTCCTTGTCTCCGTCTTCGGGACTCGATTTTATTCATTAAAATACATTACAAAAACCGGGTTGTAAATGGCACGTAGGCCTCCCGTAACCAATAATAAACAAAAAACATACGGAAAAAATAACATCACAACCACTGGTCAAAAGAGTTTGACTATGACATAAACAAAATCTTAAAAGATTTTTATTTTAACTAAAACAATTAATTTAGTAAAATTAACCTCTAGGATTTATACTTATCCAAAATTTAATATTCGAAGCCTAAACGGAAAAACTTCATGACTGTATCAGACTGATAACAATTGATCGTGAAACCACACGATTGATGATAGCAGCATACGGCCACTACCAACAACCGTGTCTCCACCACCGTTCACCGTTGTCACCATTGGTTGGAATCCCGACGACAGCGGCAACAATTGCCATCACCATCGCCGGTTTCGGGTGACTAGGAAAAACGGACAGCCACCGCCACCGCTTGGAGTCACGGTGCGGTGGTCGAGCAACTAGACGCCACCACCACCACTCGGCCGGTGGTTACGATTTCAATCGCCGCCGTATCCCACCACTGATCCGCCTGACGGTCGTCGATCGGTGGTGGGGAGATTCCGGCGACAGCAGTAGTATAAGCACCACCACCATCGCCGTCCGGCGATTCGATAAACAAACACCCACCGCAACCGCTTGTGATCGCGGTGCGGTGGTCGCACAACGGCCGTCGCCGAGCGGCGATTAACAATCAACACCACCTCTGCCGCCGTGTTTAGCGAATGAGCACGCCACCACCACCATCGATGATGGCAGCGGCGGCCATCGACGACAACAGCCATGGCTGCCGTCGCCGTTCGGCGGCGTTTAAAAAACAATCGATCGCCACCACCACAATCGGTGGTGTGGCTCTCGATCCGTAACCGTTGCCGCCACCACTATCGGTGGTGCGGCTGTCAATCACGGCGACTACCTCCGACGCCGCCACCACAATCGGTGGTGCGGCGATCGATCGTGATCTACGATGATAACCCGTAATCAACACCGATACCACAATCGGTGGTACGGTGTTCGATCACGGTGGGGATACAGCCAGTGCCGCAACCACCAACTGTGGTGCGGCCGACTCCGTTTTCCGGTGAGGGACAGACGGCGATCGGCCTGGCGGTCCGTCGGCTAACTGCCGTCGTTCCACCGCCGATCGTCGGTTTGCTAGGTTTACGAAAAAATTGATTTTTAATAACGAACTGAATAAAAGGCAACAATTTTTATAAACCTAATTAAACCAACTAACATATTATCCAGATCTGAAGGTTCAAGAAGTGGCTCTGATACCACTGTTGGGAACCGTAGGCACTAACGGTGCGCAGCGGATAACAAAAACGATTCCCAAAACTGGACCCAACTTAAACCATACAGATACAATCATAGGGTGTTTTGAGGGTTACCTTAACACAAGAAAAATCCGGACAGCTGGTAGGGGTTACACCGCTACTGACACCACACGAGAGGGTTGCTAGACCACCGATACTGATCGAAATTCGATCCTTGTGAGAGAGAGAGAGCCGACGGTTTAGAGAGAGAGAGAGAGAGTTTTTCGTAGGAAAAATTAGCTGATCATCAAGCCTTTAACCCTTTATTTATAGGTTAAAATAAGGCAGTGTTTTAATCACATTACAATTCCTTTTATAATTATCTTTTAATTAATTCCTTAATTAATTAATTGATTAATTAATTTACTGATTAATTAAAACTAGTAAATAATTATTAACTAATAATTATTTCTCTCTTCTCATTTATCTCTTACATACAAATTCTCAATAGGTGTGCAGCGGTGTGACCTACTAGTGTCTTATAACATTGGACACGGTAACCCTGTTACTGTCTCGCACACAATCCTAACACTCTTCCAACAATCTTTTATACTCGTAGCTCAAATAAGTTGTTGGGTCATCATCAACATCTAAAACAATTTCTTCCCTAAAAGATTGGCAATTAGCTGGATTGTTTTCATTGACTACTCAACTTCACGTGAGTAATGATTAAACAATCCTTTTAATACTTTCTCTATTTCATGACACAACCATTCAACTTTTTCTTTCTCATAGTTTTGTTCAACAATGAATGACACATAACCTAACTTGTGTCGCGGATCAAGAATTGGCCCGACAAATAAAAATATGTTTATGTTTGATTCATTACTCCAATACTTATCATACTTCCCCTTCATTCTAGTAGCCATCTTACGAAGGCCCTCGTCTCTAACAGACATCTTATTTTTTTTATCATTGCTCTAATACCAAATAGTTCATGGAAGTAACTTTTGCTAGTGACATATAAAGAGCCAGAAATACGCAAGGTAGAAGTATAAAAGCCTCTTAACAAGGGCAACAAACACCTAGCAAAGTCCCAACCTTCTTCTGTTGGCATACCTTTCAGTGATAGAAGTTCAGATCTATACTACTATCTTGCTCCTCCAACATAACAAACGTAACTTGAAACTTGATTGCGCTTTCTAGCATCAAGTAAGTCGAATTCCACCTTGTTTCAACATTCAAGGCAGACAAGACTCTTACTCTTAATTTTCATTTTCTCAACACATGCCTTAAAGCATTGGAGCCTAGCAGGAGAAGACCGCACATATTTTACAGCACATCGAAATTATGACAATTGGGTCTTCTAATTCTTTTAACCCTTCTTTCACGACAACACTTAAGATGTGGACACAGCATCTCATATGCAAATATTGACTATCCAACACACTATTCTTCCAATTATTAAGCCTTCTTTTTAAGTATCAAATGCAAAGGTCATTTGAACTAACATTATCCACGGTAATCGTAAAAACCTTGTCAATATCCCAACCTAGCAAGTTCTTCTCCACATATTTTCCAATTACTTCTCTAGAATGATTAGATATCAGACAAAAGTTTAATATCCTTTTATTGATGGTCCTTGATGGTGTAAAATATATATATATATATATATATAAACAAAACCAAGTTTAACCACAAAATCACCTAACCAATCACCATACTCACAGGCAAGCGTACCTGATCGCAAGCAATAAAGTTTAGGAAAGTCCGGGTATCGTTCTTACCACTGGGAACAGTCAAGTTATTGAAGAAAAATCTAATAAAGTTCAATTAATCTAAAAGAGGATTTTTCTATGAAAGCAATTTTAAAATACTAAAAAGATTGAAACTTTATTTAAAACAAATATTAAACAAGATAGTACTTATTATGGTTTAGGTTGAATCCCCTTGTGGATGAGTTAATTAAATCCCAAAAGTATAGTTTAGTTGGTTATTGTAAGAATTTAAGCTAAAGAGCACCCCAACATATTTTATCTCAGATTATAAACTAGGTTGGTCTCCCGGCCCAATTACAAGGACTGGTTGTCAAGCAGTCTAGCAAAAGTCGCCCTAATTAATGCTAGGTCGTGGGATCTTACTAAATAGTGTACTCTTGGTCCAAGCAAACTACTTACCACTTTACTCCGTGTCACCAGAGTGAGAGGTAAAGGAGGTTGATTAACTTGACGGAGTCTACCTATCTTATTGTCAGAAAAATAGATACACCCAACCAACAAGTTCAGATAGTCACACTTAAAACATTAACTTCGGAATAAAAGACAGACATTCAATAAATCAAACAAAACTATTTAATCATTAAAACCAAAACATCATCCAACAAGGTTCATCAAAACCATAATAAGTACTAAAAAGAAACTACTCACTAAACATTACTAAAACAGAAAACATGACTAAAGATAGAGATTTTATACCGACCGTGCAATGGGAGATGATCGGGAACCGGACAAGCAACACCGGGTAACAATCCGCTCACGCTCAAAGCTCATAAAAATCTCTCTCTTTCTCACTATGAATGACTACTGACTCTAAAGAATAAAGCTAATTAATTTCTGACTCTATGCTCAATAAAAGGATGGAAGCCTGTATTTATAAAAGCAGCCCGACTCACTTCGCGATCACGGAGCTGCAGCTTCGCGGTGCTAAGTACTTAACGTACCCTAATTTTCCTTTTCTACTCATTCTGGAATCTTCCATAGAGGGTCTTCACTTACTTCGCGGGGCTAAACTTTTGAACTCCAACGCGAAATCAGCCAAAAGTAGGAATCTTCTAGAATCTTCACACCTCGCGACACGAAAATATAAGGTTCGCGGACGCGAAACCTCTCTGGATCACTTTTGCACTTTTTTCCCACGTTTTCACAACTTTTCGTACTTTTCCGCTCAATGGCCTGCAAATCCTATAAAACCAAGATTCAATAGATTTTGTGAGTAATACATCCAAGAAATGAGTTAAAATGGGGTAAAACATTATAAACCGAAACGACCAAAACATGTATAATTTTGGAGTTATCAAAATCTCCATACTTAAGCTTTGGTTGTCCTCAATCAAAGAACTGAAATATAAGATAAATAACACCAAAATTATCTCCATCCGAAATCATCTAAGAACACAAAAACAACAAACACAATCGAACACACCACAAGATACAATGAATAATCGAATGCCAAGGACCAACCTTTCACCGTCACAAAGAATGTATAAATCAAGTGTATCTCTGAAGGCTAAAAGTGTATGTAAAAAGTGATCACACCAAGTACTCAAGTGATTCCCGCATGCATAAGCTTGTCACCAAATCTAATCTCCACCACTGAGAAGTTGTCAACCGTCAAGAGGACTTTAGGGTTGTAATTATTAGAGCAAGTATTATTGTATCCGAGATCTCAAGATGAGGAAATAATATTCAAGTCAAACATTGTCAAAGGATGGAAGTCAAAGAATAAAGTCAAGCATCAAAGTCAAAGTCAAAGCTTTTAATAGAAAAGTCAAAGATTTAATTAGAAATGTTAATGTAATTGTTAGTGAGGTCAAAGGTATAAATAGTAAGTGATAAGGAGTGTTAGTGGAGAGACTTGAGAGAAGGAGCTTATTTGTAATATTCATTAGTGTGTGTTTTAGAGAGAGAATCTAGAGAGAGAATGTTCATATTGTGAAGATTACATCATGGAATGAAGATCTTGTTTGTTTAATCCATTGTTTCTTGCACTTACAATTGGTATCAGAGCTATGGCAGAAGATTTGGTGCACAATTTGATGAAGATTTGAAGAAATTTGAAGAAAATTGAAGAAATTTTGAAGAAATGGGTTTTATAGATTTTTGTGTAGATTTGTAGATTTTTCTTGTAGATCTTGTAGTTTTGTTTGTGTTTTTGTGTTTCTAGTGTGTTTTTTAATCATCTCTAATCATTCTAGATCAAATTTGCTTCAAAATTTGAGTTTTGATTTTTTGAAGATCTTCAAAGTTCATCAATGGAGGTCATGAGTGATTGTGAGATTTAGTATGTTTTTGATTCATTTTTGAGTGGATTTGTTTCTAAAAATTGTTTTTGGACATGAATCTACCATTTGTTTTTAGTTTTAGAAGTTAATTTTGTGTTTTTAAAATTTTGGGTTGAAGGTGTTCTTCATGTTCTTGAGTTTTTTCTTGGGGAAGAAGGTGAAAATATTGGATGTTTGATCCAAAATTTGTATAATTTTTTGCAAAAAGGTGTTTGTAAGTCAAAATATGATATCTCGAGTGTTACATATGCATTTTTCGAGTCCCATAATAATTTCTCGAGCAGAATTTTGAGTATTTCGAGTCTAGATTGGTTATTTCGAGCCAGTTTTTGAGATATCTCGAGTCTGGTCAGCAAGATTAGGTCAGTCAGCACTCGTGTTAGTTGGTAAGCGCTCGGTCAGAGCTAACAAACTCGGTCAGAAGCTCTCAGTCAGATCTTTTTCGTCGGTCAGAGCCATAAATCTCGGTCAGATGCTCCAGTCAGCAGTCAGCGGCCAGTCAGAGCCCGGTCAGTGCTCGGTCAGCACTGCTGACCGCTTGCTGACGTCAGCTGACGTCATCATCTGCTCGAGTTACTCGGCGCGTGCAGGCGCGTGTTTAGCGCGTGCTGGCGCGTGAAGAGCGCGTCAGGCGCGTGTGATCGCATGTGTGGCGCGTGGAAGCGCGTGTGTGGCGCGTGGTGTTCGTATTTCGAGCCATTTTTTCGTTTTTCGAGCCATTTTTTCATTATCTCGAGCCATGTGGTGTATCTCGAGTCTTGTGCTTGTTTTTGAGTGTTTTTTAAATGTCTTTGAGCTATTTTTGAGCTAGTGTGATTGCAAGATTTTATTGTTTTTCTTTTCTTTATTTCTTTTTCTTTTATTAAATAATTGTCTTGTGTTTTTTTCTTGTTTGTTATTCTTTTAGTCCATGTACTCGTGATTTTTAAAATTGTTGAGTCGGTTAAACTTCATGTGTTGTCATTTTTAGTACTTCAAGTTTATTTTTACCCATTTTCTTCAGAATTTTTGATTTGTTTGAAATAAATCATTTGTGCACTACTCACACTTCTAATCGAAGTTTCTGTTGACGATCCTTATTATCCTCTGTGCAGATAACAATGGATTCTGATGATGAAATACATTACGAAAGAGATTGGGATAAAACAAAGAGACTTGAACGTGAGAAGGCTAGTCTTACAACTCAGCTTGCAAAAGCAGTTGCTCAATTTAAAGAAAAAGAGATATGAAAAATCATATCAAAGAACAAGAGCTTCAAATGAGAAATCAGATTAAAGAGAAAGAGCTTCAAATGAAAAATCAGATCAAAGAAAAAGAGCTTGATTTTGAAAAACAGATTGAGGAGACAAAGCTTCAATGTAAAAAGCAGATTAAGGAATCAAGCAAGATCATTCAATTTTTAGATGAGAAGCTTCACAAAATTGGTGTATCTGAACGGACAATTTTTCTAAACAAACCCAATGCACTCAGAGATGTTTATGATGTTAAATGGGGTTTGGGATATGAGAATCCAAATTTGTTGAAAAAGGCTTTTCAGGAGAAATCTGCATTTTATGATTTTTCAAGTATGTTAATGAGCACCAGATTTCCTTCTTTAAAAGGTTTTGAAATGAAGGAAGAATTCTCAGAAATGCAAGAGATGAAAAAACATGATCCTTTATATTATGATCCTAAATATCATAGGGTCAAGTTTGTATATAATTCAGACACTCTGAGAATCAAATCAAAAGACTCGTCTAATTCTTCTGATTTTCTGGTTTATCCTGATATTACTTCATCTCAAGAATCAGATATCGAAGCTAAACCTTATGTTCCTACATTGGTTTTAGAAGAGAAGATTCTGGATCTTGAAAATCTTCTCAAAACGACTCAATCTGAGTATGAATCTCTCAAATTCAAAGAAAAGACTGAGCACAATGCTGAAAGAGAGATACTTCTTGAGCAAATCCAGTCTCTACAACAAGTTGTGCATGAAAGTGAGCATGATCTGGTTAATGAAAGAAACAAGTTTGCAAAAGACAGAGAAGAGTATGTTCAAGAGATTTTAGAGCTTCAAAGGACAGTGGCTGATCTTCAGAAATTGTTAGAAGACAAAGGTGGACAGGAGAAGCAAAATGTGGAATTAGAGTTTGCAAAAGAAAGACACATGTTTGAAACAGAAATTGAGCAGCTTACAAAGACTGTTTCTGATCTTCAAAATACTTTAACAGAAGAAAGACAGGTATTTGATTTGAAAAGTGTTAATCTTTCAAAGAAAGTATCTGAGTTAGAGAGGAAGATTATCCTAGACAAGAAGAATTCTTTGAAGAAACCAAGTCTTCGTGTTGGGAAATATCAGAATATGATGCATGAATTTGAAGAAGAGATCCAAGTTGTTCACTCAGAGAGGAAAGTTGATGACAAGAAAAGTATTGAGCTTCAAAAGCAAATTGTTGACTTACAAAATCAGTTATTTGATGAAAGAAGTCAATTTAAACGAAAGGAGAAGGTGCTTCAGCATGAGAAGTCTGTTTTGGAACAGATAATTGCTGAACCTAAGAGGAAGAGTGTTGAGGAAAAGAATTTTGAGAATCAAAAGGTGTTGTTTGAGAATGAAATAAAGAAGCTTACAAGCAAGTTATCTGGATTATCAACTGATATCATGAATGAGCAAAGGATGCGATCTGATCAACAGCAGAAGCTTGATGATCTTCTTGAAGAGAGAAACAAACTATCTGCTAAAGTCAAGGAACTTGAGGAGATAGTCTTCAAAGTTAATTTGACTGAACAAAGGAGTCCCGATGTTATTTTACAATCATCATATCATGATGATACTAACTTTGTTTGTTCTTTCAAAACAGCTCATGATTCCTTTCATGTGGATGTTGCTCCACGGCGTAATATCAATTCAAGTGGTCAGATTCGTTCTTCTAATCTCTTCTATGATCGTCATGTTGATTGTTCAGGTAATCATCATTCTCCAAAAGGTAAGTTTGTTTGGAAAATCAAGGATTCTACTCAAAAGGTAGATCAAACAAAATCTTTTGTTTCAAAACCAACAGTTCATAAAAACATATCATTTCAAGACACATCTTTTGGTAAGTCTAACTTGGTTTATTCTCGAAATCACCATATTAGGCATTTCAAAAGACAATCTTATGGTTCTTCTTTGAAAACAAATAATTTTGTCTGTGATGATTATATAGATGATAGATTTGGAATTTACAAAATTTCTTCTTACAAATCTTCTTTGTCTAACAAAAGAGGATCCACATCCAAGTGGATACCAAAATTTGTTTTATCTTGATTTTGCAGGATAGTGGCTCCTGAATAACTCAATTCAGGACCCGGTCTTCAATGTCTAGTGGCTTCTAAACAATTCGGTTTAGGACCCGGTCTTTAATGCCTGAGCTTGAATGTAAGTATCCTTGTAAACCCTTAGTATATAATTTGCGATTAATTGTGTTTAACCGTGGTGTTCATCATAAGGAACTTACTTGTGTTAGTTTCTTATCGATTCTAAATTGTTTCACGAATTACCACGTGTTATAATTTTCTTCACGTTGTTATTTCCACATCTCATATATTCGTTGAAATTATTCGGTGGAAATACCCTCGCTTGAATTCCAAGTTGATTTCATTCACGTTATTTCATTTCAATGATTCAATTCTTATTCAGATTATTAATTGTGATTTGTTCTTCACAATTAAACTTTCTAATCATTGATTCATTTCTTGAATACACTGTGCTTACTGAGTCTATCTGTTTAGCGCTTGAATTTTGTTCTTTGGAATTCACGATCAAGATTTTTAATTTCTACAATCAATCATCACTTGTTAGAGCATTTGAATGAATTTCTTCAACATATGATTTCATAAACAAATGTTCCCCATTTCTGTTCAACATTTGTTCCCCATATACATATTGTATCACATATGAATCACCATCATATCACGTTCTGGTATGAATATACTCAACGTTTCAACGAATATCATTTCATCAACTTATGTGTGATAAGATATAGAAGTTTCTATGATCAATCCAGAGCCGGAGGATCTACCCAAGAAACACATCCCTAGGTTAGCCTAGTTTGTGAGGGTGTGAATGAGGTAAAATGTCCGAGAGCTTGAGTGTAGGGGGAGTAAAAAGAAAATGGTGAGTGTGAGACAGGATCAAAAAGAATAAAAGAAGATCCTTCCCAAACCTATACAGATATCCGGGTAACCACACCATCTATTCATTCTCGATTCTTTGGAGATGAATATTGAAACAAGACATGGACCCAGTGTCGATAACTCGTGTCACCCCATCAAGCTACTCAAATATCTCTTAAAAGATGTTTGTTTCAATTCTCACGGAGAATTAGCATATCATCTATCTAATCTTCACTCGGAAGATTTAGATATTGAAACAAGGAAGACATCCTCTCCGGTCTCCGAACTTCATATTCTATGCACAAGAGTCATTGATTTTCAATCTGCGTCCCAGGTTGAATCAATATTTGAGCCTAATTGATATGATGATATTTCTTTGACACTTGCACGAGTCTTTGTGATTCCAATTGCATATCTTTGTGATATTGCCGGAACAGTCTGAGAACTTAGTTTTATAACTTTGATTCAGTGATGACTGGAAGTCCTATCGGTGCTACCATGTTGCCAACACTGAACATAGGCCACACAATTCTATGAGTTGTTGTGTCAATAGTTGCTAAATGTGCTTCTATGTTAGCCGATTACCCATCATTTGAGGGGGAGCAACTTGAGCTGGATTTGAGGGGGACCACTCTGATATGGATGAGATATTTGATTGAGGGGGACATATGGTTCTTTGAATGGTAAACCAACTTTTGAGGGGAGTAGTTTCTGTGAATGAGCTATTTGATGATGATGTCTTTGATTGTTCATGATGCTCAGGATTCTCCTAATCATCATGAGGGGGAGAAGTTTCATCAAAGACTTATGCGAAGACACAACGAAGGTATGGGAACTATGTGTAAGAGTTCAAAATGATATATGTTGAAGATTTCAAGATATCAAGTATGGTTGATTGAAGATTTCAAGATGTTTGGGTAAATCAAGTATCAATGTTGATTGTGATACAAGTGTTGATATTTCATGAAGAAAAAGATGATAGTGTCAAGAGTTGAAGATGAATACATTTGAAGAACATTCTGATGGTGGATTGAGAGGAAATATGAATGAAGAGGAATAATTGATGAAGAGTTTGAAAGAAGAAAGCAAGGGTTAAGGGGGAGCTAAAGAGAATTCTGAATTTGAATCTTTTGAATCTGAGGTTGAAAAGCCTTGGATTTAAAGGTTGATATCAAGTTGTGAAGATTGATGAGAATGTTGGATTGATCAAAGATATCAAAGTTGGTTAAAAAGCTTGACAGTGTAGTGGATTGATTCAAGAGAAGAATTATGCTTTTCTAAAAGACAAGTTCATGTTTGAAGACTTTGCTCTGAAGATGATGCTTGCATATATGGGGAGATTGTTTGTTGTATGGATTTTGTAATTGGAGAAAGTTTGTTTGACTTGAAGACAGAAGATTGTTAAAGCTGAAGCTCATTTTGAAGAGTGATCTCGAATACAAAGGGGGGGATTGTTAGAGCAAATATTATTGTATCCGAGATCTCAAGATGAGGAAATAATATTCAAGTCAAACATTGTCAAAGGATGGAAGTCAAAGAATAAAGTCAAGCATCAAAGTCAAAGTCAAAGCTTTTAATAGAAAAGTCAAAGATTTAATTAGAAATGTTAATGTAATTGTTAGTGAGGTCAAAGGTATAAATAGTAAGTGATAAGGAGTGTTAGTGGAGAGACTTGAGAGAAGGAGCTTATTTGTAATATTCATTAGTGTGTGTTTTAGAGAGAGAATCTAGAGAGAGAATGTTCATATTGTAAAGATTACATCATGGAATGAAGATCTTGTTTGTTTAATCCATTGTTTCTTGCACTTACAGTAATGTTAGGCTAAGGGTTAGGGTAGGAAAAGGATATATATATATATATATATAAGTGACTAAAGGTTTTGCAACAAAAACTTGAAAAACTTAATCAGTAATGATCCAACATAATTGAGAGAATTATCTGACTTTTAGACTTTCAACTTTTCCTTTCTTTGGGATGAGCATTTCTTTTAGAATTGGCCTAAGCATATTGCTTATTTGGGCTCAAATTCTTTTTCTCTTTATTATTTTTTTTCTTTCTCGACTCTTTTGATATTTCTTTTTCTTTCAAGTCGGCTTTTGAACTTTCTTTTTCTTTTCTATTTTCTCTTTTCATTTTTTTTTCATCATTCCCCTTTTCGTCAGATTTTGAAAATATGGATCAAAACTTCTTAAAATTCTCAAATTTAAGTCACGGCCAAAAGATAGATAAACAAAATAGGCTAAAGAATATATATAGTGATATCGGGTAAAGAAATGAAAAGACTAAGGCTCAAAATAGGTTTCAAGGGATAAAGTGTTAAAATTGAACATTTTCAACAAAATTGGCTAGGGAAATTAAATAACCTTAAGATGAGGTTATCTAACGAAAGCTTAAAAGGGTTGAAACGAAGACCTCTATCAGTGCAATGGTGATAAATACTTCTCTTATGTGATCTCGACAAGCATTCAAATGACAAGTTCTACCTTGGGTCTCAGTTGGTAAATCCTCACGAAATGAATAATCAATAAAGGCTCAAACTCTCAAAGGAATTAGGTGAGGCACTCATGGTAATTGGCAATCCAAGGCAATACTCCTATTCATATAACCTCACTTAGTATTCTCCTATGCAAGTATCTTCATGTTAAAAAACAATCCCAAATTTTGAAAAAAATTGGGTCAAATTTCAAAGCTTTCAGAATCTTCGAAAATTGTTGGTCCCAATGAGGTGACCTTCAAGTAAGGATAGTGTATGGGATTATAGAAAGGGGGGTTGAATATAATCACACAAAATTTCACTTTTAAATTCTTTGTTGTATTAACAATACGAATTTACAGATTGTTGCGGAAATAGAAAAGACTACAAGTCTAAACTAAACAATCTAAGTTCTTTCACTATGCACTAGAGTGAGAAGATAAGAAAAGAAAGAAAATAGAGGAAATAAGAAAGAAAGGATTAGGGTATTTTTAGGATGAAGAAGAAGTATGGAGAACATCTCTTCAAGTCCTATTTATACCCAATGCATTAAATGCATGCAGACTCACTTTTGTGTACGTGTCACAATCTAAGTGGTCCTATGTACTATTTACTATAAACAAATACCCTTTGCATGGTGTGCAAAAGAGGATGTGAGTAAACAGTTGCCTTGAGTGTTGGGAATTGCAGACAAAACAAATATGCACAGCGGAATAAAACAGAATTCCCAAACCAGAAGATCCATCCCAAACAGGTTTAGATACAATTTCAAGGGGGTTTAGAATAATACCTTATCAGATACAAAAAACGGTTTCCGGAAAGCTAACGGGGAATACACCGCTACTGCACCACCACGAGAACCGCTGCTAGACCGCCTTAGGATTACCAAAACTCGAAAAACCGAAAACCCGGTTGAATGTGTGTGTGTGTATCGATTTTGGGAGAGAGAGAGAAAGAGGTTTGGCTTTTTCTTTTTCTCTAAGTTACTAATGAGATTGCAATGAGAAAACCTATTAGGTTTACCATATATTTATATTAGTAAATATGGTAATGTCCTAATAGAAAAGCCCGATTAATTACTAAGCCCGATAGGCTTTAATTAATCCTTTCCATATATTAATTTACCATTAATATATATCCATAAATAAATAGATTTATCTATTATTTATTTTTCTCTCTTAATTAATTAATTATACCAATTAATTAATTCCACACAACTGGTAAATCCAAATGATCTCTATTCGGGTGTGTAGCAGTGTGACCCACTAGTGCCTTATAACATTGGACACGGTAAACCTGTTACTGTCTTGCACATAATCCTTTCAGACTCCCACTTGTGCCAGACAAGTAACTCTACTGTTACCATTAGCCTAAGGAGGTCCCTAGCCAGACACTTAGGTTAACCAGGTTATAAGATCTCTTATATCCAGAGAAACAATTCTCGCTAGAATTGTACACAGGTTCATTCCTTTTACACGCGATATCTCTAAAGTGAGTTTTAGACATGGAGCGGAGGACTTCAATCTTAAACTCAAGTTTTCTTGACTCTGATCTCGATTGCTTGCAGTAACGGAACTTACCAAATAACAACTGTTATTCTATCCGAGCGTGGCCACGCATTTCTGCCAATCTCAACCGTCAAGGGGCCCGGAAATATCTCTCCTTTTACAGAGGTGTAAATCCCTTCTTGACTATCTGCATCTGGTCACATGGCTTCCGCTGCATCTAGTCACGCCCCGTATGGCCACCCTGTTACGGCGTAGCGTTAGAACGTGCTAAGAGTACAACAGTCCTCACATTCCCAGACCAAATATCTCAGGTCTAAGGACAACCTATCATCAAGTCAATGCTCATGACATAGGCTCCATGGAGCAGACTTGAAACTGGTCACTTCCAATACTCAAACACTCTGATGAGTATCTATGAATGTTTGGCCACATCACTTGTGCTTTTACTCATTACGTTGAATAAACCACCAAACACCCATAATAGCGTTACAATCCTGCTAAGGTTCCCACCTTAACAAGTAGCTACGGAACTTTTAGATTTTACTTACAAGACTTGTATATAAAATCAGGGATGACTAAATATGCTAAAACTGGTTAATTTGAGACAATCATGAAAAATCCTCCTTATTTCCATCACACAGTGAAAATAATAAAACGTACACGATATTTAGTCTCAAAAAATTAATCCACGGTAATAATCAAAAACTAAAACTAGCTACTAGTGTCCAGGTACTGCATCCCAATGGAATTAGCATGTGTCTCATGCTTCACTCTAGCTAGCGGCTTTGTCAGTGGATCCGCTACGTTCTCGTCCGTCGGAATCTTGCATATTCTAACGTCTCCTCTTCCGATGATCTCTCGGATGAGGTGAAACTTCCGAAGTACATGTCTCGACTTGTGATGCTCTCTAGGCTCCTTAGCTTGCGCCACAGCCCCAGAGTTATCACAATAAATATCCACCGGTCTAGAGATACTGGCTACAACTCTTAGATCCGTGATAAAGTTCCTGAGCCAGACCGCTTCCTTTGCTGCGTCTGAAGCTGCAATGTACTCGGCTTCGGTGGTAGAGTCTGCTATCGTGTCTTGCTTCGAGCTTTTCCACGAGATCGCTCCTCCGTTTAGGGTAAAAACGTACCCTGACTGTGATCTGTAATCATCTCTGTCGGTCTGGAAACTAGCGTCTGAATAACCAGTGACACTAATCTCATCCTCAGAACCTCCAAAGACCAAGAACATTTCCTTTGTACGCCTCAGGTATTTCAGAATGTTCTTGACAGCCACCCAATGGGCTTCACCTGGGTTTTGCTGGTATCTGCTCGTTACACTTACTGAGTAAGCAACATCGGGCCTGGTACATAACATGGCATACATGATCGATCCAATTGCCGAAGCATATGGTATCGATTTCATCTTGTCCTTATCTTGACTAGATTCGGGACACTGTGCTTTACTTAGCACTATACCATGCTGCATTGGGATAAATCCTTTCTTAGATTCATCCATCCTGAATCGTTTCAGGATTTTATCAATGTATGTACCCTGACTAAGCCCGATAAGCCGCCTAGATCTATTTCTGTAGATCTTTATACCAAGTATATATGCGGCTTCTCCAAGGTCTTTCATTTGGAAACATTTGCTTAACCAAGCTTTAACACTCTGTAAAGTTGGTATGTCATTTCCAATGAGTAGAATATCATCTACATATAAGACCAAGAAGGTTACTATGCTCCCACTGAACTTTGTGTAAACACATGGCTCAAACTCACTTTTGGCAAATCCAAATTCCTTGATTCGCTCATCGAAATATAAGTTCCAGCTTCTGGATGCTTGCTTTAATCCATAAATGGATTTTAGCAACTTGCACACTTTATTAGGATTCTTTGGATCTACAAAACCTTCTGGTTGTTGCATGTAGACATCCTCTGTTAACTTCCCATTCAGGAAGGCTGTCTTAACATCCATTTGCCAAATCTCATAGTCAAAATATGCTGAGATGGCCATCAGAATCCTAATGGACTTTAACATAGCTACTGGCGAGAAGGTTTCATCATAGTCGATGCCATGAGTCTGCGTGAAACCTTTCGCGACCAGTCTAGCCTTAAAAGTGTGCACATTTCCGTCCATGTCAGTTTTCTTCTTGAAAACCCATTTACGCCCAACAGCCCTACAGTGCTGGGGTAAATCTGTCAACTCCCAAACTTGGTTGTCGTACATGGACTGCATCTCCGCCTTCATGGCTTCCTGCCATTGCTCAGACTCATCGCCTGATACAGCTTCTCCATAGGATGTAGGCTCATTCAGGTCTCCACCGTCCTGGGAGACTAGAAATCCAAGATACCTATCTGGTTCTTGCCTTATCCTAGTGGATCTGCGAAGGTCTTGTGTTTGCACTTCCTCAACCGTTTCCGGTTGAGTCTCAACATTACCTTGTTGAGTGACTGGCTCAACAATCGGTTCAGGTGTTTCTTCCTCTACTACCTGTAGGTCTATATCATTTCTGGTGTTCTCTTGACTGAGAAACTTTTCTTCCAGAAACTCTCCATTGCGAGCTACAAATACTTTGTTCTCGCTAGGATTATAGAAGTAGTATCCCAGTGTGTTCTTGGGATAACCTACGAAGAAACACTTGTCTGATTTGGGTTTGAGTTTCTCCGAGGTTGTACGCTTAACGTATACCTCACAACCCCAAATCTTCAGAAAAGACAACTTAGGCTTCTTGCCTGTCCATAGTTCATATGGAGTCTTTTCTACCGATTTAGTTGGCACTTTGTTCAGTATGTTTGCTGCTGTTACGAGCGCGTGTCCCCAGAATGATACTGGTAACGTGGAACGACACATCATTGACCGTACCATGTCAAGCAGGGTACGATTCCTCCTTTCTGACACACCATTCATTTGTGGTGTATACGGAGGGGTGAGTTGTGAAACAATCCCACACTCTCTTAAATGACTGTCAAATTCCAGGCTAAGATATTCTCCACCACGGTCTGACCTTAAGAACTTGATCTTCCTGTCAAGTTGATTCTGTACTTCACTTTGAAACTCTTTGAATTTCTCAAAAGCTTCAGACTTATGTCGTATCAGGTAGACATACCCATACCTACTGAAATCGTCAGTAAAGGTAATGAAGTACCGGTATCCTCCTCTCGCCTCATGACTAAAAGGTCCACACACATCAGTGTGTATGATCTCCAACAAGTCATTGGCCCTTTCATTATCTTTGTTGAAAGGATGCTTTGTCATCTTGCCCGACAAACAAGATTCGCAATTACTAAAGGGCTTAAAATCGAAAGTCCCTAGAAGTCCTCCTTTCTGGAGTAGTTCTACGCGTTTCTTGTTTATATGTCCGAGCCGACAATGCCAGAGGTAAGTTTGATCCTCAATGTCTTTGGATCTTTTACTTATATGATAGATTTCGTTGTTACTTTCTTGGAGATTCAATATGTATAGACCATTCGAAGGAGTTGCTTTGAAATAAAACATGTCATTTTTAAAGCAAGAAATCATTTTATAATCGTATTTATAATAAAATCCTTGGTCTACCAATAAATCAAAAGAAAGAACATTCTTGATCATCTTAGGAACATAATAACAAGTATCGAGTTCCAAAACTAGACCCGAGGGCAAACTAAGACTGTAAGACCCTACGGCTTCAGCTACAAGCATCGTGCCTTCACCGACTCGTAGGTTCGAACGATCCTTCCTCAAGGTCTCCCTTCTAGTGAATCCCTGTAAATGATTACAAATGTGGTTACCACTTCCTGTATCAAGTACCCATGATTCATAAGAAGTGATCAAACAATCTATCATAAAGATACCTGGCGCATCGGATACACCGATGTCCATCTGGTCAACATTGAATGAGTGGACGCAGATATCTTGGCTACCACATTCTGGGCAACTTAGATCTCCCAGCTCATCAATCCAATCAGTACTGTCCATGAGATCAGCACTTGCTTCCTTTGGCTCCAAACTGTCCAAAATATCCTCATGAACCTTTGCCACGTCCATCCTGGGTTCTCCCATGTATCCACTAGCTGTGACACGAATCTCCTTCGGGAGTGAGAACCACATCAGATACACAAGCTCCTCCTGAGTCATCTTGTATCCAAGTCGTGACAAACACTTAAAGAGTCTCCTTATTTCCAGGAGATGATCTTTAACTGACTGGCCTCTTTTCAGCTTCAGTGAAAAGATTTCTTTCATGATCAAATACTTGCCACAATTCTTATAGAAACCAATCTGGTTTTCTATACCCTTCACGACCTCATGGCAGAACTTAACTCTGAGATCGACCGTGTACTCGGGCGAAGCAGAGAAAGACAGAATCGACATCACGTCAGATTCATCAGCCATAAATCTAAAATACTCAGCAAATTCCTCTTCAGGGGCATTGCTCTTAGGTCGTGATAGTGGTTTATTGATCACATAAAGCTTATCCTGGCCGCGCAAGACATTATCAAAATGCAACTTCCAAACTGGATAGTTTTGGCCCGTAAGCTTCCACTTGCCCATAATTAGGCGAAGTGATTCCTCAGGTGAATAAAACGGAACGGTAGTATAAGACATCTACATAAAGAATAAATTCCGATTTAGTTTATTGATTATAAAACTTCTAATAAATTTATTTACCCTTAGAAAAATAAGTTTATTAGACTAGAACCCATATTTCACATGTGTCGGTAAGCGGCTTGATCACGCAAACCAACCCATGCTATTTCTGGTAGGTAACCACTTATACCAATCGCATTTTAAACGAAAATACGACTTCTAAAACGTCGGGACATCGAATATTACATTCGTGCATATTTAGTCCCTCTAGTGCGCTTTGGCCCGATACGACACGGTGAATTGTTACAAAAACCAAAATAGATCGCACCACTCGAGACTGGGTGTACTTGTCACACCCCTTTCAACTTGGGGTTTGAACGCGGATGTCCAAGGCTTGTTCACTTCCAACACCCGCGTACCTTACGCCAAAAGGGTCTCAAAGTGGGTCGCACTCACGTGATCTAAGATTTTTAAACCTAAGGGATTTTTTAGCCAGTTTTTCAAAAACCTCAATTTTAAAACTGATTCGAAAAACACTCTGTAATCGAACCTCCAGGTTTTTGTAAAACATCTCATTAGATTTTAGAAATTACGTTTTATCACAACCACGCAATTAAAACAAACCACGCAATTATATAAAAACGTAAAACATTGTGTCATAGCTTTTGCCCCTAAACTATTGTCAGTTAAGTGAGCCAACACTAAACTGACGGTCTTTAACCTAAGTGACAAACAACGCACAAGGCATGAAGGTAGAACGCTCCCACTGGCTCCGACATCCTTGGTTCTGTCTCCAAAGTCCGTCTCTATGGTTTTCTCCGTCTTCGGTGTAATTTAAATTACATAAAATAAAATTACAATACAAAGGGTTGTAATTGGCACGCAGGCCTCCCTTACCAAAACAGAGATAAAATAAAACACAACCATAGGTCTGGGGCTTGGCTATGACACTCGTAACTAACAGTTCAAATAAAACAAACTTGAAATAAAGCAGTTACGATAAACATGATTTAACCAAATTACAAAACTCAACTGGTTTTATAATTATCAAAAAATTAATTTTAAAACGTAAAATTAATCTTATCCGGAGGTTTTAACCTATCTGATTAAAACAACCCTATTCACACGAAACCTTATCCGAAAACAACATCGGCGACGACAGCGGCAACCAGGGTCGCCACCGCCGCCACCGGTAGACCAACCGACGACAACAGCAGCAACGGCTGCCATTGCCGCCGTGGCCGGCGGTCTCGGCAACAACAAACAAACGCCATCACCACCGCTCGGTGGTGTGGCTTGCGCTCGCGGGCAACAACAAACAGCCACCGCCACCGCCCGGCGAGGCCACAAGGCAGCCGGCGGTTGGCCTGGTGGTTTACGGCTGGTCCGGCGACGACGGCCATAGCCGCCGCCACCCCTGCCCTTCGGTCGCCGTCATTAAACAACAACAACGCCACCACTACCACTCTCGGTGGTTTGGCGATAACCAAAAACAACCACCGCCACCGTCCGGCGAGGCCGCAAGGCAGCCGACGGTTGGCTTGGTGGTGCGCGGTTCATCTGGCGACGACGACCAAGGTCGCCGCCACCACCGCCCTCAGCCGCACGACGACAGCAGCGGTACGGCACCGCCACCATCGCCGCCAGCCAAGCGAACGGCCACGATGGTCAAAACCACCATAACCGCCGCCCGATTTCTCGATCATCGGCCCCGACGCCATCGCCGTGGGCGGCTTGCGGTCGGACCGACGCCGCTGCCACCTCCCGTGGTGGCCGGCGATCGGTTTGTCGTTTCAATCGGCAAACGGCCGTGAATCCTCCACCGATGATCGCGGTTTCGTGCGAACAACGATAAAAATCCAATTTTTAAGACAAACATATAAAAATCGAATTTTTTACAAAACTATAATCTAAACAGTATAAACAGATTATCACAGATAAACAATCCTGATCTAAACGTTTAGGAAGTGGCTCTGATACCACTGTTGGGAATTGCAGACAAAACAAATATGCACAGCGGAATAAAACAGAATTCCCAAACCAGAAGATCCATCCCAAACAGGTTTAGATACAATTTCAAGGGGGTTTAGAATAATACCTTATCAGATACAAAAAACGGTTTCCGGAAAGCTAACGGGGAATACACCGCTACTGCACCACCACGAGAACCGCTGCTAGACCGCCTTAGGATTACCAAAACTCGAAAAAACCGAAAACCCGGTTGAATGTGTGTGTGTGTATCGATTTTGGGAGAGAGAGAGAAAGAGGTTTGGCTTTTTCTTTTTCTCTAAGTTACTAATGAGATTGCAATGAGAAAACCTATTAGGTTTACCATATATTTATATTAGTAAATATGGTAATGTCCTAATAGAAAAGCCCGATTAATTACTAAGCCCGATAGGCTTTAATTAATCCTTTCCATATATTAATTTACCATTAATATATATCCATAAATAAATAGATTTATCTATTATTTATTTTTCTCTCTTAATTAATTAATTATACCAATTAATTAATTCCACACAACTGGTAAATCCAAATGATCTCTATTCGGGTGTGTAGCAGTGTGACCCACTAGTGCCTTATAACATTGGACACGGTAAACCTGTTACTGTCTTGCACATAATCCTTTCATTGAGGTCTGATAAGTACAGAGGGAACAGAAAAGAGACGGTCCTTATGTACTTTTGTGTCAATAAAGGCGGATAATCCTTTTGTGCATTAGACTAAGACATTATGCTAATCCTTCGGGATCAGGATACTGATCAGTGAGGAAAGCTCTGATACTGATGGTGTTCAGAGGTCACTGTATCCTGATGCGTCTTCAGGATGTCATACGAATTTGAGCAGCCTGCTATCACTGAGTTCCGTCTTCAGATCACGAGCATGCTGGTCTTGTCATCAGCTAATTCTTCGACTTCGCTGATGGTTCTTTGAGTATGACTTTAATGTCTTCAGGAGGTCTTCACTTCGGTGGTCAGGATCAGTAGACTGCAGAACATGCTCGTTCGTCTCCTGATCCTGATCCTGATCAACATAAAAATAAGTTACAGCATAAGTAACATGGAATAACACTGAACAATCTCAGTGATAATTCCTCAAGCTATAACAGAAGTAAAAACCTATTCACTAAGTAAAGATTCAGGATCATTATCATTTCATCAGGTCTTAGGAGAGCTGGATCAACAATATCCCCCTAAATGATAATGATAAGACAACAGAGGAATTGTCTTAATCTAGATAATTAAAAAAATTCCAAGTCTAGATGAAACAGTAGGAAATAGAACTCATAAAGGTACATGTCCCATTTACTGTTTTGAGGGATCTTTTTCAGTACTGTGATGGAATAAAGTACGATGCACTAAATTGCATTTCAATTAATCTCATATATGATTTTACAAGAGAACAGGAATTACATAAGTACATAAATGAAGTACTGAAAGAAAATTACAAAAATTCCTAACTATCAGAGTCTTCACTAACTACCTCAGTCTTGACTTGAATGGGAACAGGAGTTTCACCGAAGGCAATTCTTTGATCGAGGATAGCTCTGACAGTACGAATGATTTCTTTATTGTCTTTGTTTTTCTTTTCCTTTTGAGCGATAAAGAGAACTGATACCAAGTGTTCATAGGGTGCTTTGTGTAGCTCGCTGAAGCGCTGAAAGCGAAGGTTTTTAGAGTTGTCGCTTACACAAATACCATGAATAGATTCTCTGATGACCTGACCTTCAGAGAGAGATACTCCTGAGGGAAAAGAAAGATCAAACATCGAGAGATCCAGTGGCTTGATAATAGTCCTGGGCATGCAAGGAGTGGGTCTCCTTGTTGAAGTGCCTGCAGATCTTCGAACTGGAGGCTTTGGCAGAGCAGAGGGAGGCTGGAGCAGGACATCAGGTATTTCAGTTGTTCTTCTGATTCGAGCAATAAGTCCATCAATGACTTCTTCTACTTCAGCTCTGTAGTTTTTGTTGGCTTTCGGAAGTAGGCTTCTTATTTCGTTCCACTCTGACAAGTTGTAACGATCTAACTTGTCCAGAGTGTGCTCTACGTCCTTTACTCCTGAGCGTTTGACGGTGAGCCAGGTCTTGCCAGGAACTCCTTTCTTGCCGCGATTTCGACGAAGATGGATTCCTATTATTCTGGCACCGTGCTTCCTGAGATGAAGTCGGTCTCTGCACCAGTCAAGCTCTTTGTCTGCTTCCTCTGTCTCTTCCTCTGTCCTCTTGTTGAAGACCTTCAGGGCAGCCTTCTGTGCAAGAATCCGATCTGCACTTATTTCTTCGTCTTCTTCAACGAAGTCAAAAGCTAGCTTCTTTGCAGCTTGAGCAGAGAGGAATGCTTCCTTCTGCTTCCTGTTGTGCTCCTCCTGAGCCTTTATTGCGAGGTCGTACTCCTCCTGTGATAGATAGGCGAACTCGGAGTCCCAAGAGGTACGAAGAGGAATTTTTACTCTTGTACTCTCGAGTCGCTCTATCACGGCGTCTAAACGCCCATCCCTGTTCACAGCAGTAGAAGTGTCAGGGTAGTTTTCTCCTTCAGAGCGTGGAGAATTAGAAGGAGGAGATCTAGGAGAAGAAGCAGGGGTTGAGAAATTATCAGAGATGAATTCATCATCTGACGATAGGTAGACAGTTTCAGGAGGGGCATGAATTTCAGGGGTTCTGGATGAGGAAGCTTCAGAATTGAAACGGGTTGGGTTTAAAGGAGTGGTCTCAGGGTTTAAAGGTGTTACTCTGAATGTCATTTTGCTTAGTTCAGTCCTGACAGCTTCTGATCGACTATTCTCCATGAGGTGAATAATCTCACCAGTGACTGAACCAAAGTTTACATCCTGAAATTCAGAGTTGGCTTGGTTTTCAGGTTCAGAGGTTGGTTGAGGAGTAGGTTGAGGTGTTGGTTCAGGGGTAGGTTGTTTGGGTGGTTGATAGACAACTAGTTGTAGGTTGTTTGTGGGTGAGTCTTCAGAGGAGGTGTCAGTAAGGGTAATGGTTTCAGAGGTAGGTTTAGATTTTAGGAGAGAAGATATGGGGAGGTTATCAGAAGATGAGGGAGAGGATGGTTGAGTTAACATACCAGGTGCACCGGGGTTCTCCCCCGTAGACTGTGCAGGCCCTGGAGTGGGCGTTGAAGCCTCGTTTGTTCATCATCATCTTCATCATCGTCTTCATCATCATCATCATCATCATCATCATCATCATCATCCTCGTTTGTTCCCCCCTCTTCAGTTGTTCTCCAGTTGGTGGAGGGGGAATAAACGGAATGGTCTTTCAGAGGAGGCTGTCTCTCCCCCTCAACAGGTGCCTGAGCCAGGGCGGCTGTTGAAACACACCTCTGAAGGAGAGAGGCCATGTCCGTTTGAAGCTTGCGGGTGATGAAGAAAGATGTGATCAGGGACTGCAGAATGTCCCTGTCAGCGCTCGTGAACGCTGGCGGTGGTGGAGGAGCAGTAGTGATGGCGGTGACGACGGTGGAGAGGTCAGATACCTTCTCCTGTAGAGCCCGGAGCCCTGCCTCCTGAGCTTCCAATCTCTGTACCACTGCACTTTGAAAAGTGGTGAGAGAGTTGGAGCTGTTGTTGACAGCAGTGGAGAGAGCCGGCAGGGCTGTGGCCTTTAGGTCGTCAATGGACGCCTGAAGGGAGTTGGAGGAAGAGGCCACGTGGGAGACCTTGTCATGGATGTTATCCAGACAAGGTATCGTCAGAATCACGCCAGTGGGTGGCGGAGCAGCAGCTGTGGCGGCGGCGGCGGCAGTGGCGGCGGCGGCTTCAGCGGTAGCAGCAGCAGCCTTGGTAGAGGCTAACTCCAGTTCCAAGGCCTGGAGACGGGCCTTGTGCTCATCCTCCTGCTGTTGCAGGGCAGCTTTGGCGTCCTGGAGTTGTCTCTCCGTGGACTGTCTTCTGAGCTCAGCAGTGCTCAGTTGACGTTCATGGTCCGTGAAGATAAACTCGTCGAAAGGATCATCCTGTTGTAGTTGAGGATGTCCTTGAGAAGTAGCTACAAAAGAACCTGTAACAAAAGTAGCTAAATGAGTGCTAGAAGACTCAGTAGCTTTCTCAGAAGAAGGAATGGCAATAATATGCTTAGTAATATTACCTGAGGCTAGGAGGGCATCAGAGCGATTACCCTCCACATTCTCTGAGCGTTCGAGTAGAAGAACCTCAGGTTCTTGTGATTGTTGAGCAGGAGAATCTGCCGGTAGAGAAGTTTTAGATAAACGGGAAGGTCTATTAAATATTTGAGGCAGGGTAAGATAGTATTTCTTACCAGCAGCAGGAGCCTTCTTTTTCTTCTGCGCCTTTGATTTGGCGCGTTTGGGCTGGGGAGGAGGAGTAGAGCCAGATGGAGGTGGGCGCTTCAGGAGCGCAGAGGATGTTGTTGCAGCTGGGGAAGTCAGTAATGGGTTAGCTACTGACATAGCATGCAGAGAAAGAGAAGAAGATGGTTTGGATGAGAAGGAAGAAAACATACCTTGAGTAGGAGGAGAAGTGGGTGGAGAGGTGGGTTGCTCTTCTGCTTCTGGATCTGGTTCAGGGACAACCAGAACGGCAGAGAGAGGAACGTCCTCAGGTTTTGGAGAAACCTGTTCCAGGAACTTTACGCCCAAAGCGTAGTTGTTGAAGTTTTCTTCAGTAGGGTAGGCTTTATCCATGTGCAGTTCAAGAACGGCAGAGAAAAACCGAGTGTAGGGGACGTTGACCACACGGTTTTTGTTCTTGATCTTTTTCACCATGTCGTCCCAGATGCAGCGAACATAGTCAAACTTGCGATTTTTGATTGCAGAGTAGACCATGTTTTGAATGGCAGTGGGGAACTGTTCTGTGCTCCCTGTCTTTCCCGTCAAGCAGAGACCGAACGTGTTCCAGATGTAGTAAAAGGTGGCGTTCAGTCCTGACTTATGGACAGTGGCGTTGGACTTCACAGGGACACCTTCCTTCTCTGGCCAGCGGTAGCCAATGTCATCGAGCAGGGTGATGACTTCTTCAGTAGATGGAGCAGGAGGATAACGTTTCTTATTGGGGATCTGAAGAACGTTGCGAAGAGTCCCAATTCCAAAGGAGATGATATCCTCCTTAATTTGGAATTTGATCACCTCACAGAGTTTGCCCTTAGAGTTCCTCTCCTGGGCCATAGTAGCAGTTGACCAGAGTTGGAGAAGAAGGGGCTTGTTTGGCCTGGGGCTTATGGTGAAGGCCGTCTTCAGGGGACTGTTGAGGAGAAAGTCCCTGGCAGGTGTGAGATATGCCTTGTTCGTTGGTATGTCGAACAGGCCAATAAGGTTGTTGGCCTTGAATTGGATGTCATGTTGAGGAATGACAACCGGAAGGCTTCCAGCGGCGTTGAGCAAAGTGGTTGCCTCAGAGAAGAGCTGAGCGTCGAGTGATGTGGACGTAGTAGCAGCCATCCTGTTAAAAACAAAAATAACATATGTGGATGATTAAGAATCCAAAATATGCATTTTTCTTCACTTTTCAATGAACACAGAATATGTTCATAAAAGTGGTGAAATCCTTTATACTTGGAATAGATTGGATACCAAAATGCACAAAAGGAATGTGTTTTAGTATTAAAGAGAACTTCTATTTTGATGAAGATATATCAAAATAGGAGTTTATGATTGTTCTTAAAAGAAATAAGAAAAATCATATAAACTGTTTTAACAAAAATCTAAGGAGATTTTGGGAAAACTAAGATCAAACGAAGTGATCTTAGGGTTTTTGGAAAAACGTTTATCAAAATAAGTTGTTTTAGAGAAGAAGATCAACTTAGTTTGTAGAAAGAACAAAGAATATAGAGACACTTACGATGATTCTGTTAAGAATGTGGTGAGTGTGTGTTCTTGAGAATGCAGATTCGAGAGTAAAATCCTTTCTTGCTTTGAATTCTTTGAGAGAGAAATGTGAGCGTAAAGAGTGAAATGAATTACGAATGAGGTTTTTATACCTCGTGGTAGGAGAGAGAAAATGGATGAGAGAGAAAAGAGCGGCTAATTTCAAACGTAATGATGAAAAAAGAAGTTCTACGCGCGTTCACGCGCCTGACACACGTCGTGGGGAACAGGAAACGTCCCATTACGTGTCAGTGCAGATGAAAAGTTTGTTTTATTCGAAAACTTAAAAACCACCTTTTCAGGGGATAATTCCATTTTGATGAAAGAAGAGTTTTCTAGGAATTAGAGTACTTATCAGATAAGTACTGTTTTGGGAAAATCCTCTTATCACATTTAATGAGATAAGGTTTCAGGAGCAGAGGTACTTACCTGAGAATCATCAGTATTCGGATTTTGAGCAAAGATTTTGTAAGTACTGAATAGAGTTATCTCCTGATGAGAGTATTATTCAGGAGTTGTTAAGAAAAGAGTGTCCTGAGAAAAGATTTTCTAAAGGACTTAACAACTGTTTGTCCTGATAAACTTCATTCGTCAGGATTTAACATCCCAAGTTCACTGATGAGCATATTAAAACGCGTTACATCCAGTGGTTTGGTAAAGAGGTCAGCAAGCTGATATTCAGTGGGGACAAAATGGAGTTCAATATCACCATTCATCACATGATCCCTGATGAAGTGATATCTCACTTCAATGTGCTTTGTCTTGGAGTGTAAGACAGGATTGTTAGCGATGGCAATCGCTGAAGTGTTGTCACAGTATATAGGAATTTTAGAAAGTTGTATGTCATAGTCCTGAAGTTGATTTCTCAGCCACAGGACTTGAGCACAACAGATTCCTGCTGCAACATACTCAGCTTCAGCAGTTGATGTGGACACAGAATTCTATTTCTTGCTAGTCCAACTCACCAACTTTCCACCAAGTAGGTGACACCCACCAGTGGTGCTTTTCCTGTCGATCTTACATCCTGCAAAGTCACTATCAGAATAAGCTGTTAGATCGAACCCTGAGTCCTTGGAGTACCAAAGACCCAGATTAGGAGTTCCCTTCAGATATCTGAAAATTCGCTTTACAGCGGTCAGATGGGATTCTTTGGGTTCAGCCTGATAACGAGCACATAAACATGTAGAATACATGATATCAGGGCGACTAGCTGTGAGATACAGCAGAGAGCCGATCATTCCTCTGTAAAGAGTCACATCAACAGGTTTCCCTTTGGAATCCTTGTCAAGTGATAGAGGAGGAGCCATTGGAGTCTTCATCGGTGTACATGATGTGAGATCAAATTTCTTCAGCATCTCATGTACATATTTACCTTGATTGATAAAGATTCCCTTTTCAGATTGCTTGATCTGAAGTCCTAAAAAGAATGTTAGTTCACCCATCATAGACATTTTATATTCAGATTTCATGAGTAACTCAAACTTTTCGCAGAGTTTGGGATTGGTTGATCCAAATATAATGTCGTCGACATATATCTGAACAAGAAGGATATGCTTAAGATATTTCTTAAGAAATAAAGTGCTATCGATCTTACCACGAACAAAACCTTTAGAGAGAAGAAAGGTTGAGAGGGTATCATACCAGGAACGAGGAGCCTGTTTTAACCCATAGAGAGCCTTGTTTAACTTGTAGACGTGATCAGGGAACTTAGGATCTACAAAACCAGGAGGCTGAGCCACATAGACTTCTTCATTAAGTTTTCCATTCAGAAAGGCATTTTTGATGTCCATCTAAAAACTTTGAAGTTCATATGTGCTGCAAATGCCAGGAAAAGTCGAATTGCTTCGAGCCTAGCAACAGGAGCAAAAGTTTCATCGTAATCAATGCCCTCTTCCTGCCTGTATCCCTGAGCCACAAGGCGAGCCTTGTTTCGAATAATCGTACCAATCTCATCAAGCTTATTCCTGAAGATCCACTTGGATCCTATGATTGTACGTTTTCGAGGCCTAGGGACGAGAAGCCAGACATTGTTTCTGATGAACTCTGCTAGCTCTTCCTGCATGGCTGAGACCCAGGCAGGATCACGCAAGACATCATCTATTTCTTTAGGTTCATTTTCAGAGATGAAATTAACATAAAGACAGATGTTACCAGATTGGCGTCGAGTTTTAACACCAGAGGAAGGATTACCGAGGACTTGATCAATTGGATGATCTTTGGTCCAGCGAAGAGCAGGTGGTTGATACACCTGTCCTGAAGTAGAGGCTTCATTTATTGAAGGATCAGGAAGAAGATTAGTAGGAGCGGGTTCACTAACAGTGGTTTGAGAAAAGTCTTCACTGTTAGTGGGTTGATCAGGATCAGGTGGTGTGACTTGGGTGATAGGGGTGGCATTTATTATAGGAGGTATGGATATTTGAGTGGGTGGAGTAGGAGGATCTTCTTCAAAACCATCAGGAAGGTCTTGAGGAGATGGATCAGCAATAGGAATATCAGGGACTTGAAAGAAAGAGTTAGCTCACTGATTTATTTCAAAATTTTCATGAGGGTGAGGAAAGGTAGGACCCGATTCATCAAACTTGACATGAATCGTTTCCTCTATGGTTTGTCTTCGTTTGTTGAACACACGGTAGGTTTTAGAAATAGAGGAGTATCCAAGGAAGATTCCATCATCAGACTTGGAATCGAACTTTCCAAGGTTATCTTTGTTGTTCAGGATGTAGCAGACACAACCAAAGATATGGAGATGTTCGATTGAAGGTTTCCTGTTACGAAAGAGTTCGTAAGGGGTTCTTCTGAAGCGCTTTACTATCAGAGATCTGTTCTGAGTATACCAAGCTGTGTTGACAGCTTCAGCCCAGAATTGAGTGGCAAGGTTGGCTTCACTCAACATAGATCGTGCAGCTTCAATCAGGGTTCTGTTTCGTCTTTCAGCAACACCATTTTGCTGAGGAGTTCTTACAGATGAGAAGTTCTGAGAGATACCTTTCTGATCGAAGAAAGTTTCCAGGGTATTGTTTTTGAACTCAGTTCCGTGGTCACTCCTGATTGATCGAACAGTAAGGTTGTTGAGCCTTTCCATCTTCCTGACGAACATAATGATTTCTTCAGGAGCATCACTCTTGGATCGAAGAAAGAATACCCAAGTATATCTGGAATATTCATCAACGATTACCAGAGTATATTTCTTTCCAGCAATGGATTGGACATTGACAGGTCCAAAGAGATCCATGTGGAGAAGTTGTAGAGGAGAGCTGATGGAGGAAATCTGCTTGGACTTAAAGCTAGCCCTGGTTTGTTTTCCTTTCTCACATGCTGAACAAAGAGATACCTTTGTATAGCGAAAGTCAGGAAGACCAACAACAAGATTGTTGATGCAGAGTTGATTCAGCGTCTTGAAGTTGAGATGAGAAAGACGCTTGTGCCATAGCCAATTTGTATCAGAGGAAGCACGAGATACAAAACAGAAGTTGTCAGTGGAAGTATTCATGTTGATGATGTAGATATCAGCATGTCTCACTCCAGTGAGAATAACTTCCTTGCGTCTGTTTTTGACTTTGCACTTTTTCTTTGAGAAGGAGACTTTGTGATTCTTATCACACAGTTGACTGATGCTCAGAAGATTATGCATCAGGCCTTCAACATAAGCAACTCTTTTGAAAGTAGTTACTCCGTTGGTCAGTGTGCCATACCCTCGGGTTTGGCCTTTACCGTTTCCACCAAAAGTCACAGCAGGACCTCTTTCTTCACGGTAGTTAGAGAGGACAGATTTAGAACCAGTCATATGTCGAGAGCATCCACTGTCCAGGTACCAGATGCCCTTGTCCTGTAAAATTTAGAGTTTAAGTTTTTCTTGGTACCCATAGAACTATGGATCCAGAATTATCAGTAGGACTGGTGGAGTTAGTGACAGCCTTAACTGAGTTATCAGTTCTTGAGGCTGGAGTCTTGACTGAAGGAACAGTCTTGACAACCTTCTTTCCTTTGACTGAATTTTCAGTCTTAGGAGTTTTCTTTACCTCAGCTGATTTTTCAGTTTTGGTAGCATCAGGACACTTACTCGCAATATGGTCGTTAAATCCACAGTGATAACATTTGCGATATTGAAAGCGTTTAGTGGGGTCCAGGAAGTTTTTGAACTTCAAATGAGCAGGACCAGTACCAAGTATGCCTTTAGCATTGGACCTAGGAGGAATTGGTTTCTTCTCCTTAGTCTTTTGCTTTAGGTCAATCTTCAGTCTCGGAGCAGGACTTTGAGAAAAGGATTTTGTTCCTGAGACTGAAGGACCACCACCTAGAACTTTGTTCTTAGGTTTAGGATTCTTGGTCTTTGAAGGTGTTACAGTTTTGGATTTTTCCTTAGCTGTTTTCTTTTTGCTCTTATGAGCACCTTCAGTGTGTGTGTTGGATGAAGAAGGGATGTTTTCAGGGGCATTAGGATCAGGAATAGAAGAAACAAACATTCCAAATTTAAGCATGGAACGATCAGGCCTAGTACATCCACTAGTGAATCCAAGACCCTTTCTGTTTTTAACATTTCTCCCTGAGGCTAATATTTCATCAACTTTTTCAGAGGCGTCACTCCATCCTTTGATGGTGACTTTTTCAGCATTAAGTTCGGCCAAGGCTCTTTCTTTAGCAGCAAGAGCCTTTTCTCTTTCAATACAGAGAGTTTGATTAACAGTGACCTGATCCTTATAACTTTCTTCCAGAATGGTAAGTTGTTTTATCTTTTCCTGACACTCTCTGAGTTGATCACGAAGATCAATGTTCATTTTCTCAGCAGAGGTTTTACCATTCAGGGCTTTATAGAGATCAAGGGTTACAAGGTCTAGTTGAGTTAGACTTTCAAGAGGAACAACAGGAGTAGGTACCTGACTAGCAGATTCAGTCGCAGAAGTAGAAGCTTCAGGAGTTGTAGAGAAAGAAGCTTCAGGAGCTTGAGTAGGAACCTCTTCAGGGACCTCTTCTATCTTAGCCATGAGAGCTAAGTTAGGTTCCTCAATAATGGCCATCAGTGCCACTTGAGTATCTTCCTCATCAGATGAGTCATCAGAGGAGACATCATCCCAGTCGCAGTCCTCTGCGATAAGACCTTTACCTTTGCGCTGGAATTTCATCTTTTTGTATTTTTCCTTCAGGCGCTGGTATTTGGGGTTTTTCGAGGAAGATTTTGCAGAAGAAGGAGCAAACTGACTTTTCCTGTACCTGCAATCATTAGCAAAGTGTCCTTTGCCCTGACAGTTGTAGCAGATAGCAGTAGCCTTATCAACAGGTTCTGTTTTCGGCTTGTCAGTTATAGTGAGAGGTTTCTTTTTATGGAAGTTTCCCTTTTTTGGCAAACTTTTTAAAAGATCTAGTCAGTAAAGCTAGAGACTCATTGAAATCAGGATCTTCAGACATGTCAGAGTCAGAAGATTCTATTTCAGTAATAGTTACAGAAGAAGAAGAAGGAGTGGCGACAGGAGGAACTGAATCAGAGACCAGAGCAACAGACGTGCTTTTGGAATCTTTGGTGTCTCTTATGAGATTCTTTTTCAGTTTCTTCTGTTGTTCACGGTTTAGAAGAATACCGTACAACTCACTTAGTGTGAGTGTCTTTATGTCCTTTGACATAGTTAAGCAGGAGGTGTAAATTTCCCAATGTTCAGGAAGAGCTTCCATGAACTTGGTAACCACCTCAGAGTTAGGATAGATAGTACCAATAGTCTTCAGGTCGATCAGGAGACAGTTGAATCTTTGATGTAGCTGGGAGAGAGTTTCATCCTTCTGATGAATAAAGCTTTCGTACTGGCGAACCAAGAAAATCTTTCTTGATTCCATGAGAACAGCAGTACCTTCGTATTAAACACAGAGGGTGTCCCAAATCTCTTTAGCAGAGCGAAGGTGACAGACAGAGTGGAAAACGTCATCAGGGAGTGACATGGCAATGAGAGACCTAGCCTTAGTGTCAATGTTGACAAGGCGTCTGTCCTCATCATTCCAATCCGTAACTGGTTTAACCAGTTCCCTTGCGGGTATTCCTGGTTGGTCACCAGCAGGAGGCACAGCATGGACAGGTTGTGTAGGCACATGTGGTCCATTTTCCAAAAAGTATGGAATCTGGGGATCAGAACCAGATAGGAAAAGTTCCATCCGGGTTTTCCAAAGAGAGAAGTTGTCTTTGTTAAACCTTGGAGGTTTTCCAGCAGAACCGATATCAAAGTAGTTATCCTTAGCTTGAAGAGCCATGGATTGAGAGAGAGAGGATCACAAGATTTTTCTTAGAGAAGAAAATGAGAGCTTGTATCTGCTCTGATACCACTTGTTGGTCCCAATGAGGTGACCTTCAAGTAAGGATAGTGTATGGGATTATAGAAGGGGGGGGTTGAATATAATCACACAAAATTTCACTTTTAAATTCTTTGTTGTATTAACAATACGAATTTACAGATTGTTGCGGAAATAGAAAAGACTACAAGTCTAAACTAAACAATCTAAGTTCTTTCACTATGCACTAGAGTGAGAAGATAAGAAAAGAAAGAAAATAGAGGAAATAAGAAAGAAAGGATTAGGGTATTTTTAGGATGAAGAAGAAGTATGGAGAACATCTCTTCAAGTCCTATTTATACCCAATGCATTAAATGCATGCAGACTCACTTTTGTGTACGTGTCACAATCTAAGTGGTCCTATGTACTATTTACTATAAACAAATACCCTTTGCATGGTGTGCAAAAGAGGATGTAAGTAAACAGTTGCCTTGAGGTCTGATAAGTACAGAGGGAACAGAAAAGAGACTGTCCTTATGTACTTTTGTGTCAGTAAAGGCGGATAATCCTTTTGTGCATTAGACTACGACATTATGCTAATCCTTCGGGATCAGGATACTGATCAGTGAGGAAAGCTCTGATACTGATGGTGTTCAGAGGTCACTGTATCCTGACGCGTCTTTAGGATGTCATACGAATTTGAGCAGCCTGCTATCACTGAGTTCCGTGTTCAGATCACGAGCATGCTGGTCCTGTCATCAGCTAATTCTTCGACTTCGCTGATGGTTCTTTGAGTATGACTTTAATGTCTTCAGGAGGTCTTCACTTCGGTGGTCAGGATCAGTAGACTTCAGAACATGCTCGTTCGTCTCCTGATCCTGATCCTGATCAATATAAAAATAAGTTACAGCATAAGTAACATGGAATAACACTGAACAATCTCAGTGATAATTCCTCAAGCTATAACAGAAGTAAAAACCTATTCACTAAGTAAAGATTCAGGATCATTATCATTTCATCAGGTCTTAGGAGAGCTGGAATAACAAAAATTAACAATCAAAGGCATAAGTTAACCCAAATATTAACAGTTAAGTCTACTTAACCCCCTCCCCACACACTTAAAATTTGCAGTGTCGTCAATGCAACAATGAAAACAGCTAAGGAGAATTGGGAAAAAGAGAAACTTCCCGGGTTTGAGACTTAATCCATCATAGAGAGTGAATCCCGGAACCATACGCGATGCTCGATCATAACACGGTTCATCTACTACCAAAAACAAAAACAAAAACAAAAACAAAAGTAAAAAGGAACTAAAAAGATAAACTAAAAAATTAAGATCCTAAAACATGCAAACAATTAAAATTGTCTAAAGCAAATAAAACCACACCACACAAACAAGAATTAAAATTGTCTAAACAACCCAATCGAACTTAAAGCAAATAAAGAGCAAGATCAATAAAGGCCACGAGGATGATTCCTCCAATCCTCAAAAGATGGAAAACCAGGCGGACTCTCATCAGAAAACGGCCACAATGGAGATGGAGCATAGGCGGGATTCGGTTGAACACCAAGATGCTCCGCCACTTGGTTAAGCACTCCACTTTGCCAATTGATTTGGTGGAGTGTTTCCGTGGAATTGTACTCCATCCGTTGATGATGTCGATCAATGGAAAGTTGCAAATTTGCGAGTTGTTGCGTCATCCCTTGATAACCCGCATAAGCATCCAATCTTCCAGGTCTTCCATCGTCGGTGCCCCACTTGAACTACCACCATGCTCTACCGTCCTCTCTCTCTCGGTGCTTGACTTTCCGGACGTGTCTCCCAACGATAACGGATTCCATGCGGTGTATGGACCGATCTCACTACCCCCATACCCTTAAGTTGCTTCATGTCAATAAGACCCATCTTGCCCAAGCTCACCATCGAAGCAACGACACCTCGGCCTAGAATCACAAAGTGCCGAGCGAGTCGTGTCACATATTGGCCACCGACCATCTTACTCCCACTCCTATATCCACCCGCCTTTTGGAGTTGCACGGCGATGATATAGGGTGCGTTAGGGTAGCGATCCTCCGTAGAAAGCTCGAAAAGTAACCAAAGATCATAAACCGGGATCTTCTCCTCACTAAACGAACGCGAGTTCACCGCGTGAACCAACATGCGGTGGAGGAGTCGATCCAAAGGCGAAAGCAAACCCTTGACTTTGATGTTCGACGAGAAGTTCCCACTACCGAAGATATCCCAAGTTTCACGGGGGTTGAAGCCTTCGGGAGTTTTAGAAGTTGCCACCATGTACTCATCAAAACCGGGGTCATTGACCTCGGCTTGAGTATAGATTACCAAAACCACCCAAAACTCGGCTAACGAAAGAGACCGCCAAATTCCGCCAAGACGGAAGTTAATGCACTTCTCACGACAATCCTTCATCGCGTTGATTGGGTTAAAAGTGTAGGTAGCCACAAACTCCAAAATAAGCTCCCGATAGAGTGTCTCGTTGATGTTGAACACCCGATCCAAAGCCTTACAACTGTAATACTCGAGCCCGTGCTCACCAATGGCATGCTTTTATGGATGGTCCTTGATGGTGTAAAATATATATATATATATATATATATATATAAACAAAATCAACTTTAACCACAAATTCACCTAACCAATCACCATACTCACAGGCAAGCGTACCTGATCGCAAGCAATATAATTTAGGAAAGTCCGGGTATCGCTCTTACCACTTGGAACAGTCAAGTTATTCAAGAAAAATCTAATAAAGTTCAATTAATCTAAAAGAGGATTTTTCTATGAAAGCAATTTTAAATTACTAAAAAAATTGAAACTTTATTTAAAACAAATATTAAACAAGATAGTACTTATTATGGTTTAGGTTGAATCCCCTTGTGGATGAGTTAATTAAATCCCAAAAGTATAGTTTAGTTGGTTATTGTAAGAATTTAAGCTAAAGAGCACCCTAACATGTTTTATCTCAGATTATAAACTAGGTTGGTCTCCCGGCCCAATTACAAGGACTGGTTGTCAAGCAGTCTAGCAAAAGTCGCCCTAATTAATGCTAGGTCGTGGGATCTTACTAAATAGTGTACTCTTGGTCCAAGCAAACTACTTACCACTTTACTCCGCGTCACTAAGAGTGAGAGGTAAAGGAGGTTGATTAACCTGACGGAGTCTACCTATCTTATTGTCAGAAAAACAGATACACCCAACCAACAAGTTCAGATAGCCACAGTTAAAGCGTTAACTTCGGAATCAAAGACAAACATTCAATAAACCAAACAAAACTATTTAATCATTAAAACCAAAACATCATCCAACAAGGTTCATCGAAACCACAATAAGTACTAAAAAGAAACTACTCACTAAACATTACTAAAACAGAAAACATGACTAAAGATAGACTTTATACTGACCGTGAAACGGGAGATGATCGGGAACCGGACAAGCAACTCCGGGGAACAATCCGCTCACGCTCAAAGCTCATAAAAATCTCTCTCTTTCTCACTATGAATGACTACTGACTCTAAAGAATAAAGCTAATTAATTTCTGACTCTATGCTCAATAAAAGGATGGAAGCCTGTATTTATAAAAGCAGCTCGGCTCACTTTGCGATCGCGGAGCTGCAGCTTCGCGACGCTAAGTACTTAACGTACCCTAATTTTCCTTTTCTGCTCATTCTGGAATCTTTCATAGAGGGTCTTCACTTACTTCGCGGCGCTAAACTTTTGAACTCCAACGCGAAATCAACCAAAAGTAGGAATTTTCTAGAATCTTCACACCTCGCGACACGAAAATATAAGGTTCGCGGACGCGAAACCTCTCTGGATCACTTTTGAACTTTTTCCCACTTTTTCACAACTTTTCGTACTTTTCCGCTCAATGGCCTCCAAATCCTATAAAACCAAGATTCAGTAGCTTTTGTGAGTAAAACATCCAAGAAATGGGTTAAAATGGGGTAAAACATTATAAACCGAAACGACCAAAACATGTATAATTTTGGAGTTATCAGTCCTATTCTGATCAATGAAGTGAGCTGTCAAACACATATAGCTACGATTTTGCCTAGAAGACCATAAATCAGTTGTTAAAGAAACTCTATGTTTGGTCCTACAAAAAATTCACTCTATAGCAACCAAGTCTATAGCGACGACCTGAAGTCGTCGCTAAAAGTATTAAAAATAGTGTTTTTTATACCTACTGCGACTAAAATTGGTCCCTAAAAACAGTTTCAGCGACGGGGCTATTGTGACGAGTATACAGCGACGAAAATAGTCGCAATAGACAAATAGCGACGAAAATCAGACACTTAGCGACCATTTTTGTGGTCGCAATAGAGTAGATTTTTTGTAGTAGCAAAATACTTTTTCAAACTTTCCATTTTCGACATATACAAATCCAAACAATCTTTCTAGATGGGATTTGAAACTGTGGTTGCAACATATTTACAAAATCACGAAACCCTTCATGTTCAACAGTTTTAAATGGCAATTCATCAAGAATGAGTCTAGCACAATATTTTCTACATTCGGCCTGATCGAATCTCCAAGGAACAAACGTAGATGTACCATCCCCGAAATTTTGGACAAATTTAGATTGGAATATCAATGATTTTTGTTTCTTATCTATGTTGTACGGGTACTTCTTGCAATGATTAAGATGATTACACAATGAACTAGTTCCATTCTTACTAGGGCACTTAAGTGATTGAGAACAATAGTCACAAGATGGATAACCAAGATTAGAAGTATCCTTAGTGAAATGATCCTATACCGCAGATTTTTCATGAGTATCCCTTTAACCTTTCTCTTTTCTTTCGACTTTCGTTGAACTCCTTCATCATTAGATTGTTGCGTCGTTGGAGGATTGACGCTTTCACTTTCACTTGCACTTTTAGGACACCATGATCAACATTAACGTAAACATTAACAGGAGCCTTGTCCATCAATCCTATACTTACATGTTTACCAATAAATAAATTATAAAAAACAAATGAGGAATAGAAGAAGAATTAAAACAATGGAGAATAAGAATAATAGAAACATACCTAATATGTAGTAGAAAGCGACGAGCCGACAAATGACGATGCTTGAATGATGTAGAAGAAATCAAAACTTGGAACAAAATAAGAGAATAGAGATGATGTAAAAAGGCTGCATAATTGAATATGGTAATTGAGGGGTTGGGCGGTAATTACCAATTGATAATTTGGTAATTAGAAATTAAGATTTTAGAATATTGTATAGAATTGAATTTGACGATTTGTAAAGGCAGCAACGGCAAGGTTGCATTGGAAATTAGAGTGATTAATTATGGCAATTAAAGTCTTTCTTTATTTTAACCTAATTAACATTTAAAACAATTTATTTTATTAATTCAATACACTTATTAAATAGTTAATTATAGAATTTATAGTGTGTATGTATATCGATTCGGTTCGCTTACCCGTAGATATCTAAAATTTAAAACCAAAACGGACTTGTGATTAACTGGTTTTTTCGGTTTTCGGTTTTTCGTTTTCGAATCAAACGGTTCGGCTCGGTTTCTCGGTTTTTCTGTTTTTTCTTTAACACCCCTAGCAAGGTTTATGGAAGGCAAATAATATCCTAACAACAATACACCCTGAATATTTTG